>JAQMYJ010000039.1:4129303-4157400 GCA_030014305.1 Clarias laeviceps
GCATTCCTTTACAATGTAGAAAGAAATAAAAATCAGGAACCATCATGGAGTTAGAAAGTGACTCCAAACTTTTGAACGGTAGTGTGTATATATATATATTTACTGTATATCACAACATTGCAAAAAAAAAATGGCGGCAAACATCACAGATTTAAAAAAATGACATGTATATGATTGACATTGTGAGTAAATGATCGTGCCGTTTGCTCGGAATCTCTCTCTCTCTATCTCTCTCTCTCACAGTTTGTAAGTCTGAGTTCGAATTATGAGTGTGTGTGTGTGTTTTTCTCTCTCTCTCTTTTTTTTACTGTTTTGTTTATGTTGGGCCGATGCTCTTGTCCGCAGTGACTTACTGACCGGATTTGGATTCCCACACTGTCAAACACCATGTGTAGGCCCTATCTCTCTCTCTCTCTCTCTCTCTCTCTCTCTCTCTCTCTCTCGCTCTCTCTCTCTCTTTCACACACTGACCTAGACGCCTCAGAGCCAAACAATCCTGAGACAAAACCTAGCATGGAGCCAGACTGATAAAGCTATTCCCATCTGTCAATCAAAGCAGGAGCAGGCACACTGACCTAGCCACCCCAACTCCTGCAAGTCCCCTCTTCCCTCCACCCCCCCCCTTACTCTTCCTATTCACTCTCCCTCCTTCTTTCCCTCCATTATCTGTACCCACAAGCATCGAAGGATAGCACACGAGCATCAGGTAACAAAAGAAGAAAATGAGTTTGGAAGAATAGCGTGATTAAAGTGCATTTTGCGGGCTTGGAGGACAATCAGGCAGGCGGACAGTCGGAGCGAGAGACACGTTCGTGAGAAGAATTTTATAAAGGTTGCAAATCCGTGCGCTTCAGTTGTCAGAGGGCAGATCTAAATAAATCCCTTGGTGTTTTCTTTTGTGGTATTTGCTGAAGGATCCATTTTGCCATCCATGCGTTAGCTCCTTGTAAACAATGCATGTTTACATTCTTTCTTCTCTTCCTTAGATGTGTCTTGCTCATGGAAAATTCAGCATGGAACTTTGGACGGAGTCAGAGAAAGTTTCTTCGAAGATTAAGGGCGCCTTTAATCTGCGGCCCGTATGCCGCTTTTATTTGTCACTTCTTAATCATGTCCCCCCGTATGGATCAGGAGTATTTACAGAAGGATGAGCATTTATGAGTTGGGAATAAAAGAGGCCGACGCTTCTCGATGAGCTTTACTGTTACAGTTGATGGAAGAAACCAAATCAGAGCAGAAATCAAATCATAATGCAAAAAAATATATATATTCAGCCTAGACATGACTTTTTATTTCTTAACTCCACATGTTCAACTCTTAAAAGTAAATAATATCGGTACAGCCATGAAATAGGAAATCAAGCTCGTGCAAATGCAGGAGAGTTTAGAGCTGGCCCGGGTCACAGCCTGCATGTGTGGAAAAAAAAAAAAGAGTCAGACTTGAAAACTGCTATAATAGCTTAAAGATGCTGCTACTTGGACTTCAGAGGAATAGGACATACATTCTTTTGCATGAAGCTGCCACAGGCGTCATTAGTGAAAATTACATGCTGCAGCGTCACTGGCGCTGCCATCTTCCCTACATATCACACCCAACCAGCTCGCTAAATCTCTCAAGACAAGAGCATATTGTGGTAGCGATTAGAGACACGTCTGTGTCTGTCCGGCGTGAGGTGTGCTTCGTGTGCGGCACTCTGGACCGTCCATGAATCCTTAAATCTTTTCCGAGAGACATTTTTACGCTATTGTATCTGTTACTGATTAGGGAAAATAATCGCTGCATTTCTTTAGCTTCGAAAGAAATACACTTTGTTCTTTTTATCTAATGCAGTGATGTGGAACAAGTTACACGTTTACTTCAGAGTGCTGACACTTGAGACTCTTTCAATATTAAAGGTGATCTATTATAATGCAAAATTATCTTTTTAGTGAACAAGCAAAAAACATTCCTTGTTTTTTTTTGTAAAAAAAAAAATTCTGGGTTTCAACAAGCCAAATATCCCTAATGTGACCTCATATGAGAAGAGCCCCTCCCCCGGCGTGTTGCATAGACACTGAGCAACTCACGGAGAGGAGAAGTAAAGAAGTTTGAAATATGAAAAAAATGCATTATTTCAACTAGAGCATTAACACACACACACACACACACACACACACACACACACACACACACACACACACACACACTGAGACTTCTGGGAGCTCTGAAATTTGAGTTAACTTGTTTTAAAAATAGTAAAATATCTAAATGAGTCCATTTAAAAGTCCATTTATGTTTAAGGTGTTGCCATAGAAACAATAATGTATTAATAAGTGTGCATATTAAGAGTGCATTAATGTAAACCTGTAGTTTTCAGTTTGAATCATATAGAATATGAATATAAAATGAATCAATGAACCTCAATATTGTTGTGGCATTAACACATTTTGAAATACTGTGTAAAAAAGCTAAACAAAGCTTATGAAGATTAAAAAAATATTTTGTGTGCTTTTTTTTTTTGGAAAGCTGAATCATTTGCGAGGGAGCTGTTTTACTCGGATTCATTAAAGAGAGGGAGTGCACTATCAGATGTATTAGACGGCTGTTCGAGAGCGGAGATGTTTGGGAGACGAATGAATCACTCTCAGGCAGATCGGGGTGATCGGGTGAGGTGGAGGAATGTCATGTGGTCATCCCCCCGCTTTATCTGTCAAGAGAAACAGAAGGAGGTGTCTAGATGCAGAGCTTTCGTTCCCACTGCTAGGATACTTGTAAACACATCTGCTGTATCAGAGAATTCCTCCCTGCAGGAAAATGAAAATGAACATGAGTTAATGCAAACCTCTGTCACTTTTATGTGTGTTACTAATCCCCTGATAACATTTATAATAAAGAGAATGGGCTACGGTAGAGATATGAGGCACTTTGCTAGTAAAATATGTGCTAATATTGCTGACACCTGGAGATGTAGGTCACGGCTGATGGAAGCTTTTCAGGAAGCCGGAGCAGGAGGAGGGAAAGGCATCAAGCTCTTGGCGCAGTGTATCTGTGACATCATCGGCATTCACGCTGACATCATATCCTGTCTCAGAGTATTGACTGATGGGTGACTCCAAAACAGGGAAAAAACGGTTGCGTTACAACTGCAATTCCAAAGAAAATTGAGACGCCATGTAAGAAATAGTGAAATATCTAAACTAACTTGCAATATCTAAACCCATGTTTTATTCACATTAGAAGATAGAAAACATCAAATTTTAAAACCAAGAAAATGTACCATCTTAGGGAAAAAAATAAAAAATCATTTTGAAATTCATTTCAGTAACTCTGAGTTTCAGGTCAGAGGCAACAAACAGCTGGAAAGAGTCTCTCAGAAGTAAAGGTGGACAGAGGTTCACCAACCTATGAAAAGCTGCATCTCCAAATTGGTGCAACATTTCTGAATAATGTTACTCAATGTAAAATTGCAAAGACTTTGAATATAGCATCATATACAGAACATAATTTCATAAGATCGAAATAATATTCTGAGAGTCTGGATCTGGATCTGAGAATTTCTGTGCCAATATTGGATGACAGTGATCTTGGACCTCAGTGCTTGGGCTCAGGAATATTTGTCAAAAAAAAAAAAAGAGATCGATCAGTCAGTGAATATAGTTTGTCATGCCATCCAAAAAATGCAAGTTGAAGCTCCATCAAACCATATATGAACATGATCCAGAAACGCTGCCGTCTTCTCTGGGCCGAGGCTTGTTTAAAATGATCTGTGGTGAAGAAGAAAACTGTTCTGTGGTCAGACAAATCGAAATTTGACATTCTTTTTGGAAACCATGGGCGCCGTGTTCTCCGGACTAAACAGGACATAGGGATCTTTTCCGGCTTGTTATCAGCATTCAGCGCAAAAGCTTATTTTTTTATAATGGGGGGCGTCGTGCCGTGGCTTTAGTGTCTATAGAGTTAATGGGCACCATTAACATGCTGACGATATACCTAGATTTTAGAGAACCGTGGGCTTTCATCCAGATGATGCCTTTTTTAAGGGAGTGAACTGAAAACTGAAAATATTTGGGGCATCTTGAAACAAAAAAATACGACAAAGAAGCTGAGCAGTTAGAATCTATCTATCCATCCATCCATCCATCCATCCAAATAGCAACCAAGCCTAGTATAATCTACTCCTGAGAACTGGATAGGTTTATTTCATTATTTCATGGTGCTAAACCCCCTTTTTTCCTTTACATTACTGTATTTATCCAATGTAGGAGGAACGAAGGAGAACAAACACGCATCCGTGATCACACACACTGTTCCATTTACCCACTGTTTACTCTGACGTTGTCACTGTAAAATACAAGCAGGCCACCTAAACATGGTTTTCACCATTTTCCTTAATTCAAACCATCAGTTCAGAGATTAAAGACTTTTTTTATGCAACATACACTACTATTGACTTTTTATTTGCTGACCTTTTTATACACTACGCAACATTATTAGTTGTATTGAGGGCTACGTTCACATTACCAGCCTGAATACGATTTTTTTAATCCTAATTTGACATGGATCTGATTTTTCTAAGGCTGTCAGAATGCACAAATCTGATTTGTATGGCATGAAGCCAAACCAGAGCGACTTACAGTTATCTCATTACACATATGAGCATTTAAGGGTTAAAGAAATCACACAAGTGGCAGCAGTGGCAGCTAGATGGTACTTCGGTTTGAACCTGGGACCTTCCAATCAGTAGTCGAACACCTTAACTACTAAGCTGCCCCTGATGTTTTCCGGATCAGAGTCACTTTCTTATATGGTCCTAGATTGGATTTATATCTGATATGTGGTCATGGGACTTGAATGAGAACAGTCAGATCAGAATTCATATGACTTCTTTCCCCTGTGCATGCATAGGGCGCCAACATCGACAGCGAGGGGGTTTTACAGCAGTGCCAGTAACAGCTGCTGAAACAGCTAAAGTGAGGTGTCTGGCTTTCTGCCTTCTCCTGAACTGCAAAAAATACAGCTGACTGACTGCTCACTATCCTCCAGAGCTCCGTTGTATGAAATGAATGAGTCGTCACACAAATATAATGTATTTTAACCCAGATAATGTTGGAAATCAGCAAAATGAACTCTCTTTCCCTGTTTGACATTGCTGCACTTGCGTCTAGAAGCAGACGTGTTCACACTATGCAATTCGTTTCCACGGGAATGCAACAAGCATGAAAACAAAGCAATGCAGTAATGATCACAAATGGATGCAGGATGGTGCATGTGTGCATGTGACAGGAATTAATTCCCTGACACTGAGCACGGACATGAGACTGAAACTGTTAGATCTGATACAGAACATGTAGTTGTAATTGTCATTTCTCAAAGTACACAAGGGCTGCTCAATTATGGCAAAAAATAATAATAATAATAATCACGACTATTTCAAAAATACCGTAAATGCAAAACAAAACAAAACAAAAAAAGAGAGATAAATACCACAGCCTTGCTGGCGGTGAAAATGTATGCGCCGGATTTATAAAACAAAGTGAGAACATTATTGTGAAAAGGAATTCCAGTAAAAAAAGAAAAAAAAAAGCTATAACTAAAAAATCTATTCAATTAATTGCACAGCCCTACTATATGTATACCAATTAGCCATAACATTAAAAGCAATGACAGGTCAAGTGAATATCATTGATTATATCCTTATATTGTCAAGGGGTGTTATTTACTAGGCAGCAAGTGAACAGTCAGTTCCTGATGTTTTTTACTTGAAACAGAAACAATGGGCAAGTGTGTGATGGAGGACATGAGATACTTTAACTAGGGCCACACTGTGATGGCTAAAAGGCTAGGTTAGAGTGTATCTTCTGGAGTGTTCCTGGTATGCATCGAATACTACTTAAGAAAAGTAGTCCAAGCATGGACAACCAGTAAACTGGTGATAGAGTGATAGAATGGACATACAAGGCTCATTAACCTGCATGGGAAGCAAAGGCTAGCCTGTTTGGAGCTATTGTAGCACAATTTGCTAAAAACGTCCTGGCTATGATAGAAAGGGGTCAGAACCCACAGTGCGTCACAGCTTAGGTCTGTGTAGTCACAGGCTGGTCTGGGTGTCCATGCTGCCCTCTGCCAACTGCCAAAAGCTCCTACAATGTACTGTACTGTACATGTAAACATCAGAACTGGACCATGGAACAATGGAAGAAGGTTTCCTGGTCTAATGAATCATGTTTTTGTTTTGCATCATGTGGATGGCCAGACATGTGCGCCTCAAATACCTGGGGATGAAATGGCGACAGGATGCACTAGAGGAAGAAGGTAATCCAGTGAAGACAGTTTGGTTCTGCTGGCAAACCCTGGGCATTCGTAACTCCTGCTGAAGAAAGGTTGCACACCATGTACTTCCTGATAGCAATGGCCTCTTTTAGCAGGATAATGCACCTGGCTGCCTTGCAAAAGTATTTAGGAATGGTTTAAAGAACATGACGAAGAGTTCCAGGTGTTGACTCAACCATCAAATTAACCAAATTTCAGTATTTTCAGTACAATATTAGACTGTTATGGCTGATTGGTGTATGCTATGGCGACACGATGGGTTATTGATTAGAACTGTCGGCATGCACCGACTGGTCCTTGGTTCAATTCCCACTTTGGGGTCTGTGCAGATGGAGTTTGCATGTTCTCCCCATGCTTGGTGGCTTTCCTCTAGGTTTACTCTGGTTCCCCTCACAGTCCAAAGACATGCAGATTAGACTAACTGGTGCTCCAAAATTGCCTGTAGTGTGTGAATGAGTGTGTGAAGGTTGACCGGAGGTCCTACCATGGTTACAAAAATGGATCTAAATACAATGGTCACCACTGGCTGCCACTGTCTCTTGTTGGACTACAGAGGTTCCTGGATGGTTAGTTGTTATATTAATTATTATTATGCATATAAGAAGGAGAAATATAAGGGTAAGGCTTATTGTTCACAGCCTCTCCATTCAATACAATATAAAGTACGGCACAAAGATATAGTACTACACAATGATGCAAGACAAAGCACTGCGCAATCTTTGGTAGCACCTTAATGTCACTATCGCTTCATCCGGCAGATCAAAGCCGTCTGAGCTGGAAAGCGTTGGCGAGTGTGTGAGTGAGTGCGAGTTCAAGCTGCTGTGATTTAGGGCTACATTATACCGTTTCCTGTCGCCTCTGTCCCTCTTCCTGCAGAAATTGTTGCAATTGTACGAGCTCCCTGGTCTGTGTGCAGCCTTAAAAGGCTCCCTTTTTTTTTTTTTTTTTTAAGTGCGACTTGCTGACCTTACTCGTTCAGCTCCATATTAGAGGAGACAGCGCTTCCATTCAAGGCCACGGCTTTGGTTTTATATAATAAAGCTGTAATGGAGCAAAAAAGCTGTGCTGTAAAAATACTGATCTGTGGCTTTAAGACTAGGATCCACCCACGTGCTGGATGCCACACACTTGCACACACACACACACACACACTCACACACATTGTGACATAATTATTTCATGGCAGCAGTGTCAGCATTAATATGGGTCGTGTTGCATTGCCAGGATCTCTGTCATGCTTTATTGCTGTGCGCTGCTTATTGAGATTGCGTAAAATAAAATCTTCCTCTGTGTAATGTATGTCTAATTCGCTTACAAATATGTTTATACATGCCAGTGATAATAGAGATAGTGTAAAACGTTTTTGCTTAACAGAGCAATTCTTCTTACTTCACTGCATTTTAATGCGCTTGTAATGAGCTAACGAGTTACAGAGCCATCGTTATCTGGACCTGCGTTTTTCCAGTCTCTGTTATTACTAATGTCAACGGCGTGCGCCAGCTATGAGTTATGATGTGGCCTCAGCCACACTTAAAATGGTTTGTTTGTGCATGCAAGCGCCATGAGGCAATCACTGGCATCGGGTAAAATCGACTAATGCAGCAGTGAAAGAGGGGCTTAAAGAGACGCTTGTAAAATTCTGAAATACATATATCAAAAAAGAGAAGAGTGATTAATTATACGCTTGTAATGTCTAGATGAATCTCAATGTAATGTCTTAGAGATAAACTGTCGAGTATAGTAATATTGTAGTATTGTTGTGCTGAATAATCAAATCTGATCAATCAGGAGATGTTGATTAGTTTTCCAGGACAGAATCTCTACAAATCACCGGGCTGTTAATGTCCATGTACGTTATAACAATAAAATCTGAGACAAAGTTTTTCCTGACATGGTAAAAAGGAACATGTGACATAACAAGCTGCATTTTTGTTCTTGTTGTTTGTATTTTTGTTTCAACCACTTCTGATTAAGGAATGACTTTTTTTTTCTTTTTTTTTTTTTACAGCTGATATACAGTAAAATAAGCGATACCATGAGTTTCCTAAGTTCACCTGGCCTCTAATATTCCACTAATAATCATGATGATTGCTTGATTGGAATAGAAATGCATCATGTAAACACCTCAACCGGAACCGTCCGATCTAATCCGGTCTGCTTGGAATGAGAGGGTGGTGTAAACGTTTAATAATCTACTGTATATTCAATAGGTAAATATTAACCATGTAAACCACACATCAGTCTCGGTTGTTTCTCTCTTGTTGTAATAAATATATTCTTTCTGCCCATGTTTGCGCCACGCGTGGATAACATTATTTGACATGCTCTGATTGAATCATAGAACAGACTGAAACCAATCCTTGTAACCAATCGTAATCCTGCAGAAGGCGGGACTTATCAGAAAAGTTGGGATGCCTGGCTTTACCTCAAAATTGGTGATAACTACTGTAGTTATATTCCTATTAAATGTTATATGCAAGTAAACACACATCTTATCAGAGTGGCATGTGGGTAAATTGTTAAATTGTCATTTCTAAATTGAATGATTTCAATTGGATTGAAGAAATATTGTCTGGGTAAATTAAAGACTAGGCTTGGTGGCTTATTGGTTAGCACTGTCTAGGGTGCAGGTTCGATTCCCGCCACTGGGTTTGCATGTTCTCCTTATGCTTGGTACTTGGTTTCCCCCAAGTACTCTGGTTTCCTCCCACAATCCAAAGACATGCAGATTAGGCTAATTGCCATTCCCAAATTGCCAGTAGTGTGTGAATGAGTGTGTGTGTGTGCCCTGCGATAGATTGGCACCCTGCCCATGGTGTACCCCGCTTCGTGCCCTAAGTCTCCTGGGATAGGCTTCAGACCCCCTGCGACCCTGAATAGAGGATAAAGCGGTATAGAAGATGAGTGAGTGAGTGAGAGAGTGCAAAGACATGCAGATTAGGCTAATTGGTGTTTCCAAATCACCCGTAATGCACAGTGGATGCGTGTGAGAATGTTGACCGGAGGTCCTACCACAGTTGTAAAAATGGGAATAAATACAATAGTCGCTATTGGCCTCAACAGTCTCTAGCTGGAATACAGAGGCTTCTTGATGGATGGATGGATGGATGGAAACGAACGGCTAAAAAATTTAAGAACATTCTGTTATACTCTGTAAGTAATTCATCACACCACCCTATATTTGATTCATTCCCCAAAACAGCATGACACTGAGTGATTTTATTCTTTACTAGCGTTGCTATGTACAACAAGGGAGTGTTTGAATCAATTTCATGTCTTCAATCATTCATGCACTTGTGTGCATGTATTCAGTCACTCTTTATTACATTTTTATGTCTTATCACATAAAAAGCAGAAAAAGTACCAGAAAATCATATATTAGATGGAAAATAAGATGCATTGGAACATCGTCTGAGGAATCTGGTGCTGCTTAAAGGCTATATTTAGGAATTTCATTCATTCATTCATTCATTCAATTTCTTTCCCTTTCTCCCTCCTTTCTTTCCATCTTTCCTTCTCACACACACCTCGAACATGCTCTCCTTTTTTTCAGTCCCTGGGAAAATAGGGGGCATTTTTCGAGCAAATTATATGGGTGCATTCCACCTCATATATATGTCACACATTTCATCAGGAGAAGCCAAGGTGGCTAAGGAGGAATGACGTTCAGCTGGAGCTTTCCTCAGCCCGCAGCCCATTCATCCCCGAGCTCATGGCTCGTACACATCAAACAGGGCTGGGTCCTGATTTAGGATCACCTCCAGTCTCTCACTAATCTCATTCATTATGAGTTGAAAGGACAAAACTGACCCTAACTCAGCACGCTGGCTCGGGAATACCTGAAACCCATCGCACACACACACACACACACAGCAGGATAGTTACGCACTAATGGCAATACAAGCTCCTGTGTTATTCTGACGCAATTCATCCGAAACATTCATCTTAGCTGGACTCGGAGCAAACTCGGATTTTGATTTATCATTCGGAGCCTTGTGGTTTCAGGCGAGCCGAGCCGTGGTCGCGCGAGAAAGACATATTTCTGCACAGGGGAAACCGGGTTTATTAGTCGACGAAACCTCAGAGATCCAGCTGTTTCCGAGCTCGAAGAAAAAAAAGACATGGCATTACTCACATCCACCTTTCAGAGCAGAGAGAGAGAGTGAGAGAGAGAGAGAAAGAAACAATGCCAGTGAGGGAGGACAAGGGAGCTGGAAAGATTAATTTGTTTCAGCGTGAAGCAGGGAGCCATGTCAGTGTCCATGCCTGAATCATGAAGGAGGCGGTTATTTGAGTAACAGCATCAATTTTTCAGCCCATATTTCAGGTTTTCCCCACTAACTACTCCATTTTTATACTTCTGCCTCTTCGGCTTCCACGGCTCTCTCAGCACCCGACCACATCGCACACCCGTTGGGATAAACGTGAGGCAAAAACTAACACCCAGAGTTTTCCTACATGGTCAAAGTGCTGCATTTAGATCGAACGCTTTTGGCTGCTATCGTTAAAAAAATAGGTCTGTAACAACAGATAAAGTGTAGGCCAGTGCAACAGGCTCACAGGATTTCCACGGGCACGCAGCTGTGCGTCATAGATTTTTATTCCTGTTCCTATTGACACGATGGGAAAGTTTGAGTCAAGCTGTGATATCGCGCTCTGTTCCTGTTGGTATTCAGTGTGTAGTTCAGGCCTGTGTTTACAGTGTGCACCTTTAAATGGACCACATTACATCATCTTTTCATTATCTTCAAAAACGTTCACAAATGTTAGAGACAATATTCCTTTTTTTTCTTAAATAATCCATAACCTTGGAGTTTTTTAAACAGTTTTTTTTTTTTTTTTATGTTTTAGCTGCAATTTACACATCGTTTTGCTAATCAGTCTTTGTGCCTGATGTTTGCTTATGGAAGCTTATGACCAAATTTAAGTGAACACCTGAATGTCACATGCATAATGTATCTTTCTTGTTTTACAGTATCTTTCATGTATTACAGTTTCCCTTCACTGGGAACGACGAAGCCCAAACCCTTATCCTGCATGCCCATGCCACTCTGCACAAAGCCAGCTCCATGAAAACACATGGTGTTAAGGTTAAAGTGAAGGAACTAGAGGATCCTGCACTGACCTCAACAGCTTTGGGATAAAATGAGAATGGGGCCTCCTCAACATCTCAACAACTCACAGCTCATAAATGCTCCCCTAGCTGATGGAACACCATTCCCCAAAAAAGCAAGTCTCCAAAATCTTGGGGAAAACCTCACCATGAGAGCAAAGGAGAACATCTCGGTATTAATGCCAATGGTTTTGAAATGGAATATTCAACAGATACACCACCTGGCCAAACAGAAACATCTCACACTCTAAGATTCCATTCAATCACCTTTAACTTTGATTACAGCACACAATGTGGTGGACAGTTCATGTGTGAAAATGATTTCTCATGCTACCAAAACAACTTTTTAACAATTTTAGTCCTGGAATTTGGCCGTGCCACCAGGGAAGAAAAAGTTTTGACATAGATGTTGATAACCTGGTCATTCAGTACATTCAGGTCGCCATCTGACTTCATTTTATTGCCACATAAGGTTGCTGAGTCTAGACCTGAGCAACTGAAGCAACCCCAGATCATAACACCGCCTCCAGAGACTTGTACAATGGACACTATGTACAGAATGATGGGTGCCTCGCTTCATGACCTTCCCTTCTTCAGACCATGTCAAACCACATGGTGGTCTTCCATTCAGTTGCTCCAAAGACCAACCTTTATGCTAACTAGCAAACTGAAGCCTTTTATTTCTGATTAGTATCTGATAGCCAGATGTACACATACTTTTCATCATATAGAGTAGCAAAGTAATAATAGAAGCCTATTAATGATGTCACACAGATGTACTGGTCAGGTTTATGACATGGTGTGGCTTAGTGTTACAAAGAATGCTGTTGGGTTAGGGTTAGGGTTACAAAATGAACGCTACACATTTTAAGTGTAGAGTGTTGTTTAGATGTGGAGTACGCTGTATGAAGATTTCATGGAAAAGATTTAGAATGAGCCTAGCCTACACTCCATCCATCCATCTAGGAACCTCTATAGTCCAACTAGGGACCGTGGAGACCATAAGTGATTACCATTGTATTTATTTCTTTTACACGACTGTGGTAGAACCTCTGGTCAACATTCACACACTATGGGTAATTTGGGAATGTTAATTAGCCTAATTTGCATGTCTTTGGATTGTGTGAGGAAACCCACCTAGCATGAGGAGAACATGCAAAGGCCACGGTGCTAATCACTACTCCACTGTGCCGCCATCTAGCCTAGGCTAGATTTACGAAACTCATATGACCAGGTCCAACAATAGTTCAGGTCTTCATTGATGTTGCAGTAAACATTTAGAAACTAATTAAGAGAAATTTCTGTTTATTAATATCCACAATGGCACACAATTTCTCACTACAGTGTAATGTACTGTTGCTTGGATTTATCAATATTCGAGTATCTTTGTCCATATAAAGACTAACTTACACCTGCATGATTGTTATCTGGGTATCACCTGCTCACCAGGTGACAGAGAGCGAGAAATGTGATCAAGGACTTTGGAGTACATGCTTTTGTTTCGGAGCCGGACGTATCCCCAGGCTGGGTGACTTTTTTATGGTAAAAAGCCGAGTCAAAGTGCTCTTGGTCATGGAGCACTTAGGGGCCTAATGAGAACATCTGCCTCTGTTTCTCCCAGTTGAGTGCTTTCTGTGAGACACATTCACACAAACATAATCTCTCTCTCTCTCTCTTCTTATTCTCCTCGAGCAACAGGTGTCAGCAAAATGACAGCCCGACTCAAAGCTAACGAGACACTCTGAGATCCTATCACTCCCTGCTCTGATCCCGATGACTTCTCACTCATCAGCCTGAGCTTGCACGGCGCATCCCCTTTCGATCCCTCACTCGATAACGTGCAACGATGAGTTCTGACCGGGGCCGACTGTAGGCGTGTGGAGAACAAGCCGGACAAGCCGTGCCGGGAGCCTCGACCTTTTGTCCAGTGTCCCTCGAAAAACCCTCAGGGCTTTAGGAGAAAGAGGCGGCAGAGCCAAATTAACTTATCTCGCTCATTTCTCATTTCTCCTGAAACCGATTACAAAATAAGGAAGCCTCAGTGGAGCCTCCAGACCCCCCACATGTCCGTCCCGGTCGTTGCTCGAAACCCAGCAGGCGCTTAAGGAGTTTTGTTCATGGAGCATTAACCCCGTTACACGTTAGCTCTTAGCATGGCTAATTGAGCGCACTTGAGTCAATTGCAGCACAGTCTGCACATGATCAGCTCGAGTCATAGGCTTTCTCTTCAAACATTGCTTTTTTTTTTTTTTTTTTTTATCATTTCACTAATTCAATCTCGTATCAGAGGCGAAGGAATAGAAAGAAAGAAGGAAAGAAAAAAAAACAGCACAGAAGGACAGATTATTTAAGGAGGTTTCAGAAGTTTGTCCGAGAAGCTTTTTAGGAAAGATAAACAGCATGAAACACAGCTGGCGCAGAATCAGAGGAAGCCAGACTGAAATTGATGAGCGACACTGACACACACACACACACACACACACACACACACACACACACACACACAGAGTAAATGGTCGTTTTTATTAGACGTTCCAGGAACGACTGAATTACCCTAATGGCCCTGTTTTTCCTTTTCTCGTTGCCTGAAAAAGCAGATACACAAAACCATTAATAATTTGCCGGTATCTGAGTTCACTGGCTTTGATGGTTCAAACGCTAATGCACACTAGTCTTCTTGTCGACATCACACACTAATTTGTGCATACAAACTATTTTTAGAGTGTTTGTGTTTGTGTGTGTGTGTGTGTGTGTGTGTGAGTTTTCTTGGAGTTTCTGTGCATCTATACGTATCCTCGCCCACTTTGCACTCCGTCTCGACGTGATGCTATTTATAACCCCAAAGCCTGGCAGCACCTTAAAATAGGGGCCTCTTAGAATCCTAATTACCCCCCCACAGGAGGGATCGTTTGACAAGGCACAAGGCAGGGGTCAAAGGTTGTGCCCTGTCTGCCTCCCATGTTTGCAGACACGGCTCTGAGATCACAGCCACGCTGCCCTCCCACACACACACACACACACACACACACACACACACGGACTGGGCTTCACACATGCAACAACAAAAACAAACAGCATGAACAGTTTAGACTGTCCTCTGCTGTGATGTCTTTGCTGCCACTCCTTCTCTCTCTCTCTCTCTCTCTCTCTCTCTCTCCCTCTTTCTCTCTCTCTTGACTGTGACTGATTGGTAATTATGATAGAGCACTTCTGCCCGTGAGCAGAGAGCAAGATCTCATCAGTCAGGAGCTTCGAGCTGCAGGGTATTTTTTTAAACTGCAGTCTCTCTCGCTCTAGATCGATAGGACAGGAGTGACGTGACGGGGCCTGTGCGCTTTGAAGACGACAACTCACGTCTTTGTATGCATACTTGGCCTTGTTGTGAGCTCGTTAATGACTAATTAGCTGGCTATTAACAGCTTAGACGTACACAAGTAGGCGAGTCGAGTGCAGTCGCGTCAGAGCACGTCGAGTCTCTTGCCTTTAACTGGAATGAAGGACACTGTGTCCTAATCAGTCCTTAAATACTCACTATTATTGTCACTGTTATAGGAAAGAAACCTACTTTGTTTTAACATCTTGCTGATTATTTTCCTACAACAGCACAACCTAAAGTGTGTTACTCCTCATATCAATTTGCTAACACTAGCATCAATTTTTTTTACAATCAGAACGTTCAGTTCCTGAACCAGAGTTCAGTTGCTGCACACGGCATTCCTGAGTGTAGAGATGTAATATCATGTCTTCACTGCTTTAATCTATGTGATTATAGACATTTTTTTTTTAGCATCATTGACGTTGGAAATGGTGTAAAATTTGGAGATGGTGTAAAATTCCAATCTAAATGGCTTCCTATCAAAACTGTGAACTGTAAAAATGACTATGGGAACGCTAAACATTTTGATAAGATCTCTGCTACCTTGAATTTTGAATTGTAAAGCCATGGGAGTTTCATCAATCCATTAATGGTTTATAACACTTATCCTGTGTAGGGTCATGAGGCTCCTGGAGAATAACCTTCAGAACTCAGAGCATAAGGCCCAGTAAACTCTCACACAATCTGGAAAACCCAATCAGCCTCATAATGTCTTTGAATTGTGGGAGGAAACTGGAGTATCTGGATAAAACCCACCAAAATTCGAACCGCAATCCCCTACAATACCACGACTGGTGTTTCAGCACCTGTTTAAGGAGTTCATCAGTTTCACAATAACCAGTGGGCGAGATGCCACTCGGCTCACGCCTTGACTGAACCTGTAATTTCAAAAGGGCTGAACTTAGTGTAAAAGGAAGTCAGGAGTATAAATTCCACCTGCGTTGACTTCCGATGTTGGCGAAAGCTATAATTTCTCCGTACAATCGGATGGAGGGAATCTTATCAGTCCTGATCATGTTAAACACCAGGAACATGCTGACAGCCATAAATCATTCCACTTTTTTTTTTTTCCTGGGCTCACTGAAAGAAAGAATCTGATCGAATTCTTTTTCAAGGCTGTCCTGTTCACCTCCATTATGAGCTCTGCATTGACATCTGGATCCGGAACTGTTTCGCTATGGAAGTGGAATGAGTATGATTAGCGTCATGAACCACTCACTAAATCTAATCTCTTCATGTCTGTTTTTTCTTTTTTTCTTTTGATAGACCAGAAGGAAACGAGTGATTTTCCTGTTGAAACACTTAATTTTTTCTAACTAAATATCAGGCCCATTGAATTGATAAAAGAAAATACATAACCCAGCTGACAAGCCTTCCCTAACCAGTATCCACACTGTGTCTCAGATCTCTCGCTCTCTCTCTACTCTCATGTAATCGGATTTCAGAAACTCAATCCTTATCTGGAGTTACATTTGGATATTGATTTCTCTCTACTGTACTGTATGTCCACCTGAAAGTCAATGCAGTGAGCACAAAATTTTATGTTCTACATTAATATTTTACTGCAGAACTTAAAATGGTTATCAGGACTGTTTGGCCTAAACCTTTAATAATCCTGATGGTTTATCTCTAGGTGTCTCATAGGAAATAATGTCTTCTTGTATAAAAAAGGTAAAGAGGAGGGTATTTTATAATGTAATATAATAAACATAAAGGATACTATGTACATTATTATGACAGTGGTAATTACTAACATTATTGATCTCATTTAGAGTTTTTTCCTCCTCCTCCTCCTCCTCCTCCTTCTTCTTCTTCAATGTTTTTCAGTTATTGTAAATAATGATAATTTTTCATTATTGCATAACAATAAGACATTAATACATAACAGTATTTATTTAGTTTGTTTTTTATGTATTTAATGTATTTATGTATTTATGTATTTACAGACATAAAAAAAATAAAGTAAGAAAGTATTGTATATATTTATTTACTTTCTTACTTACTTACTTACTTACTTACTTATATATTGACATACTTACTTATTTACTTACTGACTTGCTAACTTATTTACTTATATACTTACTTATATATTGACATACTTAATTACTTACTTACTTACTTATATATTGACATACTTACTTATTTACTTACTTACTTGCTAACTTATTTACTTATATACTGACATACTTACTTACTTACTTATATACTTACATACTTACTAACTAACTAACATACTTGCTTATATACTGACATAATTACTTATTTATTTACTTACTTACTGACATATTTATTGACTTACTAACCTTACTAATTTACTTACTTACTTATATACTGTACTGACATACTTACTTGCTTACTTACCTATATACTGATGTCCTTACTTATTAACTCACCCCACTTACTTAACTTACTTACTTGCTTATATAATGACATACTTGCTTATTTATTTACATGCTCACTATAAACTGACATGCGTACTGATTTACTAACTTACTTACTTGTATACTGACATCATTACTGACTGACTGACTGATGACTGACTTCCGTTAAAATGTGTCAGTTTGCAAACAACACATAACTGACAGGCTGTACATACATAGGAAAATTAAGAGTTTCTCTCTCTGTACACACACATACATCGATCAGCCACAACACCAACACCACTGCCAGGTGAATTGAATAACATTGATTATTGATTATATACCAGTAAACTGGTGACAGAATAATAAGTACCCCATGCCCGTGAGTACCCATGGTCAGGCCATTCTGGACTGATCTCACAGAAAAGCCAATACAGCTTAAAATTACTGGAAAAGGTCCATGCTGGCCACAATACAAAGGCACCAAAACACCCAGTGCACCATAGCCCACTGTTTATGAGGTTTAGGAGCCAGAGATCAAGGTTGATCAAGGTTGTTGATCTGGCCTCCAAAATCCACAGATCCCAATCTGATCAAGCACTGGATGTGGCAGACAAAGAGGTCTCACCCATGAAGGCTCTATCCCAAACCCACAACACCTTAAGAATGTCCTGGTACCAGACACTACAAGGCCATCCCAGAGGTCTTTGGAAGTCATGTCCTGTGGGCGAGAGAGAGAGAGAGAGAGAGAGTTTTTCATGTAGATTTTAAGAATGCCATGGACAAAAGAAGAATTTATTGAAATCGAGACTTATGGCTAGATGTGGAAGTGTAAGTTCTTTGGGACTCCCAGTAGCAAAACTATATGCATTATTTTTAAACAATACTGCTGCCTCTATTTTGAAAGCATATAACATGTTAAGGAGACAGTACAGTGCAAACAGTTTTAACTACAGAAGAATAAATGCTGATGTCTGTTGCCTCTACTGCGTGCTGTGCGAGTAAATAAAAACTTTGTTTGTTAATACTTCTGATTGGTCCTTTAAGGTTCACTGAAGTACAGGTTCAGTTAAGGGAGAACTGAGACAAATGTCTCTACACGTTGCTCGATGGCGCCTCTCTCTGGGCACCAGAATACATCAGAGCCACAGAGTCAGGGGGTGGGGGGGGGGGGGCAGGAGGGGAAGGAGCAGGAATGCTGAGAGTGGTCATTAGGATGTGATGTTTTGTGGAGAAGAGGGGCCCCATGGTCCAGGCGAGAGTCTGACACCGACTTACGCCGCTATCTCTGTTTGGGTTTTCTCACGTTATGTCATATAGAGGCTCAGGAGCTTAGAGCGCAGAGACAGTTACGTTTTACTCAAGTGTGTAATTCAGATAAATATGAATGTAATATAATACTAGTGTAACGAATGTTGCAAAGTAGAAACAATATAAACAAAAGTAAAAGTACAGTAGTTTCTAAAAATATACAAACAAACAAGTTCAGATGTGTGGAGCATATTCTGTCAAAATATCTGTCCTGTATTAATGATGTAACATGTAACAAAGTATTCATGCATAAAGCAACATAAGCGTCCACTGTGGTGCAACAAACACATAAACAAGCAAAGAAACAAACAGACAAATACATGTAGTGTACATGTACAAATACCAATAATAGAAACATTAATGAGTTTTTACAAAAATACATAAAAACAAAACTTTTATAAATACCACTAAACAAACACACAAGCAAACATACAAATAAACAAATAAAGAAACAAACAATTGTCCTGTCTTTAAGTCAGAAATGTGTAAAAACTGTCAATGTATAAATATAAATCATGTCACAGCACACAATTGCCCAAAAACACACAAACAAACAAAATAACAGACAGACAGACAGACAAAAACATAAAATTGTCCACTTTAATTAAAAAATGTGTAAAAACTATCAATGTATTAGTAGAAATCATGTAAAAGCACACAATTGCCAAACAGACAAACAAACAAACAGACAGACAGACAAATAAAAAACAAACAAATAATTTTCCATTATTTAATTTAGAAATGTGTAAAAACTGTCAATGCATAAATAGAAATCATGTTAAAGCACACAACTGCCCAACAAACAACAAACAAACAAACAAACAAACAAACAAACAGAAAGACAGACAGACAGAAAGACAGACAAAAAACAATGTCCACTCTAATTTAGAAATGTGTAAAAACTATCAATGTATAAACAGAAATCATGTAAAAGTGTACAATTGCAAACAAACAAACAAACAAACAAACAAATAAACAGGCAGACAGACAGACAGACAGACAGATAAGCAAACAAAAACAAACAATTGTCTACTCAGTAGTTCAGAAATGTGTAAAAACTGGCTGAATGTCTAAATAGAAATCATGTAAAAATGTAAAATTGTCCAACAAACAAACAAACAAAAACAGACAAGCAAGCAAACAAACAAGTATATTGAAATGTTAAAGAGAATTGTGACTGAATCCCTTTAGACTTATTATACAGTTATAAGTGTTTTATTACTAATTATTTTCCTTAAAATTTTCTTTGATTTTAACAAACACAAATGTCAATCTAATAAAACAAATTATCTCCTGACTTATAAAGTGATCTGGATTTTTATTAGAGTGAAAGCATTTCCGAAGCTGGCGTGTGTGTTCTCGCCGGGCCTCTCCCTGTAGTTTAGACAGAACTGCCGCTGTACTCTTTAAGCAACACTGACTAACTGCTCACATAAACACTAACAAGCAGAAAACAGCCATCATCTTTCTGCTGGTCGGTTATTAGTACCACATATCCCTTCGTTCCTCTGTGTTAACACCTCGAGAAGCGCCCCGTCCCCGATTAGCACATAGCTAGCATTCCACCGGGAGCTTTATGGGTGCTTGTGCAGTGATGGCTGAAGCCTTCTGTGCTCAACGAGCCCCTTTAACGGAGTGCGTCCTGAATTTATGGTGTGACACGAATTATGGCGAGGCCAAGTGGGCTTGGTTTTAGGGGTCAGAGTAGCCAGGTCAGATAAGCCATGGCATTTTGCAGGGCACCGTCCCCCTCCTCGGTCCTCGCAGGATCTCCAGGAGCATACAGGGCTCTTTGAAGTGTGCGTGATTTAAGGTTATGACCAGGCTCCTCTGCCCAAGTCTCATTGATCTCGGAGTGTATCGGAGGCTGTGACTCAGCCTTGCTTTGTTGTCCGGCACCTGATCCGCTCTCGAGCACTCCATGAAAGATCGGTGGATCCATCTGGACTTTTCTTATAGGTGCCTAGGGAATGAAATACTGAGTGAGAGCCGAGAGACGCTTGCTTTCATGATGCGGGAATGTTGCAACGCATCATAAGTAATAAGTACGGTCTCTTCTGTGCGAATCACTTTGCAACACAAGAAACGCAAAACCAAAAAATTGACACGGACCCAGACAAGCATGTGCCGTGTGGCTCAGTGTATTAGTCTGGAAGTCGTCCTGAATAAGCGGTAAGTGTGAGCAGTGGGAAGAGAAGAATGTCTGGAGCAGTTTCTCCCGTCTCAAACACACCACAGAGCCTTTTTGAAGGTTAACAAGCAGAAGAATTACGGCTCCCAAATGCTGCACGGTTTATTTGGTTTCAATGCTACAGGAAGCAGCTGCCATCTACTGTATGTACTCAGCTGAGGTTGTATCAGACATGCAGAGAAGGCCATCCAGGACAGTTCGCTGCAATTTATGTTTTCTGGCACGAACCGAACCACACTGGCAGGCAGCGTTCTATCTCTGCGCTTCTCTTAATGTCTTTTTCACAAAATAATACCATAAATACACTTCGGCCATTTCACAATAGATCTCCAACATGACATCATCCCATTGGCCCACCTGCTTCACTTGAGGCAGATATTATAATTTCTTTATTAGGGAATTTTATTATGTAATGTCTGTTATTATGTATCTTCTAATACATTAGCATTTCTATAGTGGCAGTTAATTCACAGGGATTTATGGAAGGAGTCTCCAGTGTTAGAGTGAAAGCTGCAGTGTTGGGAGACGTTACTTTTTAAAGGAACTAATTACATTACAAAATTACATTGTGCATTCTTGCTTTTTTTTCTTATCATTAACTGTAAAGGGGATCTATTAGGGATGGGAATCACCAGGGACCACCTGGTACGATATCATTATGATACCTAGTGTAGGTGCAGATTCGACACGTATTGCAGTTTTGTTAGTGTAACGATTTAATGAAATATATTAAACTTTTTTCAGATTTTGTTACAATTCTAAACAACCTCAGCTAATAGCTTATTGAATGAACAGTTTTGTGCACGCCATCTGCAGGTTTATAGAGGAACTGCAACATTTTACTACCTCAAATGCAAACGTATAAATTAATAAATACAGTATATATATTTATTTTTAATCAGTTTTGGAGTCTGATACATGAATAGTCACATGAAAGAATCGTATTACATAACTGAATTAACTTTTTTCCCCAATTCCTAATTCAACACACACTTTTTATTTATATTTAGGCATTCCCATGAGTCTGCAGTGTGCACGTACAAACAAAAAGACCTGAGGAGAATAAAACCTTCTCTACCTTTTCGTCCTGTGTACATTTTTGTATCAGCTGTCATTTCAGCGTGCCAATTAAATTTCCCCTAATATGATGTCATAGAAGAAGAGCCCCTCCCCTGCTCTACTCTGCGCATCTCTGCTGTTCTCCGGAGGAGCATAGTTCGTCAGTAGCTCATTCGCGGAATGAAGAAATGTATTATCTGAAGGATTTTCAGCTGTACAGAGAACAGACAACACTTTGACACCAGTGTTAACTTAGTAAACTATAAGACCTTTTAGACAAAATGAGTGAATGACTGTTTAAAGCTGCTATAACTTGGTAATAACATAATATTGTTTCTCATATGTTCCATTCACCACATTATAGGGATAAAAAGTACATTTATTATTCATTCTTTAACCTTGTTAAATTTGGCAAAGTGTGGTATGAGGGGGGAAAAAATCACTGCTAATATAATCAGATCATTCATTAGGTGCTTTATTACACCTTCATGTTGTTGATTATTTATATATATTCCTAAATATAAATATGAATCATGCAATGATGTCATCCTGTTCTTTTTATTTTTTATTTTTTTATTTTTTTTTATAATTCTTTAACAGAAGTTTCTTATAGAAAAAATAAATAAATCACGACATTGATGGAAGACAGGTGAACACTGGGAACACTTCACTATTTTTAAAATACAACCATTACATTATATTATATGCCAAGAAATTATAATAAACTTTCAATGTCAATTTAATATCAGTTAATGAAAAACGATCAATATTATGTAAATGGTATGAAGAGTCTTTGAAGGTTTTGTACTAAATGTTCTCAGGAATTTGTAAATAAAAAAAACAGATGCCTTCCCGTATTTTATTACAGGGATTTACCATTTTGTAGATCTGAACGTAATTCCTAACTCTTGAGAAAGCAAAGAGATAATGGGGAAAAAACATGTGCAGAAGAACACTAATACAACTCAGGAAGTAATTATTACTTATTGTGTGAACTCTGTTTGTCTTCGTGAGTCCTTGGACTTCACTGTTTTTCCGAGGTAACGATTCATCTGTGAAATAATAGAATTATAAAAAAGTAGGTCTAATTCCCCAAGAACTCTGAAACATGTTGCCCCTTAACAACCTGTCAGAGCTTCTGAGAACCTGTATTAATACAAACCATGATAATTGTGCAAAAACATAAACTGTCCACGGTGAAGTCTCAGAAATAGGAAGTGAAGGCATACTCACTTACTTTTGTTTTCTTAAGAAGTTCACCACACTGGTGACCTGATGACCTGGATGTCATTCGCCTTGTTTGGAGCACTCGTTGTAAAATTTACAATCTTGCATATGCCTGATGTCATACACCCAAAACGACTCATAAAACTTTTATCACACGATGCGTAAAAGTCGAGAGTAGCCCTGGGAAGGTTTAGAGATGAAGATTTGACAGGAGTAAAGCTCTAACCATCAGCAGTCCTGAAATGTCAGGCCTGATTGCTCAGAATGGATTGATTCGTTTTCTCTGAATAGTGCATATCATCATAGGTCTATTCAGCAATAATGAGCTCGTTGAAATGGCAACAACTCATTCTTGTTGCATTGTACGGTGCACACTCAGCATAATTTAATTCTAATGATAGGTAGGTCATTAGACAGTTTTTTTATTACTGTAACAGGGGAAAAACATTGATATTGTAATGCTTTCTGAGATGAGATGAGACAAGATGAGACTAGATGAAATGTAATGAGATGAGATGGATAAGATTCAGGATTCCTGGAAGGAGTCTCCAATATCAGCACTGTTGTATGTTTTTTCAATATATTCTCAGCAACTGATTGCACCAGTACGATCGTGTACTGTACGTTCTTTCTCTCTTGTACGTCTTTTTTTTATTTTTATTAATATTACGGCTTTGCCATACCTTGCTGTTGTACGTTATGAATAGTTATTTAAGTATCCACCTGTTTAAACAATCATCATGTACATAGAAACAGTAAAGTCTTCAAATTCTGCAGCATTTTACCTCATTAATGAACTGTAATGTGCACCTAATAATTCCACTATTGTATATATACAGTATATATATAAAGACCTACCTAGGGAGAATTGTTTTGTTTGCCTATTATTAAATTGTTTTGAAACCCAAAATCATCTCAAAGAAGCTATATATATATATATATTCTTTTTTTTGTAAGAAATTTTTAATTGTAATTTAACCAAGCCTTTAATATACTTTAATAGATTAATCTAATCTAATCTAATCTATCTATCTATCTATCTATCTATCTATCTATCTATCTATCTATCTATCTATCTGTCTGTCTGTCTGTCAAAAAGGTGTACCTTAATTTCGAGAGAGTGAAAGAGAGAATGGTGTGAGAATGATAAACAACCTGTATAGCAAGTGACAAGAGGGACTGGCTTGTTTTGTGAAAAGGAATAATCTGTCATTCTTTAATGAATAAAAAAGTGTACTGGTTGGCAAATTGCTGTGGTAATTGAAGGACATTAAGACTACACTTCCAGGAGAGAACAGTAACTCTGCTTCATTTAAGTATGTCTATATATGCAGCTAAGGGTTTTATTCATAATCCTATACGTAAGAAATTGCTGGCAAATAATGGTTCATTTTTATTTTAGCTTGCTATACCTGGTCTATATATATATTTACAATATAATAAGATATTATGGCTGAGATCTAGAGTCCAAGCTTCACTTCCTGAACTCCAGCTGTTATGTAGACAGGCTTTTTTTCCCCCTTTCACTCTTGTTGCTCACAGCAGGAGATCAATGCCCACGATGCTCTTTAAGCTTCCCTAAATTGAATGTGATTTATACTTCCCGAGGAAAATTGTCAGTTTTTGCAATTTCCACCCAGATGATCTTATGAGAGGGGAATGGTGGACTCCAAAGGGCCCTTTGGGAGACAAGTTGCTGTTTCAGCTTAGACAATGGAGCACTGTACTGCAGCTCTGCTTATTGGCTCTGATCGCTTTTAAATGTATTACAGAACCAATACATTTCTCCATACACGGCTCTCCTGCTCACGTAGCAACCTTCCCCAGGACGTCAAGCAAGAGAGGCGGAGGACTGCGGAATATTACTTGGAGGCATGCTAGTTTACTGATTTCGAGCGTAAACATTTTTAATACTCGTTTAGACGTCAGGTTATCTTCCGACCTTATCCAAGAACACGGCGCCTATCATGATTTGATCGCACGCACTGACCCTGAGCGCATTCCAGAGCTCTGTGTTGTGGTCTCTTGAGCATCTCTTTTGTGTGTGTGTGTGTGTTTGTACGTTTTTTTGACATTTTTAATTTATTTTTCCCTTTTTTTTTTTCTTTCTCTAG
This sequence comes from Clarias laeviceps, assembly GCA_030014305.1. NCBI lineage: Eukaryota > Metazoa > Chordata > Actinopteri > Siluriformes > Clariidae > Clarias > Clarias laeviceps. The sequence continues at coordinate 4,154,364 of JAQMYJ010000039.1, forward strand.
AGGAGGTCTTTCTCCTTGACTGTGGCAGTCACCAATCGCTGGTCTGGCTGTGGTCGAAAATGGAAAGGGCTCGGGCCAGATTGCAGCTTAAATGTGAGGAGGTAATTACACCTAAAGAGGAGCTAATTTCACTCGGGCCGGGCTCCTGTTGTTTTTAGTCCTTCTGGAAAATGTGGATTTTCCGATGATGGGCCATTTAAAGGTGTCACTCTGGAGCCACGGTGAATTAGAGGCAGGCACTACACAGTCTAAACAAGCAATCTTCTCTATTATCAACAGGCCGACAGGATAATAGAGTAGAACTGGTCATGTGACCAGGAGCGCAGTGACGAAAGACCGACATCTATCATTTTTCTATCATTTTAGCATTTCGGCAGCGCAAGCTTCTCTGAGATGATTCTGGGTTTCAAAACACTTTAATAATAGGCAAACACAAAGAATTACAAAAAATAATAAAATTCTCCCGCTTGGTAGGTCTTTAAAATTTACTTTGCTTATAAATTTATTTATTACTATACCCTGTTTTGTCTTCCTGTTTGTATCCATTCTGGAAGGATAAAAAATTATAACCCCTGCCATGATTGTAACCCAAAACATGCGATAAAACTCAAAAGGGAAAAAAAAAAAAACTTGCAATAAAAGTTCAAGAGGTTATAAAGGTAAATGATTTCATCTGCCGGGCTCGAACTACGCCAGCAGACCTGCACCAATGGCGGCCCAATGAGCCGATCCATTTTCCTCTGGAGGTGGAAACGGCTAGTTAGAGGCGCATAATCTCCAGAGACGCCTCAGGCTCGGACACCCCCCAACACCCCCCCACCCCACACTTCGCCCGCGGCTTTTAAGTGGAACCTTCTGAGCGGATCGCTGGAGAGCAGGCAGCTGGAGTTTGTCATGCGTGACCAGGGACATTCTTGTTAGTGTAGTGTAACCTTTTCTTCACTAACACAGATAACACTGGCACCCTGGCTGGGCTCTAATCTCTACGCAGTGCCCGGCACGGGGGAGGGAGAATCATTCTAAACAGTGCGCTCGCAGTGGCTGGGGACCCCGGCTCCAGTGACCTCACCATGCTGGAAACTCACAGTTTAATCAGGGCGATTATTTATTGCTTATCAGCCTGGAGATCCTGATCCTGAGAACACGGGGGCGCTGCTCTCTGAAGCCGCAACAAAGCTTTCATTGGGTTTCGCGCTGTCTTTAAATAAGACTGGACCCGTTTTGATCCAAGACCTCCTGATACCACCGCACCATCAGACGCCTTACTTTTAGTTTATTCAAGACTCATTATTCTTCCAATCTGCATCCAACATTAAAACAAGCTCACTGAACAATTTTTTTTTTAATGTACTTATCATTTCCGTTCCAATTCTAACCTCATGAATTTACAGTGACGTCCTTATGGAGCTAGAAGTTGTGTCCGCTGTAGAGCTTTAATCTCTTTCCTCCATTATGTACGATGTGGCACGCGATCAAAGCTCCATCCTTCATCCGATTGACATTCAATCTGGCCTCAATAGCCTTGATAGGCATCCACTGTGGGTGGAGTGGGGTTTAGCTGCACACGTTTGAAAGCATTGGGGATGTGGGGCTTTGGGGGGGGGGGTGGAGTGTGATTGGCTCAAGAGTGAGAGAAAGAGAGAATGAGCGAACGAGAGAGCGTTCACATGTGTAGTCCAGATGCCCAAAAGCGGAGGGGGGCTTGAGCCTGGCTAGCGCTGACAGTAATACAGGGACAGCGGGTGTCACGCTGCTAGAGGCCTACACCTCATCACCCTGCCGACTAATTGATTTCCAAATGAGCCGCGGTATTTCTGCACAGTAATCTTGAAAGGCAGCCGTAAAAACGTCGGGCTATACAGGGTGTTCTGAGCTTTCATCCCAAATCTTAACCCCCTTTCTCTCTCTCTCTCTCTCTCTGTCTCCCCCCCTTCATCTCTTGCACCACATACCTTCACTTTCTTCCTCGTTGAGTCTCTTTCACTTCTTTTTTTTAACCTTGTAACTTTTTTCATCCTCTCTCACTATTTCTAGTTCAAAGCTCGCACACCTGAACTTTTTTTGGTCGAAACATTTTTTTTTTCTCGGTCTCCCCCACCTTCTTGCCCTCCGCAGAAACCAAAAGCCAATGAGCAGATCTCAAATCGGAACCATATTGGCTTTCAGCGTAATCCCTCGAACACACAGTGCTGGTGTGTACGTGTGTGTGTGTGTGTGTGTGTGAGAGAGCGAGAGCGAGAGAGAGAGAGTGAGAGAGAGAGAGAGAGAATCCTTTCCATATTTGTCTTTTCATTAGGGAATAAATTTGACTTTGGTGTGGTGTGTGTTAAAGTCTTCATGTCCCACTAGTGCACTAACTAACACCCAACATACTGATGTTAAAGCCTTCACACACTCTAATGATCAGATATCAAGCTGAAAGAAACACATCAATCAAATATACTCGCCAGTTTATATGGCAGCAATTCTCATGCAGTAAAAAGGCAAAATACACAACAACAATCAGATCAAACACCAGATCCAGATTCAAGAACAGAAATAAGAACTAGCATTTGTTTTATTATAATTTTTTTATTTAAAGACATTTTAACTTAAAGACATTTTAACTAGATTTTTTTTTTTTTGGAGGGGGGGGGGCATTTCTTTGTCTTTATATATATATAAAGACAAAGAAATCCATTTATATGCATTTATACTGCAGAACTGTTTATAAAATAAACAAATATTTTATCTGTTCTAATATTTTATAAAATGTATTAAATATTAGAACTTCAATGATAATGGGTGAGCAAACAAGCATATCTTAAAAACAAGTAGAAATAAACTAATTTATAGATTTTATTTAGGAAATTTTCAAGTCAACTCTAATGGATGCTGTAGGGACAAAACCTGTGGACAGATTTAACGTTCACATTATATATGCACATCTTGATGCTATTCTTCTTCTTCTTCTTCTTCTTCTTCTTCTTCTTCTTATTATTATTATTATTGTCTTCTTTAAAATTTTGAGTGAAATATCAAATTTGTTATTATTTTT
>JAQMYJ010000039.1:4157500-4188097 GCA_030014305.1 Clarias laeviceps
ATTGAATAACACCGCTACAAGAAAAAAAAAAAAAAAATATATATATATATATATATATATATGTTTTTGGTTCACATTTGACATATTCCAAAACAAATATTTTGAAAGAGAAAGCCGTTTTATTGCCTCTTTTAACCCCCAAAAGATAAACGTGACCATGTTCTTCTGTAGAGCTATTTTTAGTGTATGACCAAGCATCCAGCAGACTGGAGCTGTACTGTACGTGATGTTCAGCAGCGTTCTCCGTGGTCTCTGTTCTCTGTACGAAGTGAGTTTTTCTGAAAGGTTAACGCAGGGCACGAGCACAGCACCTGGGGCAACCTAAACCCAGCATGCCACGATGACTGGCACCATGCCTCTCGGCCTATTAGTGCCATCTGTGTGTAAATATTTCCTTAGTTACCTCTCGGGCAGATCCGTGGATTATTTCCATATTTATATTACCATCGAAAGAGTTAGTAAATACAAAATGTGAATGGAACACTCTGAGTCAGATATGTGTGCTGCTCAGACACACACACGCGCGCATACAGGCATACACGTACAGGCTAATGTTCTTCCTTTAACAGAAACACACAGTATACAGCATACATGTGATGAAATGTCAAATCAAATCAAATTAATGTTTAATGTTCACCCTGCTAAAGTTTATCCCGCTTTTGAAACATGAAATACCAACACTAGTAGTGAAAATGACCTTGAATGATGTACAGTATTTATTTCTGTTCATCGTCCAGATGATTGCTAATTCCCAGAGCACCTCTTTCCTCTTAAAGTCTTAGCTGCATTCATTAGCATTAGTCATGTTGCACATCCTGATCAACTGGAAAATATTTACATACAAACAAAAGTAATCACAATTAATATTAATACATTAATACATTAATACCAAGATAGCAATGAATAAAAAATGTGAATCATCATCATCATCATCATCATCATCGTCATCTTGTTCTTCTTCTGGTACTTAACAAAAGGTTTTGAGTTGTTGCTTGGTTCTCCTTGAAGGGAGGTTTATTTACCTTTCCTGGAAGGAGTCTCCAGTGTCAGTGCTCGAACATGACTGGGTGTTTTGAAATTTCTGCGTTATACTGTATAAGAAATGAAAATAGACATTGAGGGCAAGTTGATGTGGTGTAAAGGGAATGAAACACACCAGTAATTTTATAACATGGTGTGTCATTATTATTATTATTATTATTATTATTATTATTATTATTATTATTATTATATTAATGGATGAATGGATGGTTGTGATTCCTGATTTGGTCTGCTCTACCTAATTTATTTTAGTATATGTTTTGAATGCCCTTGTAAGAGAAAACATTACAAAAATGAAAAAAGGAAAGATTTTTTTTGTACTAGTGTTCAACATGTAAAAGTATAATATAAATTTACTATTTATATACATTTTATATATAAATTTGTACACAATGGTATTTGAAATGACCTTTGTGAGCGCGGAAATTAATGTGTGAGAGAAAGAGAGAGAGAGAGAGAGAGAGAGAGAGAGAGAGAGAGAGAGAGAGAGAGAGTTTCTGGTTTGTGACAGCGAGTACACAGTCCAGAGCAAACCTACAGCTCAATCAGCATCTCTTTGCCACTGACACACAGTCTCACACACACACACACACACACACACACACACACACACACACACACACACTGAAAAACCAAAAACCACTAAGGCTGATGAGGAAATCATTCTAAACTTTAGTCATCAGATCACTTGGTCAACCTTTACACACAAAAAGAAAAAAAATGAAAAAGAAAAAAAAATGAAACGCAGTTAAGAGCCGTTGTCATGGTGACTTTTTTAACAAGTGCAAAACTTTTCAAACAGTTATTTCATCTTTAAAAAAAATCACATTCATGGATTTTTGAATTACTCATGAATAACTGAATTAGTTATGAAGTACACAACAGTCTTTTACAACTTTTCATTATTTTTCTTTTCAATTTTATAAAGCACTAAAGCAGTTTCAGAAACTCTGGCGCCGGATAAAACTATGTAGCTGCAAATACGAATCTGTTGCTTTTATAACCAGCCAGATGACACAAAGACCCGGGCAGCAGCATTTTTATAAAAACAACAAAATCAAAACAACAACTGAGAATCGATCCAAATGACAGAAATGGATACAGATTTTAAACAAAAAAAAAAAAAGAAAAAAAGAAATTAGCTTTATGTTTCTGTATCGCATTACATTACATTTGCTCAGAATGCATTGGTTTGTGATGACAAATTCATTTAGATGGATGCATAAACAGTTACATCATTAACATCATGTCCAGGGAATTCCCCATCATCGGAGTAAACAGTCGACGACTTCAGAATACTGATATTGTGGTTTCGGTTTTGGTAGAAACGAGCAGAAATACTGTCTTTCTCAAACACCCCAAACACCCCCCCCCCCCCTCACCTCCACCACCACAAAATGAGGATGCATGTTCATGTCGACCCTTTTATCAAACCGAGCTCTGTGGCTCCTTCTTATCTGCTATTCTCTGGCCCTATCATCACTTTTAGGAACTACAAGCTGAACTTTGACCCTCACTTCACATAGATATGAGTTAAGAGCCCCGGCTCCCCAAAACCATTGATAAATCCAGACCACTAAACCCACATTCTCTCTCTCTCTCTCTTTCTCTCTCTCTCTCTCTTTCCTTTGTTTTTTTTTTTTCTTTTCATTTTTTTGGAACACCACGGCCCATCGTCAGCTGCATCCACATCTTGTTATAATAGTTAAACGAGGGGCTTGGAGAGCTAAAAGCGCACAAATAAAATTGGTAAAAGAAACATTATGTCATAAATTTAATCATTCACAGACAGACCACATTACACAATGTCAAGATGGACAAATAACAAAGTCTTCCATGACGCCGTGTCTGTTCAACGTTACGATTATTCTGCGCATATTCGATATATAACCACGTTATCGACCGGCTCCCCTGTCCTGTTCCAAGAACAACCGTATGTACGAACATCAATTACGAACCCAAAATCCGGTTAACTCTTCTTCTTACGGAGCCGAAACAAAAGCCGATGGCTACGCAGAGCCACAACTGCGCTGCAGCTAAACCGATTAGCAACGAGGCTTCTGGGTATCTGGTGTGTGTCAAGTTTGCGCGTGCATGTGCATATGTGTGTGTGTGTGTGTGTGTGTGTGTGTGTGAGTAAAGTTCATAGAACAAGCGTCCAGAGAACAAGGGATGAGGATGCACACTCACTCCCTCACTATAGTCCCCTGTTTGACTGTCTGATTTTCGAAACTTGGATGAAATCTGGTTATGGATGGAGAGAGAGAGAGAGAGAGAGAGGCGGTTTGCTGATTTGATTTAGCAGAGGCAATCAGTCAGGCAGTTTCTTTGATTTATAACTTCCTGTTTCCCTTCTGCTCCTCGCTCCTGCCCTCTCACATACTGTATAGTGATGGGGGGCACACACTGACCAAAACAGCCCCACACACACACATTGCACACAGTCCTTATCAGCAGCCAGGGTCAGCGCTAACTGTATTTATTTAAACATGGAGCATTGCTTCCCCCAGAGCAATTAGGGAAATCCTCAATGGCCCTCTGGCCCGAGTGCTCCTCTGTCAAACGGGACAGAAAAAGACCTGAAAGAACGGCGTCTCTGCGCACGACAGTGTCATTTATTTCAGAACGGGCATAAAGGACTCCTTTGAGCGGTGCCACCAGCAGGGCCACGGCCGAGATAAAAGCTGGCATGCGGCTAACCTTTAGCGCTCGAGAAGAGATGGCTCTGCTAATAACTTGTGACTAGCATGGAGTCATGGAGACGGTCACAGATGTGGTCAGGCTGTAATCCGTAATGTCACACACACACACACAGTCACACAAAAAGCGCCTTATGCGGTGAGATCGAGATGGCGCTGGGGATTGAGAGGGTATGCGGTAGAAGTGCGGAGCTCAGGGCATGGCAAGGAAAGAGAGTCGAATTTGCGCTGTTTTTTGCAGCGTTCTTAATCTGACACACTCAGGTCTGATCTGAAATTTGACATGACTTATTTACAAACTGCCCAATTCCTTTCATAATCTGTTGTTCTGTCTAAACCCCCTTAACCACCCTTGTCTGAAATGGTAAAGCTGTTATGAACTGGTATAAGCATCCCAGTTCGGCGAGATGAACTGTGGTTCGACGTGTTTGCAAACTGTATCAGCTGCAGAGCTTTTGATTGTGTTGTGTGGTGTGTAAAAACGTCACATCTGATTAACCCCGTGAGACACTCCAGCGCTCTTTGTAATACAGCAGACTTCTTTTTTTCTGCAAGGTGTGTGTTTGATGTTGAAAATGAATCACCTTTAAAAAAAAAGATTTATGAGTAAATTATGAATCGTTTGTGCAACTACAGTACTGTTCATGCAGGCTGCATTTGCATCCATTACATTGAAAATGAGTTTAAGAAAATTCTTTAAAGAAAATATCATTTGTTTTAAGGTATCTGAGTTGTATGATCTGTCACTAAAAAGAATTCAATACATCTAGGGTAGATTTTATACAGCATAGGAATAAATAATAGCAGTAATAAGATTAAGTAAACATCTAAACAGTGAAGCTAAAAGAGAACCCAAGGAGGAACCCATCATCTCGTCTTCTGGTCAACAATGAATAATGGGATTGCAATAGGAAGAAAATTAGTAGAGGAAATATATCCTTCTTGTGGACTTTGTGGTCAGCCCTGATCTAAAGCATGGACTAGAATAAACTAAATAGAAAATTCTGGAAATGTAAAAAAAAATAATAATAAAAAATTACAAAATACCTGCAGCAAAATCTCACAGTCAGATTTCTCAATCCAGCTCGAACCCTAGCTCTAATCATATACAGTCACCTCATATCTACGTAATTGAATCAGGATCATGTTAGTGCTTTGAGCATCAAAACCCTCCAGGCTTCATCTGTGACACTTTGCTCAAATCGCCCCCCTGTGCCTCATGGCTGACCGGCCGGCCCGGGTCTGGCCTGCGTTGCCCAGCTGGCCCTCACGGCCACTAGAGCCCCTGATTTAGAGAGCATGACATCAATACTGCGGTGGCGTAAAGGTCTAATCACGTTAGCGTTCAGCACCAGACGCCCTCTCTCCACTCGGTAATCAAAGAGCTGAGCTCCACTACAGATCCTCATCAGACTCGCTGACTTATCAGACGACCCTTATCTCAGCACTCTACCTATGCGGGGCGGACTGGACGCGGCCTGGACTCCGTCACTGAGAGACCAGCGTCGCCTGGCCTGCTCTGTTCAGGATGTTTTCTACCTTACTGTCATGATAAAAGAAAAGAAAGCAAAAAAAAAATTGGGGGTTGGTTTCACTAATAAGTTGGTCAATGGATGAAGTTGATGTTGATGAAATTTGTTTTTCTTTTCTGAGGAAATTAACTAAAGGTAAATGTTATAATCTGTTTTTTCCCCCTGTATTCTAAGTGCTTGATCTAATATTTAATAAGACTTTTTTTTTTTTTTTACTTGAGAAAAGGTGGTTCACACGTGAAATATCAATGAAATAAAAATGAATAAATTAAACAACAGATTTTTTAGTCTTTGGATGAAAATTCAAAGAACTAAATTACATTCAGCATTTACATTAAACAAAACCTAATTTTGAGTTATTAAATTTTTCCAATGACAAAAAAAAAAAGGAATTGTTTTCCTATAAAGCTACTTTTTGTGTATATAAACATGCTTTTTTTTATTTTTTTTAATAAAATTTCCAGTTTCTACCTCTAAATACAGACATTATAGTAACCAATCAATGTTGGTTACCAAATATTGTTTAGATAAAAAAAAAAAAATTGTTTTGCAAAATATGTTTTTTTTCTGTTTGGAGAACTGTTCTAACCTATTTTGTGTTTTTTATATTTAGTTAAAAAATATATTTTATTCAGCATTTCTGTTTATTTAAAGTAAAGTGCAAACACAAGTTAAATTAAAGTGCTAAATTTTTAGTAAAAAAACAAAAACAAAATCAGATTCTAAACTTATTTAATGATATTACTACTTAATTTTATTAGTGACTCTAAACTAAAAATTTACTTTATCTTTAAATACACAATGTATATAATGATACACACACACACACACACCACAGTACATATGCAGTATATAGTATTCTGATTCTGATTCTGATTCTATGTGTGCATCTATGTACAATATATATAAGAAGGCTTGAGGCTGATGACTGGAGAAGACTTCTTAGCTGACTTGCTTTTAATGACAAAATAACTTTATATATAGTTTGTCATTAAAAGCAAGTCAGCTGAGAAGGTTTCCCAGTGTGGAGGTCAGCAGAGGTGAGGGGAAGAGGCCCGTCCACGTCGTATCTCCTGTGGGAAACACACAGCACAGATAGCAGAGTACCAGTAGTTTGTCTCCTATCTGTCTCTCTCTCTCTCTCTCACACACACACACCCTCTGTCCCTGACCCCCTCGCCATCTGTGTATCTGCATCTCTATCTCCCAGAGAAAGACTAAACAGCTATAAAGTATCGTGTATAGAAACGCAGGTGAAGGCTGAGCAGAAGTGCAAGTGTGGTCTTGAGGATACAGTGGCTCGTGCTCTCTGGTGCTCTCTGTCTGACTCAGCTCATAATCATAGTTTGTAATTAAGGTTAATCAGGGCTGGAAACACACTGTTTCCTCTTTTCCAGTATGGAAAGATCTCGCAGCTTCCTCTTGTTGTGGAGGTAAACATTGAGAGAGCAGCAGATGAGCTCGCCACAGCAGGAAAGCCAGTATAACACACACACACACACACACACACAAACACACACACACACTGTGTAGATGTAGGAAATTACAAACATGTACAGGGAACAAGAAAAAAAAATGACTGTAAGATATTTCGAGGTTGTCATCAAGCAGCTCTCTGCCAGCTGATCCCAGGCATGGAAATTTCCACAGATGGAGAATGGACCCGGGAATATTAATATAATTAATGACGGAGTCAAACTTGCAAATTATACTCATTAAATTGCTTGCTGTGTTTATTTTGTGCATGTTTTCCAACATATAGTTTTTTTTTATTTTTAATTCCTCTCAAAAAGAGCATAAAAAGTTGAAAATAAGGACAAAAGTTAAACAAATGTAAGTAAGGGTCCAATCACTGATCAAGCAAGGTGATACAGATCTACTACAATGTTTATTGTTTTTGTATAACAGAAAATCTTAAAGTGTTTTCTATTACATACAGCACTTCAATCATGCTTTATTTATTAAAGACGCATCATTCATTTGATCTGTTTACAATTATGTTTATTCAGTGTTGTGTAATGTCCATGAGGCTGTAAACTGTTTTATTTCCTCACCACCACCTCCATCTTTTTTCTTTCTTTCTTATGGAAAAAAAACAACAATAATAATTCATGTTACAAAGAAACTGCACAGTTTAATCTCAACTGTCCTGAACATGTCGGAAACCTTCAGGTTGTAGTTCTACCTCTGAAACTCCCGGAAACTACTTTTATCAATTACTTATTTTCTAATAAAATAAATAAACTTCACTATATTAATGATTATGCACTTTTTTGTCTTTTTATGGAGGGGCTCTGGTCCCAGCAAAAGTTATTTTTGTGGTACTATATATATAAATAAAAAAAGAGTGCCTTCATTAATACAGAAAATTAATGATCTGATGTGACCAATAAGGTTTGTTGCTGTAGCCGTTTAAGTGTTTGGTTAGAAATTTATACAGTGCTCCAAATTAAATTTTATAATTAGCCAAGTGTGATTTAAACTGGGGCAAATTCACACTACACTAAACAACCTTTCCTCTTCGTCACTGAATCAGGTAGGGTTTTTTATTTCTGCTAATGAGGTGTGAAGTGTAGCATGGAGTGTGTGTGTGGTTCTGCCCATAAAGCAACACGAGGAACAGCTTGTTCAGGAACAGTTAGAGACTTTATGTTTCACCTACCTGTCTTTCCACCGAATGTGACAGCTGATAGTGTTTTTTAATTTATTAATTTATTTAATTTTTATTTATCAGAAACAAGCTGCATACAGATTTGCAGACTTTTGCATGAAACATCAAATAAATCTGAGCTGTTAGAATAAAAGCAACAATGAAGTCAATTAGAACCTTGTTTTGTTATTTAAAGATCAAAGTTTTCTGTCGCCTGTTTGTGTGAGTGTGTGTGTTTTTTAGTTTTTGGATTTTGCTCTTTTGACAAATTTACTCACAGTGGCTGAATCCTGTCGCCTGTGGCCTCCATACATTTTTATTCTGTCTGTGTGTGTGTGTGTGTGCGCGTGTGTGTGCGTGTGTCTGGCAGACATTGGGACCCCTTTAGCGGCAGCACCAGCCATTAACCCAGGTCATTACTGAGAGATGCTTTCTCATTAGGACCACATGGCTCCTCCACAAAGTCACATCCACTATCTTTTTCTTTCTTCTTTTTTTTAATTATTCCTAAGCCCTTCCCTAGGGCAACCCTATTAAGATTTAGGAATAGGAAATTAAAATGGAATGGACTGCCCATGGACTGAGTCACCTTGCTGAATCCAGAGAGGTGTCTATAGGTCAGAATCATTCAGGGAAACATGCTACTAACAGCTCGTTGGTTCTCCAGTAACAGTTTGCGCTTAAAGCTGTCAGCTCATGTGCTGTGTGATGCTAATGTAGCTGGTGAAGCTGATCTGATCTGCACTATGGCTCTGCGGTCCTTGAGTATTTTTACAGCTACGTAATCAGTGTGAGTGAACTCGCCAGAGCCGTTATGACATGGGAAAGTCACCTCGCCACCCAAGTGCTAACACCCTGCTTCGCTGCTCTGCTTAGCTTTGGCGGTTCCTCTGCGGCTTTCAACAGCTTGCTAAGACTTCTGGGAAATGTAGTTCTCGGCAGACGTACACTAAGCAATTGTAACCGAAAAGATTGTTCCATATGCCAGGGTATTCTTTCAGCATTTTCTTTCTAAGCTTTGAAACTAAGCTTGGGCGCAAGGACAAACCTGTTCTGAGTGCATGGGAAAACTGGCTGCCTCCCCCATCTGAGCAGCCTAGTAAACTCAGACCAGCGTCTGTTTTCTCTCACACCGTGCCAATGCTAACCCAAGGGGACGTCGCAGGTCTATGATTGGGCACCCTGTTGCTCCGAGGGCCTCTGGTCCACATATCACACCCTACCAGCTTGGAAGGAAGGACCTACAGCATAAAGGCTACAGTTATGGACAGACTGATTTGGACTGGCTTGACTCCTATCTTTCTTTTTCTCATCCCTTTGCTTCCTTCTTCCTAATACTTGTCTGATTCTACTTCTCTCATTTCAAAGGGTCGCCCTCCTCTGCCCTTCCTGTCTCTCCCTCCTGTCTCCTTTTTTTTTTCCCCGCCATGAAATCACCCAAGTGTTGTCTGATTGTCTCGTGGGCAGATCTGCACAATGGGGCAGATTAAGATACGTTCTTTTCCACCTCGCCTTTGAAGCTTTTGTGCTTGACGGGAAAAAACAAAGGATCCTGGTTCTTCTGAGAGCGCCTAGGATCCAATTTGTTTTATCTCCCCACCCTGTTTCAGTCCAGATTGAAAGCCGACCCGCTTCCCATTCACAAGGTACTATGTAGTAAAAAAGGACGTGCAGGATTTACAATCCATGGCGTCCCCCTAAGGGGCTAAGAGGCCATATTATACATCTTGCTGCCCCCTCAACCCTTCCAAAAAAAACTGAAATGGATTCTGAGCTACTAGCTGGACCAGCCAGGCTCATAAAAACCCCACGGCCTGTGCTTTGGCTGTTGGTGGTCTCTCTCTCTCTTTCTCTCTCTCTCTGCCCTCTCCAACGATGGGCCTTTTTTTCCCTGTTTTTTTTTTTCTCAGAGTAGTGGCAGAGACATCAAAAGGGTACATAATCCAGGTACAGTGCTTTACTTTTAACTTCTGAGTGCCCTGTGTCTATAGCAGCCATACAATTGCAGCCACTGAAACCCGAGTATGATTGATGCTCTATGCAATGTTATTGCCAAGATATTTCGTCGCCCGTCAAGAAATAAGTGACCTAATTGTGGGAATTTGGTCATCTTATTAAAGTGAATTCAAATGAGAGCGTACAGAGACACACGCAGTATTGCTTTCATAAATTTAATCATGCAGAAGTGAGTAATGGAATTTATTTTTCTTACTCACCGGGGTACATGTGAGATTTAAACAATTACAGCATAGTTTGGCCCAAAATCACATCTATTTGCATAGTAGAGACGACAACTATAATGTAAACGTATGTACGTGCAAAGACTTTCAACAGCATGAAATAACAAAAAAAGTGTCAAATAAATAGAATTACACCATAGAGATATAGTATGTACTGTAAGAAATTGAGATGAGTCTTTGAGTCTGATTAATGAGTCTGTGGGTCTATCTCAACCAAAATTTTTTAACCAAAATCTTTTAAAACCTGAATGTCCTTATATGAAGATATGACATTTTCTCCTACAACTACATCATCTGTATATCCCTGTATGATCCTCATATGAGGACCCTTCGATATTCTTATTTGCCAAGCATTCATCTGTTTAAAGACCTTGTTTAAGTTCATAGTTACAGTATCAGTGCTAATAAAGACAGATTACAATGTATATGGACAAAGCATGGTATTGGTGCTAACTAACCTAGGTGAATTTTCAGATAGGATCTTATAAGACCTTTTTTTCTATAATACTTAATGCTTCTTATCTTCCAATCCATGCTTTGTTTGTTAATAAATATGCATACATATTTATTTTTTTCCAGATAATAAGAAACACAATTGCTAAATACATTTTCATCCCCTTTTATGTAGCGTCTAAAACTTTTTGGAATTCAAATCTTTCAATGAACTTAACTGTCATTCAGATGAAAGTTGGCTAATTTAGATTTCACATGAAAAGACCTAAACCTGAAAAAAAATCTAAAATGCTACAGTACATTTTAAAGATATTGCAACATGAATTTGACATGGTTATGGACACTACAGATTTTCTGCTTTTTAAGATTTACCAAAAACCAATTTAAGCAACAATTTCGGTCATAAGGTCATATGCTTCTAGAAGTTTACACAAATTTTAGGATGAATACTCATAAAGAAATAGGAATAATTAACATCTTAAATGATTATTGTTTGAAGTGAGACAGTATGCTTAAAAATGGCCTCCAAAATGGTTGAAGTTAGCAACTTGAAATTTTTAGGGAAGCAAGATTGGTTACTTCCATGTTCCATAAACTTCAGAAGTAGCTTATTTGGCACACATTTTCTGTATTATATGTATAACATAAAAGAATATAACGAGCACCAATATTGTGTTTTGACCGATAGGACTCAGGAGGTTAAAATACAACGGAGCTCTGTGCCTCATACACTTCATTCAACCCATAGTGTTAGGTAAAATAAGAAATAAAACACTGGCAAACGGTGTTATAGGAAAAATAATTAATGCTGGTGTAGGGTGATAGGAGCCAATATCAAGCAGAGTTACTATTACCCCATCACTGGGAAATTGCCGTAGTATAATCAGAATAACACTGTAGGACATGTTGAATCAGCAACTTCTGACTAATCAGAATCAAGGATCCAAAAGAGCTGTGGTATAAATGTTGCTATGTAAAAAAAAAGGTTAAAAATATGAGAAAAAGCCTGTATTTAGGAATTCAAACTAGCACAACATTATTATTTGCATAACTTCAAACTATTTCAGACTGGTTATTTTGGTCATACTGTAAATCATGTCTGCACTTCTGCATGGTGTTACTTTAAGGAGGGATTAGTACATATTTGAGTAAGGGAACTAAAAATACACAGCCCAGAGACGAACCTTCCATCTGTGTGGAATCACAGTCTCTGTATTAACAGAAGGAGACAACAAATTGATGAGCATCCAAGCAACCAGGACTCACTTCATGTCTGTCATGTTGACTCCTCATCTTGCACCATCATTTAGGGCTTCAGTCTAGGCGGATATTCAGGGCGTGGATTTGGACATATTGAAAGCTATGTTAAGCTACTTTCTGTCAAAATCCCATTATGTAATAGACATCATGATGTAGAAAAATAACTAGTTATGTGGTGGTGTCATGAAATTGGGTTCCTGGTATTGTGGATTACTTTCCAATAACAGCATGCCCTGGTGTGGTTTATTCCTCGTACCCCGCAAGTATTGGTCAATTATTTCACTTGCTACAAATTATCTGTTTAACGTGGCATTTTAATGTTGTGGATCACATGCAAAATAAGCTAGCTCCTATTCTCACTCAGTTGCTTTTCTTTCTTTTAAGTTGAAATTGCTACAGTTTTAGCTTTTGGTTATTACGATACACTGACACCAGAATCTTTTTTTAAAAATGTTAATAATCACCTGCTTACAGAAAAATTATCAACAAACACATTTGTATCCTTTCCATGAGCCTCCACCATACAAGTAAATGAGCTGTTGTTATAGAATTGTTAGCATACTAGAATAAATGCTTTCTTTTTTTTATACACTACAACTGAGGTTTGCAACTGCAATACAGTTAAGCTGTTCATCCTGACTTGCTAGCTGATTTCGCTTTGGCACAGCAAGAACGACAAAAACTACAAGAACAAACTTCAGACCCTTGAACTAATGCCTAATTGTCTGCAGTTAGTGTAAAGTGGACATTTTTGTAAATTTGTTAAAAATTCAACATACGTTCATGAATTAGATTTTAAAGATGTAAAATGGAGCACTTGGTTAACAAATTAAGGATGATGATGATGATGATGATGATGACAGTTTGTACACTAGAAGTGTTTAGATCAAGCTTCAGTTCTGAGCTCTAAAACTCAAAGTGCATCAGCCTGGCAAAAGAAAAAATAATTGAATGAGTCAATGAAGGAGAAAGAGACAGCGAGAGAGCATTACATAACCTACTTAATGTAAGTTATGGTAAATCATTTTTTCAACACGGTTGCTTAGTCAGCATCTTTAATTCTGTTGTTCATTAATTGTGCTCTACGTATTGAAATAGCAGTTCTGATCTAAGACTTTCCATGCAGCACAAATTGGTCTGTTTAAGGGGTTTATATCGCCACCTAGTGGATTCCTGATTCTCACCAAACAAGCACACCCCAGCTTTGAGCATGGTAGGGACTAACGCTTTATTGCTTGTTAGATTAAAAGAATTTTGATGTTCATTTTTAAAATGGGGGTTAAAATGAAGCCACACTACGAAGTGTCTCTTGATCAATTCGTACAGCAATCAAATCTAATGAGATATCAAAAAAAAAAAAAAAACATCTACATCCAGTTGTACTACCACAATTTCAATAATTTTAATGAGGAAGATAAAAATCAAGTCGTCTGAGCAGTTAAAACAGCAATAATTAATAAAACAGCATTAATTAATAAAACTGCGTTAATTAAAAACTGCACTGAAATCTCTGTTACTGAAGATTGCATTAAGGCCCAATGAAATAGCTGCTTAATTAAAGGAGCTTATCAGAGACAGAAATGAGCTCTGGGTAATCATGTAGCATCACACACTTTAGATAGAAAGAATGTTGGTTTGGTTTTAGTCCATGGTTAATGGTATGGCATTCCTGATTCTTTAAGCTGACTTGTGTTTTTTTTTTTTTTCAAATAAGAATATAATATATTGATCTGATTCAGGAATAATAATAATAATAATAATAATAAAATAAAAATAAAAATAAAAATAATAATAAAAATGCAATGAAATTTAAATAAATAGTGTGTCATGTCGCCAGTAGTGCGATTTTAAGTCTTAACAAATGGTTTGTTTATGTCCCCTAAATCATTACGTACAATGTTCCCGCTTTTTCAGTTATACATATTAAATGTGCATTAAAAATATTTAACTTTAAGGATAGTGTATTAAGATCTATTAAATTAAATATCAATTCTAGGTTTAACGTTACAGCACCGTTTTATTTGTGCAAATTGGTCACAAAAAAAAAAAATTAAAACAGTACGAAATTTTAAATCGTTTTTTTAAACCATAATCGCGCATTAAAAGCGAGAACGAGACTGAAGATTTCAATGCTAATCTTAAGGATGATGAAGTATTCCAGAGTATTTCGGGGACTCTGCTCTTTTTCATGTCTTTTACTCGCCTCGTCTCATCGGACGTCTCTCTCTCTTTCTCTCTCCCCCCATTTTAAACAAGAGCCAAACCGGTTTACGGATACTCACAAGCATGTTTAGACTTCATTCAAATACAACCAAGTATTATTCAGGAAATTGGTTAACAATTACCGAGATAATTAACTAAGGAATTAAAGCAAAGATGCTTAAAAAAATTATTAATGTTTTTCTGCGTAAAAAAATCTAATTAGTGTGAAAATACTTGTGTCTCTTTGCCTTCAAAATGTATCAGTAGTATGTATGTATGTTTTGTGCAGTATTTTGGAAATGTCTGGTAATTTTTTTTTTTTTGCCATTGTTTTTGCAGGTAAAACATAAGGACAGCATTTTTTGGTGCATGCTTTTTTTGCTGTACAATTTCTGTTTTATTTATTTGTTGGAATGGAAGACATCAAATAAACATTTAAGACAGCGTGTTTATGTACAAAAACGGTGTATAAGATTTTTACACAGTACTGTATATACATAAAATATAGGATATAAAGTTACAGATTGCCTATATGCCATTGCATATAAATGGTAAGGCATATGTGTAGACAAATGATAGAGAATAGAGGATAGCATACAGATGTATATAGAGATGTTTATGTGGATACAACATTTAAACTGTTTATTTAAGTGTCTGTATTAAAATGGATAAGGGAAATATTATGGCTGAAATACGAAGTTCTCAGCAGTTTCTGCCTCCCAGACTGTTCTGTTGATGTTGTGGTAACTGAGCTAACATTGTCCTCTCTCCATAGTGCCATAATTCTTCCACTCCTTTAGGTCTCAGTCATACATTCATTAATCATCCATGGTGATCCATTCTTCAATGGGTTTGACCAGATCTGCTACTTTGTAACTTAAAACATAACATAACATAATATAACATTTTATATGTAAATACTTAAATTGCGCGGTATTTGCGCTGTTATGATTTTCATAAAATGTTAATAACCATAATAAACTGCGCTGTATGCAATGAAACTGGAGACAACGCCCTAACCACACAACTGCAATAAATTATACAGAAATACATACAAGAATGTATATAGATGTGTTTAAAATCTACAAAAATATATATTTAAAAATATATGTTAAAATATCCAATGTAGACAAATACAGAACTATATTAAATAAAGTTGAAATAATAATAATAATTTAAAAATGTTCTGGTCAAACAAAGTAAAAATGAGGTGTAATTGGTTGCGGAAATGAACATTTTTATTTCCGTGACGTATTCGTGCTGTCCTAAATAATTAATGCTCCATTCATTATAAGTAATAATATTTATTTGGCAAAGGTTGATTACCGTAATTATACAGAAAGTAATTCTGTAAGTAAAAATAAACAGAATTCGTCTGTTGGTCAAAATGAAGAATTTTTTAGCACAAGATTTGTATTCTTTTTTTTTTTTTGGTCGCATTTGAAAGAAAGGTGAGATTATGTTCTCACACAGCAGATCCGTGCGTATAAGCCCAATGACCTGCTAATGCCACGGGTTTAATGGATTTCAGGCGCAAAATCAGCCACATAATCATCCTTTCTACTACTTCTAGAAATAATACACCTTCCTAAATCTCCTACCACACTAACCGACTTTAAACAGGCAGTGGGAGCTAATAAATAGAAATTATCTGTTTTTTTAAAGAAAGAAAGAAATAAAGAGAGTGTTACAAAACTGTGAAAATTATTTTTGTAAATGTACACGATAGAAAACGAAAAAGTTTAAATGATTTCATATTTTCTACCATACGAATGGCATATAAAAACAAACGAACAAACAAACAAATAAACAAACAAATAAATAAGCAAGCAAAAAATGGGGACATTTGACCCCCTCAAAAAAAAAATACAAAAATTACAAAAAAGGTTAGATTCCATTTTTTTTTGCTTAATGCTCCTAAAGCTCACAGAAGTGGATTTATTATTAAGAGTTTAGAATAAACACCATCTTTTCCGTGTTTAATGGCTGAGTGTTGTGTTTTTGTATTGTTGTTTGCTTTTTGCCGATAACAAGCATTTTTACGTTCGAAATGACTAAAATTGCCTAATGTACTAATGTTATTACTAAAGCATTACTGTTGTTAAATTGTACAGTATACGTTATATGAATGCAACACACACTTACTCACTCACACACACACACACACAATCACAGGCTTAAAAACTAAGAAAGTTTCTGTTTAAAAGTAATGTAAGTATTGTGTCTGAAACGCTGCTTTCACTGGTTCGAACAGGATGAGTGAAGTACAATACTAACACTACTACGCAGCCTGAGGTGGGGGTGTGGAGGGAGGTGTGTGGAGGGGTGCTCCTTCTGTGACCTGGTAATTGCGGCCTTTGGACAGATGGCATTATCCAGGCTCAGAGCTGGAGCCACTGGATATTATTGTAGCCAGAAGGGAGAGAGAGAGAGAGAGAGAGAGAGAGAGAGAGAGAGATGAATGAATTCAATCAGGGTTTCCCTCAAGTTCATCCACTTTTTGTCTTTCTGATTAGGCAAAGATAGATAGATAGATAGATAGATAGATAGATAGATAGATAGATAGATAGATAGATAGATAGAGTAACTGCAATTTACTTAAGCAATAGTAAAACATAAGTGAAGGCATTCAATTTTTGTAACATCTTGAATTGTAAAGTGATTACCGTAATGTAGTAAAAGTTAAGCACTTTGCTTAGTTTTACTGCATTTATGATGGATGGATGAATGGATGGATGGATGGATAGGAGGATTGTCAGGCAAACTGTTAGACAGATGGATTAATTATTGTGGATTTAGTACTGTATTATTTTAGATGTGGACTTAATTTTACTCTATGATGCATGGATGTTTGGATGGATGGATGGATGGCTTGATTGACAAACATTGGAGGAATAGATGAATGAATGGCTGAATGAGTGGATAAATGAACTGGTAAAAAAAGACATTTGTTCTTGAAACTTACATAATGATTAGTGTAACTATAGTTAGATATTTTAAAACAAACTAATAACATAAATAATTAAATAATAAACTTTGATCATTTTTAACAAGTCATCAAATCCTTCACCAACAGAAAAACAGAAAGAATCTCAATAGCTGCTAATAACACACACAGGCACTTAAACTATAAGAATATGATCAGACTGAGACTCAGGGTTTACATACTTCTTTCTACATTTATACTGGTTTCCACAATGGTGCAATTTGCAGCATAGATTCTTTATTTGAGATGCTTAATAATGGACTTCCTGTGTGCCAACTGCCTGTACTACACTGATGCATTTCATTCCAGTTCACTTACACAAGGTTCCTCAGAATGTAATGGTTGTCACTGGATTTCAAAGTAAATCTAAAGCTCTTTGTGGTTCCCTATAATGAATGTAGAAGATGTTCTGCATTGAAAAAAAAAAAAAAACTCTTTGAAATGCAGCTTTTTTCATTTCCAGGAAAACATCTGTATACAAGGCAATGTGTAAATAATATATAATATGTTTGTATTTACTCATAGTGTATTAGAAAATGTCAGGATAGAAAACAAAGAGGGAAATAAAGAGAAACAAGTAGAAGTTGTTTGACATTGTTGTCATGGCTTGCTCTCTAAAGCGCACCAGTGATTGTATGCAGGGGAACAAACTATTTTAACCCGGAGTGATGAAGCGATAGGAATGATGACTCTGCTAATCAGGAAACTGAGGATTTAATTTTTGTGTTTGGAAAACTTTTGCTTTAACACTTCTTTCTTTTTCCCGACTTTATAGTTTTATTAAAGGTGACATAGACCATGACACACAGCTTCCCAAAGCATACACGGAATAGGTGATGATATCCAGGTCACACCGTAATGCAGTCACATTAGCAAGGCTATAATTCAGTATAAAGAAATCATATACAGTTATACCTTTTCTGTTTTTTGGCATAAAGAATGAACTCTGTTCATTATAGACAATGGCATGTTAGCAACTCATAAAAACTACATACATCTACTGTATATTTTGTCTGTTGCAGTCTATTTTAAATTATGATTCAAGTATATTATTGTACTTATATATTATGTTTTATATTCTGAGCCCTAAAACACTCTGTATTGGGCTGTTATGGGCAAACTATCAACACCACAGTGAAGCATAATAACTATTGCTACCTGGAATATAAAAGAATTAAGGAGTTGTATGTACTTGTTGTAGAACATGCAGAAAATAAAGTTACTTTCTGTTATCCCACATTTTCAAATCTTAATAAAAAGATGTATTAAGGAATTAAGCAAGGTGACAGAGAAGTTTTATGAAAAATAGTTTTTTATATTTTCCTAATTCATATTTAATAACTAAAATAAATATAAATAACTGTTAACCAAATGCTATAAAAGTTTACTCTTGATCATGATCAATTTCATTTGTCAACCCTGTTAAATCTGAAACATCTAAAAAAAAATCATCCAAGATTATAAAAGAAAGTTAGCAGACATGGAGACGGACAGGGCATCTCATGTGCGCCAAAACAGGTCAAAACGAGCAGGACAATGAACAGACAACAACAGGATGATTTAACTAGCAAACAAATCATGCTGGTGTCCGTGTGATATCTAGAACATTATAGCTTACAGACATGGCTCGCTTTAGTCTAGGCAATTAACCAGATTTATTTACTACTTTAAGCAAACTGGTTTATGATTATTTAAGTAGTAGTGTCAAGTATGTCACCAAAGTAGATATTTGATCACCATCCGGATACATTTTGGGACATTTAGGGTAAACCGAGTCATGCACATGTGTAGTGTATAGATTTACCTCAGTGATTCTACACTAAAGAAGTTACACTGACATTTATAGTATTATAGTATTTTCCTTCCTTCAGTAATTCACTAAAGCTGGAGTGGAATAGTCGGTGGATTAGTCAGTGATGTCCAAAAAGCAGTTACCATGTAAAGAATGTGCTGCTTATTATTTAATAATGACATTAGGTAACATTGGCACACTGAATTATTTTGTTTTAATTAAGGAGATTTTTGAAGTAAAAATGCCATTTTTCCTGGGCAAATAACAACAGCAAAAAATAAATAAATAAATAAAATAAAATAAAACCATCTACCATAAATCACTTCATGAGTAGTTTTTTCTTTTAAATAATTTCTCTCTTTAGTACTCGGTTTATCAATAGTTTTTAGATAATAATATTAGATAATAAAAAATAATAATTTAAAGACTCTATTTAATTTAAAATAGAGTGATGAGTAATTGGTAATTGCATATTATACAAAGCTTTTTGGTATGTTGTTGTAAGGTTATGTAATAACAGCTGTTGATACTATTTTGGACTGCTAGACCGACTCTAAGCGCGTTTTGGAGTTCAGTGGGGGGAAGAAAGTCTTTTCCCACCTCTATTGTTTTTCCTACTTTTCAGAAAGCTTTAAACATAGGGTGGTCTACACATCAAGACTCATGTGGGAGATTTTTAAAACTTTCTATTTAAAATAAAATCCATAAAGGAAGGTTTGTACTTGTAATTGTTGTGTGTATATATCCATCCAATATTTAACTTTTTTAAATTATTATTATTATTATTATTTTTACAAATCTGTGTGTAAACTGAAGTGGAACAAACTAAATCACTTAAAATGTAAAAAACAAACAAAAAAAACTCCAAAACATTTAATGCATTTAGCCTTCCATATGGGGCCAATTGAAATACTTGGAAATTAAAATAGTTAAAAAAAAAATTCTAAAAATTTAATTGTTGCCATTAAATTTCATTGTTGCAAATCAACAGTGAAGTTACCATAATTATGTAATCTTAAAGGCACAATTATTTAAACATAATGTGAAAAAATTGAAAAATACATGTTTTCATTAAAAAAAAAATCACTGATACTGATACTTGCAATTTAGTCACTTACAGTAGGTAACCCTGAACCCTGAAACACTTCTGGAACAACTTATTAATTCCTTAACAACTACTGTACTGTATCTAAAACAATTTTGATCTAGAACATATTTTTAATTTTAATTTATGTGATTCTTCAGTGGATTACCGGTCAAAAAATTTATTTTGTCTCAGTCTTTTTTTGCAACAATATCTATATTCTTTATCTTCAAATACAATCATTAAACGTGTAAATTATTATTTAATGCTTATTAAATATTATTTATCATATATTTTTTCACAACAATATGTTAATCAATTTAAATCTCATGCTTGAATTTTCATTTTTAAGAATTTTTTATTACAAATTCTAAAAGAAAGACTCCCAAAAAATACACTCAAAACTAGGGTTGGGGTTAGGGTTATGAAGACCTTCACCCCATTGAAATATGTGAACTATTCCACAAGCCACATGTTCAACGGGAAGTTGCATCATCTAGTTTTCCAGGTAATCAAGAAAAGAAGAAAAAAGATTATTATTTTTTTCTTAATAAATTTTTAGCATAAATTTTCAGTGATGTCGTGATTTGGACTAATACAGTTGTGCAGAAAGGAAAACTCCGGGCCATAATTTTAAATTTCATGTAAAAAAAAGTAATTCTTCAGAATGTCAGCCGTATTTTAAATGATGAAATGTACAGTTTTAATAAAACAATGAAAGTCAAAGTTTTTGAAAACAAAAAACTAATTTCATTTCTAAGAGCAACAAGGAGGCACACAAATCACAGAAATTTCCATGTGCATCTTAATATCGTCATTACATCTCCTTCCTACGTCGTTCTAGTTTTCCAGTTCCTATCGGTGTCTTACAGGCTTTATTTCCTGCATCAGGTTAGTTTTGAGCACTGAATAAAACATAGACTGACATTTACTCCTCTAAAAAGGAAGGTCTGGTGTAGGCCTGTAGTAATTCCTTTTGCAGTACGGAAGTGGTGTATGAAACGATGTTTTGTAACCGGTCTCCATTGTCGGCCATTTCACTTTGGATTAAAAAAAAATGGCTGTTCACCGCTGTCAGACAGAAATGCAGCCAAGGAAAACCGGCGGAGAGAAAATCTAGGCCGCAGAGTTGTGAGTAGACGTTTGTTTTGGCGCCTTGGTGTTCTCCCACATTACTCGCCTCTTCAGGATTGCTCAACACACTGACACGAGAGATTGTGAATGGAGGAAAATGTACACACTCGGTGGGACGATGCTGCTGTGACTCCGACAGTAAGGTTTTTTTAATATAACCATAGGGGAATGTTGTTTCAGTTGTTGTTGATAGATTGAGAGCTGCATATAGAGTGGCGTATTTAATGCCTACTGTTTAACCAGTGCCGATCATGTCCTATAGACTGTGTATCATTTGAGGAGGGAAAAATTCCTCATGAGACTTGGACTGTTTTCTGCATCTCAGCAGCCCTGCCTCTCATTCGGCATGTCTTCCTCAGAATGAAATATACATCCTGATAAGTAAAAATCATATATTTTTATGTTATTTAATGAAGCTCAGAGGGTTGTATACTCTCTTAATGACAAGATTTAATTACGTTTACTATTTCATACACTTAACACTAGTAGTTTTTATAATTACGCTTTAAATTGTAGACTCCTAATGCAGGAATTCCAGAAGGCAACCATGACATGCAACTAAGGCGCAAGAACTGAGTTAGTTATCAGGTGTGTTCTTATCTCTTCACTGTATATTAAGTAACTATTCAGTTATTTCATTAGCTTATCTTACAGGATATTATTTAAGAACATAGACACATGGTGAGCGCCCGGGCCTGTTAACTGCTCCTGGGGGGTTTTAGGGTTTAAAGGGGAACTCTGAGAGAGTCACGAAGGCTGAGACATGTGTATACGGTGCGCTTTGATGTTAAAGTTTGTGAAAATGTTAAGGAAAATTACTTTAATACGTTGAAAAATTGGTAATTCAAATCTGCTCAATCAGGTGTTTTATATATACTGTACAAGTATAAGTACAAATGTATTTTTAAAGTAGGTTTTATTGAGTTGAAAAAAAGTTGATTAAGGTAAAGCTGATTGTCATGTTGAGGCTAATAATTTTGATTCTTTAAGGATAATGCTCACGGAAATGATGACGATGAGGAGGCTAACAAAGACACTGATTATGGTGAAGCTAATTATGCTTATGATTCCATCATACCTAATGATGATTCTCTGAAGATAATGATGTAATTATGGTAACAGAGAAGAAGAAGGAGAAGAAGAAGATTTAAGAATTAAGTATTAAGATAACATTTGAAAGAAAACATTAGATTTCGAATTTCCTGAAAAGGTGTTAAACAAATCCATAATATTTTATATTTTAGATTCTCTATAGTATTCCTGATGAAGCGGTATAGACACTCACTCCCACACACACGCTTTGTATCTTAACCAGCTTCAGGAGGAGCTTCACTTCGCCTCAACTGGTTTAAGGATTTAGTTTAATTCCATGTACATAAATCCTACTGGAATTTTAAGATATTCATTCAAACACATGGATTAATTAAAAAAAAAAAGCAAAAACTTTCTCCAAAATGTTGAATTTTAACACATTTAACACAAATTTCCAATCTAGCGGTTCTGAATCTTTGACTCGCAGTGTGCTGATGATATAAGAAGGCATTTAACCCCATGTTTCATTTCAATCTGCATTAAGATAAATAATGTTTCAGATTCTGAATTTATTGAACGATTACCCGGTCGTTGTAAAAATGGTCCAGGCAAAGACGAAACGTAAATGAATCCATCAAAGCTTTTCGGATGATGATGTATGGCTAAGGAAGTGAGAGAACCTAAATAATCACTCACTCGCCGGGTTCTTGATTTTTTTGGTGCTTGGATGTGTGGCCTTTTTGGATGTATAGTTGGGGGGCAGCGCAGGAAATAATTACCCAGCAGGGGCACTGTGGGGCTCTGGGTTATAGCGGGATTATGGGAAGGGACATGCGGGGAGAGGGCCAGCCTAAACACACGGCTTCATATTAAGCACTTTACCTTTTCCAAGCCACAGAGGCTCTGCGTTGCACATCTTCCTGAAGTGCGTGTGCTTACACACACACACACACACACACACACACGCACACAGAGCCTCAAAGCTCCACCGCACTATAAAGAGGAACTTAATGAGGAACATCATGAGTATTTTTGACTTCAAATACACTCTCAGAACACTGAGAGATACCACACAGTGTAGAGCATGTCACATCATAACACACCCACACACACACACACACACACACACACAAATCACATCATAACATGCAAAGGCAGAACACGCACACAGACATCACCCTATGACACACAAATCACATAACACTCAATTTCAGAACACACACACAAATCATGACATAACACACACAGACAGAGAAAGAACACACACATCACCTCACAACACACAAACGCAGAACATACACACCACTTCATAACACACATGGAAGACACACACATCACTTCATAACAAACACACACACAGGAGACACACACATCACTTCATAACACACACTCATTTACACGGAACGCACGTCACTTTATAACACACAGACATACACAGGATACACACATCACTGCATAATATGCATTACTCACGAACACACTCAAACATGGCACACACATTACCTCATAACACACAAACACAGAACACACACACACACGTCGCCTCATGACATGCCAACACACATAAACACACCAATCACATCACATAGAGCCCAGTGATTGCAGAAATTCAGTTTTAAATAAAAAAAAATGACTCCCACTGAATATCCTTTAAACACACCACACACTCCGAACCGCTTGAGTCTATAAGACAGTGTTATAGAGGAAGGATTATTTATAACCACACTATCTAGACTCACCCAGATGAGGAAGAAATGTCTCTAGAAAAATCGAAAACTTTAGCTAAAGTACTGTATATCTAGATTTCTTTAAGAGTGCTTTGGGATGGAGCAGCCGTGGCTCAGTGGTTAAGGTGTTCAAAACCCACTACCACCAAGATGCCACTGTTGGGCCCTTGATCAAGGCCTTTAGCCTTTAACTGCTCAGATGTATAATGAAATAAAAATGTAAGTCGTTCTGGATAAGGGTGTCTGCAATGAAACATCAGTGCTTAGGGAAAGTGTACTGTATGTTGTAAAAAGTGCTGCATATATTAAAATAAATTCATAACAAACAGTGTGTTATTGGGGCTTAGTGAGATATTTTGGATCATCGTTTTATTGGGGACCAGTGTAACCTTGAAGATCAGTGTGTTATTGGACATCAGTGTGTTATTTTGGATCAGTGTGTTTTGGGGGATCAGTGTGTTATTACATACTTGTTCTTTTCTTCTTTTTCTTCTTCTTCTTCTTTTAATTTCTTTCAAACATTGCACAGTCTGGAGTTTGTTGCAATTGCATTTTACTACTGTTGTATTTGTACAACCATGTATGTGACAAATAAAAATCTTGAATCTTGAATCTTGAATCTTTTTTGTTATTGGGTGTCAGTGTGTTATTCAGCATCAGTTTGTTATAATCAGGATTAGTGTGTTATTTTGGAACAGTGGGCTATTCGGGTCAGTGTGTTATTGGGAATCGGGAAGTTATTCAGGATCAGTTTGTTTTTTCAAGATCTTTGTCTTATTAGGGATCAGTGTGTTACTTTGGATCAGTGAGCTATTCTGGATCAGTGTGTTATTGGGGATCAGTGTGTTATTTTGGAACAGTGGGTTATTCGGGATGAGTGTGTTTGTATTCTGTATCAGTTTGTTCTTGGGGATCAGTGTTTTATTAGGGATCAAAGTGATATCGGAAATC
The DNA here is from genome assembly GCA_030014305.1 of Clarias laeviceps. Taxonomy (NCBI): domain Eukaryota; kingdom Metazoa; phylum Chordata; class Actinopteri; order Siluriformes; family Clariidae; genus Clarias; species Clarias laeviceps. The sequence continues at coordinate 4,182,284 of JAQMYJ010000039.1, forward strand.
AGTTTGTTATTCAGGATCAGTGTGTGTAAGATCAATGTTTTGTTTAAGATCAGTGTCTTATTTGGGATCGGTGTGTTATTGAGAATTACTATATTATTGTGATCATGGTGTTATTCGAGATGCATGTGTTATTTAGCATCACGTCTTATTGAGGATCTGTGTGTAATTAGAGATCAATTTGGTATTTAGTGTGTTATTTTTAGTTAGTTTGTTATTGTGTTATTAAAGATCAGTGTGTTATTGAGGATCAGTATGTTATTCAGTATCGGTGTGTTATTGGGGATCTGTATTATTCCAGATCAGTGTTTTCTTGGGAATCAATGTGTTATTTATAAACAGATTGTTACTGGGATAGGTGTGTTATTGGGGATTATTGTATTATTTTGAACCAGTATGTTATTCAGGATCAGTGTGTTATTGGGGATCTGTATTATTCCAGATCAGTGTTTTCTTGGGAATCAATGTGTTATTTGTAAACAGGGTGTTACTGGGATAGGTGTGTTATTGGGGATTATTGTATTATTTTGAACCAGTATGTTATTCAGGATCAGTGTGTTATTGGGGATCTGTGTGTTATTCCTGGTAAGTGTTTTCTTGGGAATCAATGTGTTATTTGGGAACAGGGTGTTACTTTTTTTCTGTGTGTTATTCAGGATCAGTGTTTTCTTGGGAATTTATTGGGGATCATTCTGTTATTCAAGATCAGTGTTTTATTTATTTAGGATAAATATATTATTTAGGATTAGCTCTTTATTGGGATTCAGTTTGCTGTGTGCTATTCAAGATCAGTGTGTTATTGGGGATTAGTATATGTTATTTTGGATCAGTGTATTATACAGGATCAGTGTTTTCTTGGGAATCAATGTGTTATTTGGGAACAGGGTGTTACTGGGATTGGTCTGTTATTCAGGATCAGTGTTTTCTTGGGGATCAGTGTGTTATTCTGGATGCATGTGTTATTGGGGATCAGGATTTTAATCGGGATTAGTGGGATTCAGGGTTTGTGCGTTACTCTGAAACAGTGTGTTCCTGGGAATCTGCGTGTTATTCGAGATTAATGTGATATTTAGCATCAGTGTGTTATCAGATGGAATAGTGGGTTTGGTCATAGTATATTTGTATATACAGTTGTTTCCTCTTTTCTTTTTAGATTTCTATTTTTATTATCATTATTTTTCTTTCTTCCGACTCTTTTGACATCTGCTTGAGATCTTGAGCCGGACTGCGTGGGAAAGGGTCCAATAAAACAGCGGATCTGTTAATCCAGGGCAGAAACAGTCAGAATTAATATGTTTAGGGATAATGACGCAGTCTGATAAATCGCGCATGCGCAGTTAAAAAAAGAGAAAAAGATCGGTTCCCGCCCCAAGTCTCTTGTTTGGACGTTTTTAAATCCTGGTATACATCAAAAGTAGGTGTTCGTAGTCTAGCCTGTGTGTGTGTGTGTGTGTGTAAGAGAGAGAGAAAAAGAGAGAGAGAGAGATTTTGCAGACGTACCTCTAAACGCTATTGCTAATAATTTAGATATATTTTACCACCACTACCAACAACAATAACAATAATAATAATAACTATCATCATTATTTCACGTGTTTTGTATTTAATTGTATTATTATTATTATTATTATTATTATTATTATATATGATTAATATTATTATACGTAAATTGTTTATAACAACAACAATATAATAATAATAAGAATAATTATTATTATTATTAGGATTATTATTATTATAAAACATTTAATGTACATTTGTACTTTTCTGTGAATTATTGTTATATCTGATTTGGTCGAATCAACACCCCTCCCCACCCCCTTTACAAAAGTAACCTTTGAATTTAGTTTTTCTTGTAGTTTTATTCAGGATTTTTGTTCACTCTGTCGGTGTGTCGGATTTTAGTGTTGACGAACAGCAGCTCTCCTGCACATAAGGACTTCATCAATCATGCCAAATTACAGGCCAAGCCTCGCCATTAATGCACACGTCACCTCACATAAACAGCCTTTCCCCAATAAAGCTCTGATAAACACAGCCGAGACATCAGCTCTAACCTGGAGCAGCAGCGGCAAAATCAAATCCATCTCCCAACCGACCTGCACAACCATTCCCCTTATTCCAGCATTTATATACAGTTTACACACACACACACACACACACACACACACACACATACATACACACACACACACACATATACATACATACATACATACATACATACATACATACATGCATGCATACAGACAGACATACATACAGTTTTTTTCGAAACAGGTTTCGAGAAAAATAATTACTGAAATATTAATTACATACTCTAAATGAGAATAGCGACTAAAGGTAAAAATGATGACCTGTTTAGTCGAGTAGACAAAATTATCTCCTGATGTGTGAAACTCTCTCATGTCAAACACTGATGTTTAGGTTGTTCAGAAAGTATTTTTCTGTTTATTTTTTATATTTCGTTCATGTCTTTGTATAGATTTTATTTCGATGAGTGACGTTTCAGCACTTAGAACAATTTGTAATGATTAACTAACTGACTAACTAACTAACTAAACAGGCAAACTAGGGATATGAAGAAATAAATGTGAGTTATGCAGTGCATAAACAAACAAACAAACAAACAAACAAAAATAATTAAATATGAGATATACAGTGCATAAATAAATAAATAAATAACATATCGATGTCTTAAACAGATAGTAATAGGCTAAGTATAACAAATGAATAAATTGATAAATAAAATGTGAGTTGTACAACATATACACGATATCTTTCTATCATACGAAATCATTCTAACCCAACAGACAAGAAACAAACGAATAAACGTCTTAAATTCAGCCATTTTGTAAAAAATAAAAAATTAAAATAGCTATTTGTTCGTGATTAATTATAAAAGCGAATAACACAGCCTGCATTTAGCAATTACTACTGAAACCAAAAGCGATTTCCACACTGACAGTTTTAAGAACTTTGACAAGACGTTCTCAGCTCTCTTCCTCCCTCTGTGTGTGTGTGTGTGTGTGTGTCTGTCTGTCTGTCTGTGTGTGAGACCATTTATCACTCTTTCAAGCAGCTCTGTGCTTGGACTGAAATGTCGCTTTGAACAATAAATAAATAAACAGCACAATGAACATGTCACATATATATTTTTTTACAACGATTTTGGCAGTTAATAATGAAATTTAGAAAAGACGTTTATGCGATTAGTTTTTTTTTTGCCAGTGACAAGTTTTGTAAAATAGACCAAAATAACCTAAAAAAGCTAATCTTCAAGTGCGTTTCTGAACAGCTGTGTATTTTAAAGCAGTAGAATGTAATTAAGCAAAATGTAAATCATTCAATACTTACAATTTAATTTAATATCATGATGTTTGAACTTTATTAGGTATAGACAGTAGCCTATATATATTTTCCTTTTACTTTTATTTGGCAATTGATTTTTTTATCTGTTATTATTATTATTATTATTATTATTATTATTATTATTATTATTATTATAAGTAGTAGTAGTAGTAGTAGTAGTAGTAGTATTTATACATTTGTTTTAATTAAAAAAAGAATACTCCAAAACTAAACAGACCAGCGATTTATACACATACATAGATATATCCGTTGCCCCGCCCCAAACCCGGCCCCTCATTAAAACGTTAATCCTAGTCATGCTTAATGTTCACACAATTTTTTAGAAAGACAGAGTTACAGCAAAAGAATGTGAAATGTGCTCTTTAAGTAAAGCCATGAACATAGGTTACCCCGTTACTAAATCACACTCTCACTGCTTTAAAATCCACGAGTCATATTGTAATTTAGAAACTTGTTTTTCTTTAACAATAAGCTTCTTGAATATACCTATTTATTAAATGTTGATCTGAAAAAATCTGAATTAATTTGTGACTGTTTTGTTTATTTGCGCAATAAACATATGGAAGTTGTTGTGTTATAAATCAGTGATTTTGGCATTAGTTCCATAACTAACATACTACTGTAACTGCTTCGTAATCTATACTTTAATTAAATTTTCAGTTCAGATGAACATCAATGAACGGTTACTGTAGTGAATAAATTTATTGTCCCTGTGGAGAATAATACTATTTTTAATAACTGCTCTAGAACTTTCAGTATTAACTTAATGTTTTAGATAATCTCTGAAAAATCGGAATGAACTCGAATTATGTCAAGTTTATAAATTGTGTGAATTAATTAATTGATTGCTTCGTTATGTAATAATAAATATATGATAAATAATATCTATAATAATGCAGTGTTTAACTACTTTTTCTTTCTGTCTGGTACATGTAATAGTGAATTTCATAAGGCATCCTGGGGCAAGTTTCCAAATTGTTGAATGGTAGAGCAAGCACTACACTGAAGTCTCTCTCTCTCTCTCAATCACACACACACACACACACCCACACACAATGATCTTTAAAGATAAATGCTTCATTTAGCTCTTTATCTGTTTAATATGTAAACATACACAAGTGATGGTTATATACTTATATGTATATATTCATAGCTGTATACCTATTTATCTTGTCTATTTTGTATGTACAATCAAATTCAGAAAATACAAAAATAAATGTAACTCCTGACTTTAGTGAATTGGAGCATACCTGATATGAGTACCATGATGAAATGTCTCCCTCCTTATTACTACACTTGTTTATATTAACATTTACATTTATACTGAATTATACTGGCATGATCTCAGTAACTCCCAAACGCAGGGTATAGGAAGTGCAAAATTGTGTTCAGGTTTGTTTTAACGCAGCATTTACAACTTTTATAGTTAAAGTTTAGTCCTTTTAGGAAAATGCATCATGTGACTAGTACTGCTTATTCAAATAAAAAATTATTAGAATAAATCCTTTTTAAAGGAGTAAAATATAATAATAATTAAAAAAAAATAAAATAATATATTTATATATATATATAATTATTAGATTGTTTAAAAGTTTAGACAATATATATATATATAAAATTAGATTGTTTAAAAGTTTAGACACACAAACACACAAGATGATTTTAATGCTTTTTAACATTTTATTTTTTATACAATCTAGAAGTGTTTTAGTCCAGTGTTGTCATTCAGAAACCTTTTTCAAAGAATTACCTGCTAATATTAAATACATCTGATCAAACATAAGAGTTTCATTGTTATGAGTTTTAATCTGCAGTATCGCTCTGCTGTTAAGAAAAAAATCCAACTTAATTCATGACAATCTTTTATGATGATGTTCTGTAAGGCCTCTTAGAAAGCTTTTAAAAAAATAGGAATAAATAAGAATGTGCTAGAATTACATTTTTAAAAATGATCATGAACATAAGTTTACTTTTTATTCTATTACATTATCATGATATTTAAGAAAGAAAAAAAAAGTGTGAATGAACTCAGGCATCTTCCTGAGGCCATTTACGTCTTCACTTCTAGTGCATGTGACAGCTATTTACTCTCGTTACTTCACTGTGCTCGGCTTGGATAAAATCAACCTTGGCAGACGTGATGATCATTTCAAACGACAATTCAAAGCTATCATTACCTCGATAACGAGATCGGAAGTGTTCTAAACATATAGTTAAAGTCATCCAGGCACATGCCTACTAAAATATATAAGAATTAAATAATAATCCAGCCAAATTTTTTTCTTTTGATAAAGTTAGAGAAATAATTGTTCACCATCATAAAAATTATATATATATATATATATATATATATATATTTTTTTTTTTCCCCCCATGAATGTTATTTGTTGTTTTTGTGTATTTGTGGTAATACACAAATATGAAATGTAAAGTGAAATCTTGTTA
>JAQMYJ010000039.1:4221939-4232190 GCA_030014305.1 Clarias laeviceps
GTCTATCCGACATGAATCAGACATTTGGCAGATGTATGAACATCTGATTAACATCGTCTAAAGAGCGGATCAGGGACATTTAAATTCATTTACGTCTTAAATACGTAGGCTAAGCGTCGTTCTAACATCGGGCACGGACGTCTTGGCGATGTCTGCCAGATGAGCAAACGCCCTCTGCCAGACATCTGCCAGATGAAAAAGACGACGTTGCATAGACGTCTCCGCGACGTGTGTGTGCTATCTGGGTATGAAATGTCTCTTAATGTCAACTACCCTTATAAAGTGCAAGAAATAGAGGAATAAAACACTTAGGGTGTCATGCTGTTATAGGAAAATAATCAACCATGCCATCCATCCATTCATCCATACAATACATCCATCTTCTATTATGTTTAACCAGTCTAGGGCTATAGGATCCCTGGAGCCATCCCAAGCAAAAAACGATTCCTCATTCTCCCAGAACCACTCTTTCACAATTTGAGTCCTGGAATCTCCTTGTGTCATCAGGGAAGAAAAAATCAGCAATGTGATAGCCTGGCCGTTCAGTACATTCAGGTCGTCAGCTGATTCATTTTATTGCCACATAACGTCGCTGAGTCTAGACCTGACCAGCTGAAGCAACCCCAGATCATAACACTGTCTCCAGAGGCTTGTAGAGTGGACACTATGCATGATGGGTGCATCGCTTCATGCGCTTCCCTTCCTACCCTGAAGCGTCCATCACTCTGGAATAGGGTCAGTCTGGACTCATCAGACCACATGACCTTTTTCCTTTGTTCAAAAGACCAATCTTTATGCTCCATAGCAAATCAAAGACTCACTAACAAGTGGTTTTCTTATGGTTTAGTCCCAATCCTGTGAGTTCTCATCACATTATGTGTGTGTATGGAAATGCTGTGGTTATTACTGTTGACGTTTTACCATGCAACTTCACCAAGTGTTTGTGAGAGCTCTATGTATGATTTTGTTTCCACCACGGTTCAGCAATATCCTTCTAGGTTTTGATGATGTCTTGAAAGAGTCTTAGCCCAGTTCTGATAATTTCAAATCTCCTTAGTTGTTTTATTTGCTTTGACCCTTTGAAATGGTGACTTTTTTTTTTTTTTTGGCCCGGCAATCTATATACTATAAACGTTGCTTTCAGCTGAAGATGTCCGTAAGTGACAAGAAGCAATTTGTTTATGGTTTAAATGAAGGGATTTGTTTAAATTTTTTTTTTCTTTTAGTTCTGCGCTGTGATTTCAACTTACAACCTTCTGGCATCTTTTGCCTTTAAACCATTCTTACAAGATAAATGTGTTAAATGTGACTTTAAAGTGCTTTAAAGACAGCAGATGAAAGCAGTTGCTTATCTTTTACCAGATGTGTATTTATAGCCAGCGGTAGAACCTACACATTCTTATCATCGCTTCCCACTCAACCACACCCACTGTAGCCTCGGGGCCGTTCTTTCTTTCGAGACGTGCTCTTTCTTTCAATGAATGTACACAAACGTCGCTGTGCTCATCAAAAAGGTTTGGCACACGGCTCACGCCCAGTGTTGCCTTGTTAACCCTCTGAGAAGACGTTTTTCGACCGTGACGTTTTCAGTGAATTCCACAGCCCTGTCTTTATGTAATCTTGCATGAAACATATTGTCTAAACCTGTATTGCAGAGCGTTCTGCATGTTTCCATTCTTCTGCTAGTTTCCTGTTAGGCTGCATACCTGAAATGAACTGCGAGTGACGCAAGCAGCTTACGCTTTTTATGATGATGATTTTTATTGGTGTGCTTGTGTGACGAATAGAGTATAATGAAATTTCAATAAATCTTGTGCAAGTGGTTCACGTCATGAAAACAAATGTTAGCTTGAAACGCTCAGACTTACCGTAGCATGACTTGCAGCGTTTTTGCTAGCAACTTTTATTTTGAACGTTAGTCCTGCAAATATAATTTATGGATTACTTACCACCCAGGAAGAATGTTTACGAGTAAAACCAGCTGCGCTGCCTGAGCCGAGTCACTCAGCATGGTCACAGGCTTTTGTTTGCGGCTCTGGGACATTAAGTATAATTAAAAGGTGTTTAACTGCCCTGGATCAATTGCTTGTGCGTGCTTAGGCACCTGAATACGTAAACACTGGTGCAAGCTAAAACAATCATGGAGCCTGTACGTGAGTGTGTGAATCAGTGAGAGTTTAATCTCACCTCATTTCTGAAAGCGTGATTAGCCGCGGTTTACGCTGTAGGCTCTAAAGCTGCGTTCACAATACCATCCTGAAGGGACTCAAATCCGTTTTTTCTTTTTTTACAGTATGTGACACAGATCTGATTTTGTTAGGGTTGTCTGTCCTAGATCAGACACACTTCATGTGAATGAGGAATGTGCTGTATTGAATGAGAACAGTCAGATCGGAATTCATGCCACTTGTGCTAGCAGTAGCTGCTAAAACAGCTAAATGGAGGATTTCCTCCTTCTTCTGAACCTCAAGAAATACAGCTGTTAGAGATAAATCCCAAGCATATTTTTTTGCTAAAAAAAGCATCCATTGTCTGAAACGAATGAGCGGTCGCACCAATATGATGTGTTTTAACCCAGATTCAATTCAATTCAATTTTATTTATATAGCGCTTTTAACAATATTCATTGTCTCAAAGCAGCTTCACAAAATGAAAAGAAAATTTATGGAAGTGTGTATGAGTGAGAGAAAATGTGTTTAGATAATAATGAGATTGTGAGATTGTCTCTGATGAGCAAGCCAAGGGTGTTGGTGACGGTGGCAAGGAAAAACTCCCTGAGATGGCAATAGGAAGAAACCTTGAGATGAACCGACTCAACAGGGAACCCATCCTCATCTGGGTGATAACGGACAACAGGAATTATATAACGACATCATGTGTGTTAGGCTGCTGGAAGTTCAGTATAACAAAAGTTGTCCAAGTTATCAAGGAATCCAGTTCAGCACAGGGATGAGTCAGCAGGTGCAGAGGACAGAGGGGGGACACTGGGAGCTCAGGAGCAGCATGTGTAGATCCAAACTATCATGACACAAAATCCAGCAAGATGGTCCTTCTCTGGATGCCTCAAGATCCTCTGCCTACTGGAGCTGGCACAATCTTCAGATGCCTCGGGATGGGTAGAGAAAGGAAGAACAATTGGAAAAGAATTAGCGTAGATGCCGTTCAGCATGTTAGCAACACGAGCTGCTAATGGCACGAGCAAAGACACATCAAAGTGCATGTGCAAGCTATTTCACAGCACAGACACATCCATGTTAGAATCAGATAAACATCACTTGTGATTGTAAATGTGAACCATCATGAGATATAAACCCGATCTGACCCAAAAAAATCTGAATTGAGCAACGTGGCTTGTAACATGAACGTAGCTTAACATGCTAAACCCATGGCCAGATGTTTTTATTATTATTATTTTTTTTAGATACAGTATTTTTTCTTCAAGTGAAGGAAGCAAACTGATATCTTCATCATACACATGTTTACCGTTCACATACTTGTGCATTACACAACAGAAAAAAGCCAGTACAATTACACATTCCTTTACTATGTACCATATCGTGAAGTTGTTTTCCTGCTTTATTATCTGATCAGGATGTACAACATACTTCTGTCATCCTGTCATGTTTTCTTCCTCCATATGAACAAAGTATGTTTACTTGGGTGTATGGTGTATGCAGTGAGGATCAAAACTCTGGGAGGCTCTAGTGAAAATGCGGGTGTCGTTCCCAAATAATGTGGATGTTTTTTAATACAGATTGACTGAAAAATGAAATGTTTGTATGAATTTTAGAATTTGTTTGGAACTACTAATTAACTAAAGAAAAAAAAGACTTATTTTCAGTGGGATGTTAGACTTTTTCGACTCCAATATAGTATTGGGGAAAAAGTTCTAAGCAAAAGTCTTGACTCCCTCAGTTATTCATATTGTGCTTCCGGACTTTCTTACATTTAAAATGTATACTTAAGGAATACTTCAGCTTACTGTCTTTCATTTTCAGTCCAATCCTGCAGCCGGTGATTAGTATACTGGCAATGCTGAGGTTAAAACAGACAGGGATGGAAATGAGGTTGCTGCTGAGGATGGTACCTTTACGCACATGTGTATTTGTTTCTATTTAGGCAGTGTATTTGTTCCCAGTTCTTTAATTGAATCCACATCATTTCATTTAATTACATATGAATAAATGAGGGAGACCAACTTATTGGCTATGATATAATATGACGGCAGGTATAATAACAAACTTACAAATAAGTTTGATAACTCATGGCAAGACTAATCATTCATTTATTTATTTATTTATTTATAAAATTTATTTTTAAATATACTTATACATAAGTACACAAGTATATGTAAATTTAGCTTAATATACTATCAATATTATTCACACACCTTTGCTTCTACACAGTAAATAGCAACATCACAATTTGCTAAAATTAATAAATGACAATTATAATTATTACATTGTCTGGAGCGATTATAGCACGAGAAGCAGCTAATAAATATCATAAAAGCAACTGTTTTTCTAAGGAATCTCTATAAACATGGCTTCAATATTAATACCACTCGATACACAGCAATCACACACCAGCCAGGAAGAAAAACAGACCTATTACATTTTGCTGAATGAACTTATGAACCAAAATTGTCCTGCTTCACTTTATCCTTTGTGTTAACAAACAGAAAGTTGTGAAAGCTTCTCAGACCTGATGATCTGAAACAGGAGGGACTTTCCTGATGACACGCGTCTTACAGTAAATCATCCTTTGTGTTTGTAACAGCTCAGGTCTTCAGGAATCCCGGGCACATCTGGGCTGATCCGGGAGTGTTGCGGAGACCAGTTCGGACAAGCTGCTGAATGACGGGCCCTGAGCTGAGAGCGGCTGATTTCGTGCCGGTTCAGGCTGACAGAGGCTCGTACTCGTGGAAGTGAATCCCTTTAGAGCAGGTGATCTTCATTACGGCTCCGTTGAGGCTGTCGTCTGTTATGAGGCGCATCATTCCCTCCGCGATCAGAGACGGCCTACAAACAGACACACAGAATGAAATGATAAGTTGAGAAGCTAAAGCTTAGGTGGTGTAGGTGATCAGAATGCCTTAATTCTGATTACATAATTAGATTTGGAAAAACATATAATATAAATAAAACATGAATGAATTCATCATGGGGAAAGATACCTGTGGGAAAAAAAACATTACCTAAGTGTTCAAAAAGAATGTTGAAAATTAAAAATATGTGCACTACATGTTACATATGTAGCTCAAACGTAATACAAGGGGGTGTTCAAGTCAAAGAGGAACTTTTGATTGTGCAGAATAACAGAACAGTTATGAGAGTGAAAACTTTTATTTCTCTATATAATCTTAATATAAGTAATAATATAACTTATGTTTGGCTACCATCAAGGTAGAAAGTTTTTTCAGTACACCAGAGCCATGATCAGACATCATGCTTCATGTCTGAAACACTGGCCTCCCAGGAACCCTTTTAATGTTTCCCCAAACCTGTTGAAATGGCTTGGAGCGAGGTCAGGACTGTACGGGGGATGTGGCAATAACTCCCAGCCGAGTGCCTGTAATGTGCAATGGTGTCTAGGACTGATTGTTGGTACGGTTCCCACAGACGGATGTGTCTGTTTCCTCAGGTTGGTGACACAAGTTCTAGATTGACTTAAACGTCCCTCATGTATAGGAAACATTTATGTAAAAAAAAAAAAGAAAAAAAAAAAGAAAACATAATATAAAAAAAAAGAAAAAGAAATAAATATTTGTTAGTTATCACAATATTAAAATAAACATGTATATACAGTCGGTGCAGATGGGAATTAAGGTTTAAGTTAACATTTAGAAGTCTGAGGGAAAAAAATACCTTACAAAGGCAAGATTTTAAGAAACACACTGCTGTTTGAAAATTCTAAATGAGGCGAAAGGAAAGGATAAGTAATGTTTAAAAAAACGATGCACTCGAGGCAAAAACTTTCACACAGTAAGAGCCTCGTATCCTGATGAGAGCCGAGTGAAGGCTAGACCTTTGATGCTCATGACATTTTCACGGCAATGCTTTGTTTGGGAAAGGGTCAAAGTGTCCTTTTTTCATTCCATGGAAGAGAATTACAGGTATGGAGAAAGCCAGGGAATTCGCCAGAAACAGTATGTATATAGATGCTTTCATGAAAAATTTTTTATGTTGTTTGTGCCAGGGAGAATGATATGGGTGGGAGCCACATGAGTCTCACAGAGGACCGTTTGAAGTCTCAGTGATTAAATAAGAAAGAAAACGTGATTATTTCGCTATCTCTGCATGTCCTGACGTGCTTTATTCTTCTTATACCACAGCAAATAGCTACCGGTTACAGTTTTTAATTTACTATAGAAACTCCTTTAATGTTGTGAAATCTTCATGAAACAAGTTGGCTCTTGTTCTTACTACACAAAAAAGTAATATTGCTTAAGGATCCACAAAGCATGAAATCCTTTGCCCTATAAAGGGACAGTGGTGTCTCAGTGTGTGAATTTTCCTGAGTTACTGTTTGGAAGGTTGGCGGTTCAAAACCCAACTCCGCGCGGTTGCTGCTGTTTGGTCCTTGACCCTGTCTACTCCAACTACAAAGCTGGGGAATAAAGAATTTCACTTTATCTCAGCTTTACCTCTGATTGTTACAAAACACTGACACTGGAGAAACTGTTACAAAACACAGATGCTGGAGACAATGTTCATTATTATTATTATTATTATTAGGGGTGACGACAGTCCCTTGAAGTGCTGTCCCTTCCTGTTCACGTACATACATACATACATACTGTACATACATACAACTCATGCCACATGCAGATGTTCGCTGATCACACTTCCATTGTGGCATGTATTAGGGATGGACAGGAGGGGGAGTACAGGAGCCTGGCTAAGGACTTGGTGCAGTCTAACGGTGATGGTGATTGTCTTTCGTTGATTAGGATCTCCACTGCTGCCTGTCTACATTGAGGGAACGTGTGTCTGAATGGTGAAATCATACAAATACCTGGGGCTGCAGCTGGATGACAAACCAAGGCTTAGGCTTATTATTCTTTTTTTTCTGTTTATTATTATCCTTCTTCCGTACAAAAGTTTGGCACGTAACTAGTCCCGTACGGTTTGTCATAGACCCATGAATGAGGTGTCAAATTGTGCGGCTTATTCGGGAATGGGGTGCTATGACTCTTCTAAGGCAAAAAAAAGTCCAATAGACTTAATTTTGAGACCAAATTTGACAGGTTGTAACGCAGAGCAAAGATTTTGTAGAAAGAGCTAACTATATTAGCATTTCGCTAATACCATGATTAGTATGTTGCTAGCATGATGCTAGTGAAATTAGCATGTTGCTAGCATTATGCTAAGTACATTAGCATATTGCTAGCAACATCATTAGAATGGCGCTAACATGAAGCTAGAGTGTTTATGCATGTTGCTAGCATGACTCCACTGTTTTGCCACAGCAAGCACCACTCACATTTTCTTCAGAAAATATACCTCTCTAGTGTTATATTTATTATTCGTTTATTTTCTTTCATACAAAAACTTTGGCGTATATAACTCGTCCTGTACCGTTTGTCGAAGACTCTTGAATGAGGTGGCAAATCATGCGGCTTATTCAGGAATGGTGTGCTTTGACTTTTCTAAGGGTGGGCAGTAATTTGCCCCAACAGGGAGCAATTAACTACCTCAAGAAAATCCCATAGACCAACTTTGACATTCAGGATTAGAGCAAGAATTTCGTAGCACTATAAAATTTAACACATTTTGATCCCATTGTCATAGATGTATGGGGGGGACCCCGAGTTTTCCCACGGCATGCACAACTCACATTTACCTCTCTAGTTAATATTATTATTACTAATTTAAATAAATCATATAAATAATAATAATAATAATTTAAATAATAATAAATAATAATAAAAAAAAAAATATATATATATATATATATATATATATACAGTATATATGAGTATTATTAGCTTAATAATGTAGAGTGGCTGTATGAATGAGCTGTTACCATAGAAATAATAACAAGTTAGTATTTAAACATGGCCATTTATATATACTTTCTTTCAGCTGCTCCCGTCAAGGGGTCACCACAGCGAATCATCCGATCCGCACACAACTTTGGTGCAGGTTTTAAGTCGGATGCCCTTCCTGACACAAACCTCCCATTTTATCTGGGATTGTATGCACTGGCTGGGTAGTATGGGGGTGTGGCATCTACCGACAGTGGGGCTTAAACCTGGATCCCACTCCCAAGGTCATTAATATATAAACCTGTGATATATTTATTAATATATAAACCTGTGATATTAGTATGCAATAGTGTAGCAGCAAAAAGCCAGAGGTATTTAGTATTAAGTATAAGTATTTAAGTATAAGTATTGTGAAATACTAGATGATGTTCTGCTAGAGATGCTGTAATATAACCCGTGTCCTGTTGTAAGGAACTGTATGATTATGGAAGTATTCCCAGCCACAACTACTCCCAGCCATACAGGACATCTTTTGGACACGGAGGGTAAGGAAGACCTGAGTGAGTTTCATCTGACAAACACTATCTACAGGCTAAACAACAGTCTTATTCCATGTAGGCCACTTCATCGCCATTTCCATCTTCACTGGGAGATACTTTTTCCCTTATCAGATTTCCCTTTATAACTTATTTTAGTGCAGTTGTGTGGAATAGACAGGGGCAATGGCATCACAGGTGGTTGATGCTCTGGGCTGCTGATGAAACGGTGCCCTCCCACCACAGAGTTGCCACCTTTAGGACCTACTGTAGATCAAGGCCCTTAACCCTATGGCACTATATACAGTATATAAAATATCTAGCCACTGTCAATATCACAGCCTGGAGAAAAGGGGTTGGGTGATCCGATGTGGCGATCAAAGAAAGGAAAAAAGCCCAAAGAAAAAAAAAATGTTTTTATATTTTCAATGGTACTTTAATTCCTGTTGTACCTAATTTATTCTGCCACTTTCACCAGAGCCTTGCCAGAAGCAAATAAGAATTCTGGGAGTGTTTTCCCACACATTTGCAACACACCACAGACACGTTGAGTGAGAGCTTTCTAATCAGAACGAATCACTCACCATTGTTAAAAAAACGTTCCTTTGTTACATAAAAAGAGCAGTTACACTGCGATAACTTCTAAGGTTTCAAAGTGAATATCATTTAATGCTGGAGGAATGCGTTTGAATGCAGGGTGTATGAAAGACAATAATGTGTCATGCGAGTAGAGTGCAGTAAACAGCTTTAAAAATAGCAAGGATTTACTGTAAATACTCACTTAAGAACTCCGAACAGGTCCATCTTCTGCTTTATGTCATCTTTGTACCTGACGAACTTGCCCATGGTCTCTTCGCACTCGACGCTGAGGAGGAGCTGCGTGTCCACGAAGGCCGGACACAGGACATTGATCCTCACGCCGTAGTTGCAGTTCTCAGATGCGTCCTGCCCACGACAAAAAGTTCAGTCCGAGTGCACGCATAGCACAAAGATTGAGTCAACATTCAGGCGATTTTTCACTCTCGTGTCCAATAGATTGCGCAATCACATCTAGAGCTTTAAATCATAGATACACTGTTGATTTGATTCAATTTAATCTTTGGAAATTGCAATATTCATTTCAAATCAATTTGATAGCACTAATGTTTATTGTCTATTTTGATGCAAGCAGCTATATTTCTTAAGTAAATTAAGACATTTTAATTTAAAGTATTACTTAAAGTGTCTAATTTGCATTGAAATGCTGCATAATTTTTGTTGTTGATCGTTTAAACATTACGTCTAATACAACAGAGTTATCATTTTTTCCTGCTAATCTGAGTAGTGTGGTGTTTTTGCAACAACCGGCCATGAACTCTAACACGAAAGAAGAAGCAACACTCCGGCCAAAACATGGAAGGTGGAAGCGATTTGTTTGTTCTGCAGAGATTGTGGTCTATTTTAAAGAAAACCAGCAATTTTATAGAATTTAACATTTGAAAGTTTATCTAAATAGTTCAAAAAGTGTGAATTGATTCTCAATTGAAACCTGTTTCAATAAAGATTAGGGCTGCAACAACTAATCGATAAAATCGATAATTATCGATAATGAAATTCGTTGTCAATGAATG
This sequence comes from Clarias laeviceps, assembly GCA_030014305.1. Lineage (NCBI taxonomy): Eukaryota > Metazoa > Chordata > Actinopteri > Siluriformes > Clariidae > Clarias > Clarias laeviceps. The sequence continues at coordinate 4,232,076 of JAQMYJ010000039.1, forward strand.
CCGTTATCGATTAGTTGGGCTGCTCACGTCACTGAGGAGCGCGACCACAAGATGCACAAATACACACAGATACACAGCCGCTCGCGCAATGGAGGTTACAGAAGCGTCTGCAGGA
>JAQMYJ010000039.1:4232290-4245238 GCA_030014305.1 Clarias laeviceps
CATTAAACTCTATATGTGGCTTTTGCATTTTTTAAAGTTTACTTTTATACATAAATAATACCCTGATTTATGGTTTTTTATAGGTATCAGCAAAACATCAAATTAAAGAAGCGTTCAGTTTTTATCCGATTAATCGAAATAATAATAATAATAATAATAATAATAATAACCCAACTAATCGATTATCAAAATAATCGTTAGTTGCAGCCCTAATAAAGATTGTTTAAATCACACAGCTCTATCTTATCTAGACCAGTCAAAAGTTTGGACACACCTTCAAATTCCATGGTCTTTCCTGATTTTTAATTGAATGCATGCTGAAGCCGTCCAAAATGTACAATAATCTCCTTTGAACAGTTGATATTGAGATTTGTCTGCTACTTCTACTCTGTAAATCCTTCATACCAGCTCTAATCTGAGGTGATGTTTGTTAATTGGTGATCTCTGAGGCTGGTGCCTCTAAATGAACTTCTCTGCAGCAGAGGTAAGTTTTGGTCTTTCCTTTCTGGGAAGGTCTTCATGAGAGCCAGTTTCATCATGGAGCTTGATGGGTTTTGCAAATGCACTTGACACAATACTGTTCTTGCAAGAACTGTTCCAGAACATCTGACCTTCATGTCTTAAAATAACAACTGACTGTTGTTGCTGTTGCTTAATTACGTAATGGAATATGTGCTATTTCATAGTATTTCATCAGTGTTCTTCTAGAACATAGAAAATAAATCCAAACCTGGTTTGACTGGTACTGTATAGTCGCCTTGCTAAATATCACATTCATTAGCACAAATATTGGTTGTTTGATTTACAGTACATGCTCAGACTCTCAGTCCAGCTTTCTTACTCACTAAGTACAGTCAATAGAAGCAGTAACAATTTCTACTACCTCTTCTGAACATTATTTTTCTTCATATAGTCTCCATAGACATTTAATCAGGGACTGGATATAACAGAATAAGATGGAACCAAAGTTATTTTTCTTTCAAAGTGGGATCTACTTGCATTGAAAGTCATAAGTGGGGAAGTTAAGAAATGTCAGATGTACCATGATGCAGATCTGACGTATGTGAGGCAGTTGATTGGAAATGTCACTGTATGTATAAGGTTGTAGAATTGATAATATCTTATTTCAAATGTCACAGAAACTGCACTGCAAGTGGTGCGCAAATGCATAGCCTTGTCATTCGCTAGTGTGAACATAGTGTTACAATGGCTTTGGCAAGTTAATATGTTAGTATACAAGGGAAGCCAACGGTTACCATTTAGCAATGTCTAGATTGCACAAACGATATCTTGATTTACAGTTTCCATGATGATAGCTTTGTAGATCCTATGTACACCAAACAAAATTATATTATTAGACTCAAATCTAAAAAGAATATATAAAAATCCAAATCTCTCTTTAAATTCGAATAAACATGAATGAAGGAGGCAGCATGGTGGCTTAGTGGTTAGTAATGTCACCATGCACCTCCTTGCTTGAGGGATTGAATCTCGTCTCAGGCCTGTGGGTGGAGTTTGCATGTTCTCCTCCCATCCTTTGTGGGTTTCCTCTGGTTATTCAGGTTTCCTCTGACAGTTCCGAGACATGCACTGTAGGCAGATTTTTTTTTCCCTGTACAATGCCCTTAGTTCCTTGGTGTGGGCTCCTACAGACTATAAGTGGTCTAGATAATAGATGGATTGTTGAAGAAATAAACAGAAGACAACATTCTACCGGGGACTGAAAGACCTAGTGTCTTAAGATTAAGGTGCAAGATATTTGTGGCTACCAGTTAAGCTTTAAATAGCCGCTTCTTGTCTGAGTGATTGCGCATTTGGTGGCTGAGTATGACTATTGCGTTATTAAGTTTATTTCCTGTTTTAATATTCTTACAACCACTGGACTTCCCCTTCCATCTCAGAAGCAAGAAACCTCAACATCAAACGAGTGGCCACTTACAGAAAAAGATGCGGAAATGACAACACAAGTATAATTTCATCTAGGAACACACTCGCACTCGATGGTTGGCTGCAGTGGTCTATTACATCACACCCGCTGTAAGGGATAAATTACTTTGGTAAGGAAACAGAACCTGCTTGCAGCCTACCTGCATCCACACACTATGGGCAATTTGGGCAATCAGCCTATATTGCATGGTCTTTGAACTATGGGAGGAAACTGGAGTACCTGGAGGAAACCCACCAAGAATGGGGAGAATCAGCAAAACCCTGCTCACACAGACCAGAGGCAAGATTTGTACATATATGTCTGGGATTTTCTTTAAGGAACTAGAAAAAAAAAAACTGCTTCAGATCTTCCATGAAGTCTACATCTTTACTAACACATTCCCTCTCTCCTCCAAGGCCTCATTTAACACATTGACCTTATATAGTAATGGAGTGATCCTTCCATTGAAGGATGGCGTCAGAGGTTCTTTTTTACGAGGAAACCACGAGGGTTATGTCAACTATAGTGTGTTAGAGTCAGAGTTTTGCAAAAGAACATTATAGTTTATATCCTCTAGTTACATTCAGTCACTTGGTTGTAGATGTTTTTTTCAATCAAGGTATGAGAGCTGGGTGTTGAGCAGGCGATCAGCGCCGATTTACTCACCGCGAGCGATCTGGAGAAGCCGATCACGCCGTGTTTGGTGGCCGTGTAGACCGGCTGATAAGGGGAATGAAGGAATGCTGTGGGGAAACAAACAACTTGGTCATTTATTCCTTCCAGACTTAACACAGATAGACACAGCTATAAACACAGCACAGAAGAAGCCAGTCTCCATACATGGGGACTTTTTTTATGGCAGCAAAAAAATAAAACTTCTAAAAGTCTCTCCCACTCATGGTGAACTCATCGGGTGTCAGATATTTAATTGTGTATTTATATTAATTTTCCCTATTTAGGAAGAATTTCAGGACAATCTGTACAACCACACCTGTTACTTCGCACATGATTAGGAATTAAACACCTAGCGTCATGCTGATGTAGGAGAACAATTAACAATATTGACGAAAGTGTGGTAGAGTTACTGTTACTACCCTGAAGCTGATATATCACTTTGGATTGGTTTCTAAACAATCACTGATGAGACAAAATGCTTGTAACCAATCAGAACACGGAAGGTGGGATTTCTTCAACCTCAGACGTGGTTGCAAAAAGGAGCCTGCTAACAGTTTTGCAATCATTCTTGTTTTCATTATTTTAATACATTTAAAAAAAATGTTTGCATGTTCTCCCCGTGCTTGGTGGTTTTCCTCCCACAGTCCAAAGACATGCCGATTAGGCTAACTGGCGTTCCCAAATTGCCTGGTGTGTGTGTATGTGAATGGTTCAAAAAATATGAATGAATACAATGGTCACCATTGACCTCCACGGTGCCTAGTTGGACTATTGAGGTTCCTGGATCGATGGACCCCTATATATATTTATTAAAACATGGTAATGCAAAACAAAACGGCGAAAATGCTTAAATAGTGTTCTAAATAGGGCTAAAAACAAAGCCATTTAAGTCATGCTTTTGTGCTTAAGGTCTCCAACCAATCATTAATGAAATTGAATTCATGTAACCAATCAGAACAAAGAAGGCATGATTTCTTAACCTCACACAGATGCTTTCCAACAGTTTTGCAATCAGTTGTTTTTTTTATTAGCATTAACTGACCTATATATTGATCCAAATTTTTTTCATCAATGTGTTATTTTTCCTCCTGTCATGTCATTTTTCATCCCCCCCCCCCCGCCCCTTATATGTCCCTTAAGGGCCGCCATACTCTTGATAATAGCAATGTCAGCGTAAAGTCCTATACCTTAAACGACTTCTGAAAATGTACTGACTGACGCTGGAGACTCCTTCAATAAATGTTAAATAAATACCTCCTTAATTGCATCAACTATATGTTTTTAGTTGTGACTTAATAAGATGTTTAGATTACATAAAGTGACTGGAATACAAGTTCCGGTCTAATTTCTAACTACATTCTGACCAATCAGATGAATTCAGCAGCGCTGTGGATTATTCTTCACTTCAAAGCCTTTTAGTGTGGCACTTAATCGATGTACATGATATGTAGAATTTTCTTGCACTGAAATGAATGAATGAATGAATGAATATGTTTCACAAGTGATTTGTTCTCATTCAAATTTCAGGTGTCACAACCTGTCCGGGATGTTCTAAAAGTCTTCTGAATGATTCCCAGCGCCTCCGTCATGGAAAGAACTGCAGCTTCCAAGCCTGAGGATTTTTTTTTCATCCTTCCCTTTTAAAAATCCTGCCAGCTGTCGAGTGTGCTTAAACAAAAGCCATGCTCCAGAAACATAAATTGGCTACGGATCATTTCCTGCGCTAAATAAAATAAATCATCAGGCTCAGTACCAGGCTTTATAGATCCACTTTTTGTTACAAACCCCAAACAGCACTTCATTTTTGTTGTTGTTGTTTTCTACACTCTAATAAATTTCAGCTGTCTTCTAAAATTCTTTCATTTTGTCTCTGTTAACACAGCACAGTTTTGTTCTTTATCCATCACCTTCAACCTTAAGGCTCTGACATGATAAACAACTTTACGACCAGCAAACCAAACCTTCAATTACCGACCGGGACATGCAAAGACAGCGTTTACATTTAGCCAGCTTCCTGTGAGTTCTGGATGAGTGAATGCAAACCCACTGTTGACAAGACTAATCCATGTGGGCACAATGGGAGCCTCTGTTTTCACCTGTTTTTTTCCTGCGAGTTCGTACAGTATGACTGCAAGCTCACCATTAGGTGGTGATTAAGTGATAACGAAAGCATGACGTACTGCCACAAAGATCTGCTACACGGTTGTTGCGTACAGTAAGTGCAGGATGACAGAATCGTCACACTGCAAGGCCCTTTTCGACATTACACGTCGGGGTTGATCAACTGAACAACAACTATGTTTAAAGGAAGCCATGATTGGTTTTTAACCAGAAGGGAAAATATTAAACATTTCCTAAGATGTTCTTGAGTAGTTTTGCACTGCAGTATAAGAACAATGTTTCTAAAAACTACAAATCATACCAACGTTTAAGTGTGCCAGGTCGAGTTCCAGGATATAGCAATTTAAAATGTGGGGAAGTTTAGAGAGGGCGAATACTTATACACACTCTAAATAGTATGCAGCATTGTGGAATACATTCATTACAAACATAGTGGGGGACCTGGAGATTATCCCAGGAGACTTAGGGCACGAGACCGACAGAGTACCAATCGATCACAGAGTATACAGACATTCACACACTACGGGTAATTTGGGAAAGCCACTTAGCCTAATCTGCATGTCTTTGGACTGTGCGAGGAAACTGAAGTACCCAAAGGAAACCCACCAAGCACAGGAAGAACATGCAAACTTGATGTACAAAGACTCGAGGTGGGAATTGAACACTTGAAAGGCGACAGTGCTTACCACTACGCGCCACAGTGCCGCCCCATATCTATACAGCAAATTTGAAATATGTCACCATTTGAATCACTAAAAACTAGGAATCTGCTTACAAACTTTAAGCCACGCCGCTTATGAAGCTTATGAAGCTGATGAACATGAAGTACTGATTTTGTCCAGCAAAAAACGGTGTTACATACAATAAAAGAAACAAAACTATTTAACGTGTTGATAATCTAGAATTGCAGTTTAGAAAATATGAAAAAACAGCAATCTACTCAATTCGCTTTCTACTTAGCAACATTAGCCTTGTAGCGTCTGATTTTGCTAGTTAGGAGTGCTGCAAAAATAAAACAAATGTCTTAAAGCTGTCTTTTTAAATGCAATAATGGTGATTCATTTTGATGACTCCTTCACGAGTTTAAAACTGGTCTCATGATCAGTTTTTTACAGAAGGCAACCATCTTAAAGTGTTTCATATTTTATGGTGTGTGTCTAAATGCAGTTAACAGTGCGTGGGCTCCACTGAGCCCATGCACTGAATGGTCTTGCACCACAGTGTTTGATTCAATTCCTACTGCTTTGATGATCCGCCATGCCTATTTCAAGGTGCAGGCTATTTGGTGTTACCTTGAACAATAAAAACTATAGCAGCCTCCACAATTATGGAATACCATTTTAATTTGTGTCTAGGCTGAAAATTTTATGCTTTTTATGAATAGATTTGTTATAAGTAAAGGAGCAGATCTGGAGAACTCATGGATGTAGAGTATTATAGTGAACTGGTATGTTTGGAAGTTTAAGTTATTATCCGTTTAAGCCATTATTCGTTACATATGCATTTCTACATAGTGAAATTCTTTTCTGTTAGGAGGCTGGGGTCAGACAGGGTTAAAGGTCTTGCTCAAGGCCCAAAAGCAGCAACTTGGTGGAGCTGGGATTTGAACCACTGACCTTCTGATCAGTAACCCAGAGCCTTAACTATACCTTTAAGCTCCAGTACTACTCCCCGCTTAGGCCAGAAAAGGCCACAGACAGGTTTGTACCATCAGTGAGGAGTAGAAAAATTTAAACAAAACACACTTAATAGTAATTGAAATGCATTTTCTGTTATACAACTCCACTTTTGAACTCCAACTCCAGAATGAAGTTACAGAAGGAATTTATTCACTCGAATGAGGACAGGTTCTCTTTTGTGTCTGGTTACACTCAAGGTTAATTCCTCTTGTCATCTGAAGGAGCCTTTCCTTGCCATTGTGACTGATAAATCTATAATATATGTGTATATATAGTTATTTGCAAAAGTCTTAGGCACTCTCTGTTTTTTTAGTACAAACTATCCTTTTGTTTTTTATTTTGAACTACCATGTATGACTTTATCATTGACAGTTAGTACAAAAACGTTTCTGATTCCCAAAATTTTATGTTACAAAAAATAATTGTATGCCAGAAAAGAAAGCAGCACATTATTCAGTATTAATAACCACCAAAAAAAGCTGCTGGGTTTTGCATGCAACAAAGAAGCAGGTGCAACACTCAATTTCTTTAGAGGAACTTTGGGTGGCTCTGTAGGCTGCTGAGTAAAACTTTCTAATTTCCTTATAGAACTGCACAAATTGTACCTACAGTAAGACTAAAGGGTCCTTAAAGCGTTGTCACCCCAAATACTGGCTTTGTTTCATTAATTACTGTTTACTTGGCTTTATTTGCATATTTGCGCTACAGCATTTATTTGCATTTGCCTAAGACTTTTGCACAGTACTGTGCATTGAAGTAAAAATTTCTACTTTTTAAAATTTATATTCACAATGTTTTCTGCTTTGCAACAATATCCATGTTAAAAGTATCACACAAATACATTTCGATCGAAATTAATCAAATTGAATGTGTTTGGTGTAAGTATTTTGAAGATTTAGGAGATTTTAGGTGATAGGGTGAAAACCATAGTACCTGAAGAAAACATCTAGACGTGGTGAGAACGTGCTCAAAAACAGGTACTTTTTAAATAAAATGTTAAAATTTTATAGGTATAACTTATAAAACCCTTGTTTTAAAGATGATTTGAACATCACAAAGGTTGTAGGGTCGCTATGCTGAAAGCAAAGATTTTAAACTTATTAACATAAATCAGACATAAGCATTCATTTTACACTGTATAGTAGCCTGACTTTGTTTGTCAAACTGAAAATCAATCCACCCATTTTATCTATCATGAGCTTCAATTGCAGCACTGGCCCATGAGCAGTATCAGTCTCAGCCATCTGAAGGCTATTTGCTCGTGTTTGAACGTGCCTGAAGCATGTTTAGAGGGACTGTTGTTTTGTTTAACTGTTTCTCGTTCCTCTACCCCCGGGTAGAAACACGTAAAAAACGACCAGGGGTTCATCTTAACATCGAAGGAATGCAATTTGTGTTTTAGTGCTTTAGCTATGTTTATGAGCTGTCTGTATGCATATGTGTGTATGTGTGTGTGTGCGTGTATGAAAATCAGAAGTAAACATGCAAACGGGAACTTCAGTGTCACACAATCACACACTTCTGCTTTTGTTTGGAAACGTGGCGTGCGCTTTAGCGCTGAGCGAACTGCTCAGACAGGCGCTTATTTACTGCTCTGAACACAATTTTTTTTCCTGTTACAGATGTTACTTAATCACATCCAGATATCTGATCCAGCTGAACATGCACTCATTTAGCTCCACAATGAATTCCTTACACATTATTTTCCTTGCATGTCATCTAATCTATACGGCTGTGTAATTAAAGTGTGTGAGCTTGCTTAAGTACTGTATGAGTGGTTCTTCCAGCTCCAAACTAAAACATGCCTAATGGACGCCGACTGATTTGCTTTTATTTCTTTCCATGTTGACTATTAGGACTCCCTCTACGTGGAAATATGTTAGTCGACCTTGGAACATCCATCGTTATTACAAAAAGCAGCTGTAAGACCATGTGCAAGCCAAAATAAGGCAATGCATCATATCTTATACTGATTACTTCAAGAAGTCAAAAACAATATGGCTAAAAGGGTCGATTCATTACTTTAATTGTTGAAATTTTTCATTTGGATGGAGATCAGTTCTTAACCCATGAGAACCCAGACCCATTTCTCATTTAAGGGAAATTATTGGGGATATAACAAAGACCAGACAGACCACATGGAACACATTTTAAAAGATGTCACAATATTTTTCGCTGACAATTTTAGGGTTAAAAGTCCTATGGGACTTATGTCACAGTGACATTTTCCTAATTTGTTTTATATCAATTTGTTCAAGACCTGCAGTCAGAACCGGTCAAATTTGTTTTAAACCATGCAAAATTGTTAAATAGGATGAAACTTACATTCAGTAAGAGAAAATAAGCTTTTAAACTAGTTAATCTAGTTAATCAAAGTCATAGTCTGTGATTAATCATGATTAATCATTAATAAAGAAATGCTTGACAAACTGGTTAGAGGAAACATTATGCAGTTTTATAAAATCTCAAAGATTAACATTTAATAAATATTAAATTAAAATCTCTCAAATGGGACCAGCACAGCACTGCAGGGCTTCTCAGATCCTAAAATCAACAATCCAGAGCCTTAGCCGCCTGAGGCACTACCTTCCATGTTCTTTTGGTTTAGTTTTATCCAAACTTCCACCTAGAAGCTTTTGATAGTTAAACTTGCCATTCAGCAAACCTGGTGACGTTTCCTCAGTCATCTAATTATTCGCATTAAACATGCCAACAAACATTACCACACAGACAGGTAACCGTGCTGCGATTATGGGAAGCCATTAGGGACAAACTTGGTCATATATTTAATTTGCACTGAAAATTAGTAATGCATTAAAATTCCTAGATTAATCACATGCGTTAATGCCTTTATATTGACAGCCCTAATTTAAACATTAGCTAGCTCTGTCACATTTGCTACCCAGCACACCACCATTGACCATTCAAGGGGACAACAGTGACAAAAGGGCAGAGCAGGGGCTTGAAAAGCTGAGCTTTCCATCAGTAATCTAGAGCCTTAACTTTGAGCCACCACTGACCCATAGAAAGAGTTAACTGGACCAATTACATAATTTATGCAAATCATTATAGGATGGCAATGTGTAACTGGTAGTCTGGCAGGCCAGATGTTAAGCATTGATTAGAACGTTTGGTATAGTTCATCAACAAATGTGGCCAAGAACTTTCTTTGAAATTCAATCTGAACGTTGACATATTTGATTAGATTTTATTCAACAGCACTAAGATAACTGTATAATTTGTCTCAAGCAGCTTCTGTTGATCATTTATGGGTTTTGAAAAAGAAAAGACTACTAACGTATTTAATAAATACTGAAATGCCATGTTGTCGATTGTCTTGTACAAAGTAATATTTTTTTCTGCTGCTCCACATTCCAGTCCAGTAGGTGGTGGTATTCCACCAACCGTTCATTAAGTCAAAAGAAGAAAAAGAAGCAAATACAGTACGTCTCCAACATACAATGAGTTCCGTTCAGACAGCTCGTCTGTAAGTCCAACTTGTTCGTAAGTTCAACAAACACTGTCTATATACTATGATGCTAACACAATTGGCTATACACAGTATTATAGTAATATGTTCCATGAGTCATGTTAAAAGAACGAGCAATGTTTTCTCAATTATTTTCACTTTTGTCCTCATCATTATTGCTTGGTGCTTTTTAGCAGTCCCAGATTTATAAAGCTTCATAAAGTCAGCTTCATAAAGCTTTGTTGTTGTTGTTGTTTTCAAGCAAAAACAACAACAACATAATGATAACTGCTACATGATCCTTTAACTATTTTAAGTAATATTAATACAAAAATAAAAAACACATATCAAACTGTTAACTGTAACTCTCCTTCCTTATTCCACATGATGTTGATTCATTTCCTAAAACAACATGACTTTAAGTGGTTTACGACTCGTTTAACGTCATTCAGTTTACTAACATTGTGCAAATCACATGGTGTGACATGAAGGCTGACGACAACTTCCTTTGTACAATTTCTTCCCATAGATGATACAAATCACTTGACGTAAACAAAAGCCTGACCTGACCTGTATTTGTTCTGATTCAAAGACAGACTGCAATTAATATATAATTACATTATAAACACCACGATTTGAGTTTAATTGCACAAAATCATTCAAGAGGCGGCTAAAGAAAACAAGATGATGGAATGATTAAGATAGGGACAACATGCTCTGACATGAACTAATCTCTGGTTAATCATCTTACTAGAATTAATTAACAGAGGTGGAAAAGATGACGCGTGACCTGCTCTTCAGCTTCTTCTTTAACACTTTTTGTTCTTCTCTGCTGTTGTTTATGTACAGTATGTGAGGCCTGCTGCTGTCAGCACTCTAGCAGACTAAAAATGTTGAAGAAACAGCCCAGGCCTTTGACTGCAAACACACACACGCACATGCACACACGTGCGCGCTGTCTGCAGTAAGCTAAAGTTCAAGCTGTCCCTGCATTCCTGGATCCTCAAACCTACATGGAGTTGTTCGAGCCAAAGCTGAGCCAGAGGATTAGGAGCAGAACTCATATTCATCACTCATCAGGTCTTAACAGTTCTACTCCTACGCCTACTACTACTAATACACACACACACACACACGCACACACACACACATAAACGCTTCTTTCTTAAAAGAGATTTGTCTTGCTACTCTTAACCAATGTATATAACACTCTATACCAAACAACTGTGATTTGCGTCTTATTAATTGGTATTAGAATTTTCCAAAAAAAATAAACAAGCAAAAAAAATGCATGTATTTGTATGGGCTGTTGAAATCAAACCAGGACTTTACTAGTGCTTGAATACCATCATGTTTTTTTTTCAGTATGCCGGGGCTGTGATCAGACTGCCTTCTTAAAGTCTGAAACGCTGGCCTTGCAGGAACTTCTTTAATGCCCCAAACATGGAGAAATGGCTTAGAGCGAGGTCAGGACTGTATGGGGGATGTGGCACTCCCAGTTCCTCATCGAATGTTCATGGAAACGACTGCTGTGGGCTTCTTTAAAACGTTTGCACTGTCCAAACGTTTTACTGCATCTCATCACTGTACTGTGCTTGAAGTCTTCTGCAAATGCCAATCGCCTTTAGGCCTTCATTCATGAGACATTTCATCAGATCCTGGTCTGTCTCATATAAATCATATAAATACCTGAGATTTAATTTATAGATTTAAGGAAACCACAAATACTTGCATCTTTTCTTTAGTGAGTCTGGAGTTTATTTATTGCTGGATTTTTTTTTTTATTCCTGTAAGAAATTGTAATCTTTTTGTCAAGGTGATGTCACAATAAGATGCAGACCTCGTTGCTTATCAAATTTCACTATTAGCTCCTAATAACAAAACATGTGTGAAGCTGATCTGTCTGAACAGAGTGCAGAGATGAGGAAGTGAGAAGGGTAAAATAAAGTAAAGGGCTAAAGCGCGGCCACAACACTCTCTTTAGGCAAAAATTAAATCTGAGCATGAACAGCAGGCAGTCGAATGGCAGTATGGGAAATAAAGGGAACTGCTAACTCAAGTGACAATACACTAGCATGACTTTGAAAGGAGCTGAAAGTTTAATCGTTTCAAGGGATTGACAATTAGCCAGCAGCTCCAGTGTGCTTGCGTGGGTTTAGAAAGTAGATATACTGTGACAATTAGCATAATTTACCTCAAAAGTGTCACAACTTAATGATTTGCTTTATGAGAATGAATGAACTACATTTTTATTTGACTAAAAAGGCAAAGTCTTTAACTAGCATTTTTGTATACAAGCTCTCATCCTATGATGTTAGCGATTTTGTGGTATTTTAACGCCACAAAAGGTCACTAAATCGCTTGCTAGCATTAGAGTTACTGTATATCACAATTGTTTTCCTGAGTTTAGTCAGTGTTTTCCTTCATATTTCTGATTCTGGAAAAGTTACCTAGCATCATGTCAAGCTAATTAAGAGTTAATGCTAGCAGTCAGAGCATTTCCACCCATAAGTGTTCTGTACTACAGTGTACTAGGGTAAACTACAGTATATACCAGAATATACCACAATGTTACTGTGGTACTTCAGGTAGATACCAATGTTCCAGGGTAGGTACTGTGGCACGTCAATTGGTACCATGGTAAACAATAAAAATAAACAATTAGTACTTCATTAATCACAGAGTCAGGCTAAAAAAATTATACACACTACAGGACAAGAAAAATAGTATGTGGTTTGTTATATTAATATAAAATAATATAATTACTAATATAATAACAAATATTTATACAAATACAACAATGCAGAGGGACAACAAAGCAGTGGGAATGGGACAATTTCTTGTGGGAAGCCTTGGTGCTGAGCCTTTACCCCTGAGCATTATAACAATATAATGTCTGTGTCAAACTGCTAGCACAGCTATCATCTCTGCACACTGGTTGTACATCTGTAACTGTTATCAGCGAACATCCCGCTACATATACAGTGGGGGAAATAAGTCTTTGATCCCCTACAGATTTTCTAAGTTTGCCCACTTACAAAGAAATGAAGGGTCTATAATTTTTATCATAGGTTTAT
>JAQMYJ010000039.1:4253985-4265075 GCA_030014305.1 Clarias laeviceps
TGAGATGGCAATAGGAAGAAACCTTGAGAGGAACCAGACTCAATCAGGGAACCCATCCTCATTTGGGTGATAACAGAGTTGATTTTCATCACCTCTGTTCCCTTCCCCAACATGTCCACTGAAGTTTCCACCAATCACCACTCTCTCACCTCTGGGGATGCTCTGCATCACTTCATCCAACTCACCCCAGAATTTCTCCTTCTCTTCCAAACCACATCCTACCTGTGGGGCATAACCACTTACAACATTGAACATCACCCCTTCAATTTCCAGCTTCAGACCTTATCTGATACTCTTTTCACCTCTAGAACATTCCTAACAAAATCCTCTTTCAGTATAACTCCTACTCCATTTATTTTTCTATCCACACCATGGTAAAACAATTTGAACCCTGATTCCAAGCTTCTAGCCTTGCTACCTTTCCACCTGGTTTCCTGGACACACAGTTTATCCACCCTCCTTCTCTGCATCATATCAACCAACTCTCTTGTCTTCCCTGTCATACTCCCAACATTCAAAGTCCCTACTATCACTTCTAAAATATTGCTTTCCCTTTTCTCTCTCTGCTGTAGAACACACCTTCCTCCTCTCCTTTTTCGACCAACAGTAGCCCAATTTCCACCGGCACCATGAAGGTCAACAGCACCGGTGGCCTTCGTTGTTAACCCGGGCCGCGACCGATCCGATATGGAAGTGATATTTGTGATTCGCATCATTGATTTGGCAAATGTTTCATGTCAGATGCCCTTCCTGACACAACCCTCTGCATTTATCCAGACTTGGGACTGGTACAAGAAGACACTGAATTGCGCCCCCCCGTGGTTGCATTATTATTATAATTTGAACTACCTTCACTATCAGTGTTTTAGTATTTATAACTTTTTATTCCTAAAAAGCTCTACACTGTTTTATTCATCCAGTACTTTGGGTCATTTCCAGGTGTTATGGTTTTACAGTAAAATTCACTTGTTTTACACCTAAATAATGTAGAAATAATATCCAGTGTGTTAGCAGCAGCTGTGTGGTCTTCTAGAAATTTAGTCTAAAAAATATGGTATGGTGGCTTAGTGGTAAGCATTGACACCTTGCACCTCCAGATTCAGGGTTAATTTCTCCAGATTAATTTCCGCCTTGGGGTCTGTTCTTCCTGTGCTTGATGGGTTTCCACCGGGTACTCCGGTTTCTTCCCACAGTCTAAAGACATGCAGAGATGGCATGGTAATCAGAGCGATGGTAATCAGTAATTGTTTGTTGGTTTTACACACTGGTGAGTGCCATTTAGGTGTAGCACTAACACCTGCTCAGAAAAGTTACTGGGTTTAATGCTCAGCTATTTTTCTGAAATTAAGTCATGAAATAGACCTAAAAAAAGAAACTAGACCTCATTATAAGTGGTGAAAATGTAGAATCCAATAAAAACAGATTTGGTACATTTGAACATTTTGCCCATCATTCTATTATTATTCTATAATAGACATGCTGGTCTACCCTATTGGGAAAAAAAAATCAGGGAAATCCATGACCAGCTCTGCAAGCATTTAAATGTTATACTGTATGTAGAACCTTACCAGAGTGTGGATGGCTTCATCTAGAGCCTGTTTACAAAGCCAAGAATCTTGAACTACTCAAAGAACCTTTACTATTCATTTTTTATGACTGTATGTCATATGATAGAAAACATTACCACATTTCATTTATTAATTTGTTTATTTTCTACTTGCTTTGTGTAGAACTTTATTAGATATGAGAAAATTATGTACAGAACATAATACTTGAGCTTCCTTTTTCTCTCTCTCTCTCTCAACAGAAACACTAGGACAGGTCCAGTTCACATCAGAAAAAATGTAATATACATTAATATCATAACTGGTTCATGCATATCAAGTGTATAAAATGAATAATTTGCATTAGAAATTTACACAAACATCTCATCTCCTTAGCAATGCAATGTAAACCTATCACTGTAAAATGTTTTACTTTCAAAAGTCTATGTTAAATAAAAAGTTCCTTATATGCATTGTATTTATGAGGTGTATCAAAATATTATGTGCAAAAAAAAAAAGAAAAAAAAAGGATGAGTACATATTTTATAGGGATTTCCATAAATGATATTTGGCGTATCAATTTGTTTGTAAAGGCATATAGTAGTAGTATATTTCCTTTGTATATTTTTTATTTTTTTTCCAGTTTTTTTTGTCTTGTTCTTTGTGTTTAATAAATAATTCCTAATAATTTATTAAAAGATTCCAGTTCGAGTGACCTCTTCAGTAGAATTATACAATTATGTTGGTTAATAAAATCAACAGAAAACAAACTTGACATTTGTAAAATGTCACAACACACAACATTATTTATAATCTATGAGGAATAAAATCTTGCCTAAAAGTATTTTTGAGGCAGTGTTGGGATTCAAACTCATAACCTTCAGGTCACTAATTTTACTTTAAAGAAAAAAAAAAAGTACCATATGCACCACTTGCATATCAATATTTGTACAGTAATCTATTCAGTTTGTGATGTTCACTCTTGACTTCTTTAACAGTTTTCTACTTTACCCACAATGCTTTTTCAAGACTAGTGAATCATTGTGCAGAGCAGCTGTTATTCCCGAGCCTTTCCCGTATTCCAAACTTTTGATCTCCAGATCATACAAGAGGCGTTCAATTCAACCTGGGACATTTGATTGTGCAGAATAACAGAACAAAGTTAAGAGAGTAAACCTCCCATTATTTCTCTATATAATCCCCTGCTACACTAATGCACTTATCCCAGTGTTTCACTAGTGCTTGGATACCATCAATGTAGATCGTTTTCTCGGAGCCATGATTGGACTGCTTGCCTCATGTCTGAAATGCTGGCCTCCCAGAAACTCCTTTAATGGCTCAAACTGGCAAGAAATGTGGAAATGGCTTGGAGCGAGGTCATGACTGTACGGGGGATGTGAACTCCCAGCCGAGTTCCTATAATGTGCAAGTGGTGTTGGTGAATGATCGTGTGTACAGTTCTCACTTCTCTTCCACAAGAAGTTATTCATCAATTTTCAAAGATCAGGGCGGTTCACTCACTGAATGTTCACGGGAACGACTGCACTGGATGCCGAGCCACCTTAGCCGGGATCGCCATTCACGGATGTACAGCCTTCTTTTAAATTGTTTGCACTGTTCAAATGTCTCACTGTGGCTATGACCATACTGTGCTTGAAGTCTTCTGTAAATGTCATTTGGTTTTGCACTTTCATTCACCAGAAGTTAATAAATCACAAGTTCAGGTTTGACTTAAACACCCCTCATAATGAAACCTAGGGAGATCATAAGTAAATTAGTAAATAAAAATAAATTTGATTACGTCTTGAGAAAATAAATAATAAACATTATAAAAGACGATAATCAAATAATAAAATAGGAAAACTAATCAGAAATATCATAAGGTAAAATATTGGAACTAAATTAAAATTGAGATTAAAAACCATTGAGATAAACTTAAAAGATCTTTATCAGTATTCAGTCTGACTTCCAGCAGTACCCATCAAAAAAATAAAACATAAAAATTGTAAAACACAATAGTTAAACAAAAATAAATAAATAATTGTAGCGGTGTGTGTGTGTTTTTTGTAGCTGCATCATAGTGGTTCTTCAGGACGTTATTGGTGTCCTTTGTCTCTTTGTAATGAATCATAACCAATAAAAAATATGTCAGATTCATAACAGTTTCTACTACAAACCATCCTGAACTGTCGCATTGTCAACTCCAATGTGTCAAGGACCTGCTACAAACTTCCACAAAGATCAAACGTGTCGTGATAATCACATTATAGTACATGATTATATGCTATGATTCTGGAACAATGATTCATTAGTGTGTGGAGCTGCATTACAAAGTGACATGTACAGTAGGGTGGAAGAAATCCTTTTTCCACTAACCATGTAGTGATGATTTGAAACACTGCTCCAGACTGTTCACTAAAAGCTGATTTTTCTGCTAGCTGTTCTGCGAAAGTTTATAGACAGGAACGGTTTGGCAGGAGTTTGCCATGGTTTGTATCGGAGTCAAAAGTACATCATGAATGTCATTGTGCTTGTCATGTCATAGATCACTAATTAGCTAAACAAAACGTCTCATACTCATTAACGTCTCATACTCTAACCCAAGCGCTAACACAGCAGTACCCATCAAAAAAACCTGATCAAACCTGATTCTTCTTCTTTAATGTTTAAGAATGCTAAAGTCTTTTACTCATATTAAACTCCATTTTATGCATGCTAGCAATAACAATGTCATCTCATGACATCAGAGCAATTGCTAACTTCTTTCACCAACAGCCAACAAACTAGCACCAGGATCGCTAAACCCATCACAAATATTTTAGTGTCAAAGTGTTTTATGTCTTTCCAAGTGGAGTTTTGATGGAATGTCTGGGCTGACACTTTTTTAAAAATGATTCCTCACCTATTCTACATATGCCAGAAAGAAAGAAAGGAAGAAAAAAAATGCATACTTCATCCATGAGTCTCATGCATTTATGTCGAATTCTCAGTCTTGCTTTAGTGTTTCATTTCACCATGATACTGTAGATTTGTACCTAGCTGCTTTAGTGATTACACAGTGTCCTGTGCTAATCCCTGCGCTCTAATTCACAATCTGGGCTTCCTCATGAGTCAAGCTTTCTTCCTCAAGTCACTCTGAACCTAAAGTTTCATCTGTCTGTTGTTAAAAGCTGACATACATACTGGCAGTGCTGTAGTAAAAACGAGACCCATCTCCTATACATGAACATATGAACCAAATAAATATCATGTACTCCTAAACTCTGTTTCTGCCATTAATGTTAAACACATGGCCAGCATTGGCTATCAGGCACGGCGATTAGCATTGGACGCTGGCAGTGGTTTACTGAACAGTGCTGCTTTTGTTAAAGGGACAGTTGAAGTAGTGTGGAGGTCTGGTTTCGATTACTGTGAGTACGGAGACACCAGCGAGGATCCAGAGATCGTTTCGATTTGAAAAGCTACAGTTAAAAAAAAAAAACATATATCATTATAGATTTGTTTAAACATTACATTTATAGCACTGTTTGTGCCCCCCCCCCCCCCATATTTCTCATCTTAAACCTCAAGTTCTGCCCACTTAAGAATCACTTCATGTCATACAATATATCTCTAAAATGTGTTTCTTGGTATATATGATGTACATACAGTATGCAGCAACAATGCAAATAAGCAGGAGCTGTAATGCTTTTTTTCTTTTTTTAAAAAGTCAATTATTAAAATGAACGTTAGTAAAAACGATTACTAGGGGTGTTCAAGTCAAACTGGGATTGTGCAAAATAACAGAACATGAGTTATGAGAGTAAAAACTCCCTTTATTTCTCTCTATAATCCCCTCCTACACTAATGCTAAACTATTCCAGCTTCCAACATCTCGAAGGGTGGCCTGAGGTTTACAGTCCTATATCATGGAGGAAATATCATATTTTTTTCTAAAATGCTCAGTTTCTAGATGATTTCTTATTCAATATTATTCCCATTCCCAATTATAAGCTTATTATATAGGCATTTTCTGAAAATGTTGGATTTTAGTTTTGTAAGGCTACGGTCACATTACAAGCCAAATTGTTCAATTCTGGTCTGTTCAATTGTTCAATTCTGGAGTTGCATGTCATGACGGTTCACATTCATAATTAATATGAAAAATAAAGTTTTATGTCACCTCCAGCTTGCTCATCCGGAACAAACTGATAATTATAATAAAAAAATTTTCCTTACATATTTCAAATTTAGTTTTATAATTTAAAACTCTGTAAACCTGCTTTGCCAAGATGCCCATTGTTAAAAGCACTATTTAAATACAGTTGGTCCTCGGCATACAAACACGTCACCTTAAAAATCTTCACCTAAAAAACTTTTGCAAGAAATTTGCCTTGGCATGCAAAGCATTTCAGGATACAAGTGACCAAACCAAGCCAAACCAAACATCAGCTAAGTTGCGCATATGTCTGGGAGCCATTGAAAACTTGTTTGCGTCAGTGAAGTGAAGTACTCAAGGATAAGGGTGTCTGCCCAAGACCAGTGTCTCAGTCCTCGAGCCCACTAATTCAGTACACGAGCTCAATGATGCAGTACCAAAACCAGTAATTCAGTAACCGCCACCACAGGAGCAATATCTGAGAGCACAGATGCAGTTCTTGAGAACACTTATACAGTTCCAGACCACTGGTGCCCTAGATCACTGATTCAGTACCTGAGAACAATGACACAATCCCCGAGACCACTGATTCAATACCCAATACCACTGATGCAGTATCCGGGACTACAGATTCAGTACCTGAGACCACTGATGCAGTACCTGAGACCACTGATGCCCCTCCCCAAGACCACTGATGCAGTCCTTGAGACCACCAGTTAAGTAACTTCAGTAAACTAGTTTTAAAAAGCAAAAATTATGTAAATACTGATTTTGTTTACTTCATTCATGTTTACTGGTCTTATTGTAAATTTTTATTTAATTTAATTTAGATTCAGTATTTATAAAGGCAGCTTTGCTTCATTCCATATTGTTACTTATGCCAAAGACTTGTGCTGTCTGTTGGATGTAAACAATCTGTCGAAAATTAAAGCCCAGGTTCCACTTTCATGATTTCTTTCCTACAATTTATACTCAGACTCAGGTAGGACAAGGATAGCTCAATGCATTGGCCTATTGATCTGAAGGTCCCAAGTTCAAACCCTACCACCACCAAGTTGGCACTGTTTGCTGCTTGAGCAAGGCCCAGTTGCTCTGAATAAGGTTGTCTACAAGATGTAAATGAGTAGTTGTATGGTAGGATTGTAGCTTACTGGTTGATGTGTAGTGATCCACAGGTCTCAAGCATGGGTTCCTTTTTTTTTTTTTTGGCTCAGTATGACCTGTAGGTATGCTTTAGGTGGACAATGTGCTTCCATTACAGTATCCATGACCATTTGTGTTTTGTACCAACCACAGATTCATGAACAGTGGGATTCATGATTTCATAGAATATATAATATCACATGTAGCACATTGTCAGTGAGCACAGGTCTCTCTGTAGTCATTGGTGGACCCTTTTTAACTATTTATAAGTTTTTAGAACTATTTAAACTAATAGTCTTTATTCATGCCATCACAGACCAAATTGTTGGCTTTTCCATGCTCTTTATCTAGAGATTTGTTGCTATACAGTATCTAATGACATCAGAGTGTGTCAGAGCCATGGCAAGCCTTCATTTTAAAACTGTAGTGATTCATAGCAAAAATTGTGTTATTAGGAACTGAATTTAAGTAATTTATCATTAGATGTTCAAAATCGCTGATTTGTTAAAGTGAGACCATTGTCGGAATGTCCTGTTTCTCTGCAAGTTTCACTACTATGTATTTGGAAGCTAAAAATAAAAGCATGCACCTTTCATAGAAATATTCTCTAGATTCTCCTACTCATCAATCAGCAGTACTTGAATGAACAATAATTTATACAAATTTCTTTAAGCTTTGATTTAAGGGGACGACTCTGGTCTTTGAAGTAGAAAATGACATTATAATCATAGAAAAAGAAAAGTAATCCTTATTTCCTTGATCTTTTATACAGTTTAACACACGTACATTTTTTTCTTTCAGAACTGTTTTGAGATTAAACCCAACGCTGGCAGTTAAAAGCTGTAGGACACAAGAGAGATGACGAGAGCAAAGAGTGAGATCCAGGTTCGCGGGACTGTGTGTGTATGAGGGGATGTTTGAAGCTGTCTCTTGTTTTGCTCCATGATGTCTCTCAGTTGCATAGTGTGTGTGTCATAACCATGTGGTTCATGTCACTGTAACACTTCCTGGTCTCCATGATGACAGTAGAGTACGCATCATGTATGTATATAGAGTATCCCTAATATGTAATCCCATATGTAGCTTGCCGTCAGACTGAAGCTCCGCCCACCTGGTCAGGCTATGTGTTTAGGGCTTGTGGACATCGTGCCGTAAGATTTTGTACAGAACCCAGTAGAAGATGTTGAAGAAAAGGAATGCCAGAGGAAACCCAGCTCGTGATATGGTGTCGATCTTCTTGGCGCGGTCGACGAAGATCTTCCTCATCTCCTCCGGACTCTTGTTAGTGACATTAGTGCTTGTCTGGGCCTGGAGTGAGTTAGAGCCCATGTTATTGGTGGATTTGGCGATCGGGGCATCTTTTGCTGTGTTAGGGACATAGCTGTGACGACTTTCACGTGCCTCCTCCTCCTGAAAAACACACAGGGAGTGAGTAAGAGAGTGAGAGAGAGAGAGAGAGAGATTAAAGGGACAGATTATGAGGAATAGAAATAGTTACACAGACAGAAAGGGAAGCATAGATAGATGGAAAGATAGACAAAAAGAGAAGTGAGAGAATAAAATAAAAGGTGAGCGATGCACAGGAATCGAGAGCAATAAAGAGACATAGGCAGACAGTTAAAACATTTAAAACACTATAACATCATGAGCTTTTTGGAAACCATTAAGGGCCTCACCATGAACTTTGACCTTTGGCAATGAGCTCATCTTAAGTGATCCCCATTAATTCTGACTCCCAACTTGTTTTCTCACATTTAGCTAAGATTGGAAACAGTGAAGCTGTCAAAAGTCATTCATCTTCTAAGCTAATGTGTTTTGGATGAATCTTGTGGAAAATAACAATGAGATGTTTATTCACAAGACTCGGTGGTGCAAAAATGTGTATGGAAATGATTTAGCAAGAAGATTGAATCAAACGAGAGCATTGTTGGCAGTGAAACAGAGATTTGCTTCCTCCCATCATAAACACAGTGCTACACACTTGGAGTAAATACATATGAGCAGGGGTGGAGGAAATATAATAAGCTTTTTTGTACATTAAGACATACACACCCTTCACATCAACTTTATTTCCACAAGACTGGGGTGTCCAGTGAAGGGTGGTGGGGTTGGTGTGTGTGTTGTGGGGTTCAGTAGGGGCAGATTGCATTCCATTAACATATCAGAGGGTCAGTCTTACAGATAGTGTTTGATTGCAAAACAAGATAAACACCATTTTCTGTCTTTCACTCATTCTGGCAACTTATTCTCCTCAGGCACACAAGGCTGTTTATAAGAAAACTTTTAAATATGAAACTGCTATATATCATGCTTTTAGACTGCATCACAGTGCAACCATAAAAAAAGCCAATCAGATCACTTCTTACTGTCATCTGATCAGTGAAGCAAATCCAACAGATGGGCAAAAACTGTGGCTGCCATGAGTGAACTAATTGTGTTTAAAATGGACTTTTGGAGAGTGTTTTTAGCCAAGCAAAAGAATATTTAAAATTTATTAAAGTGAAACTGGAACTGGTAGATTAGGAAACCAATGATGCTGTAAACATAACTTTTCGTATTTATTTGTTCCCTTTCAAACGCTACACTCGATGCTGCGTAAAAACGCTATGGGAACGCTCTTCGCGCGACCGGTTGTTGAAGCATGTGTGTCAAACACGCCAAAAATTTTGGCATATATAACCTCGGTCAGGTGACGTCATTTGATTAGGTGCACCTGGAGGTTATAAATAGGCATGAACCAGAAACATCCTCAGGTCTTTTTGTCCTCAAGGACCGCATTGTGTGTGTGCGTGTGTGCAAGCACTTTTCAAAGCAAAAAGAAAGCGAAAATAGAAAGTGTCTTATTACTCACCAGAAAGATGGCAGAGTTAGACAGGAGAGCTGCCTCCGGGTAAAAGATATCTCGCTGAAGGCGATCTCCACACTTTCTGTTTCAGTGTTTGGGGGAAGAGCACGCTATCCTCGGCCTTGAGGGAGCATGTGAGCATTGCGATCTCCTCCCTATTAAAGTCCCTCACGCTCGGCTCGCCCTTTAAAAAAATGAAACCGCGAGCCGCGGCGCATTCCTCGCGTGCAAATCTGGCAGAAGTGCATGAGACGGAATCTTCCTTTTCTCTCGCTTTCTCGCCGGATCATGAGCCTTTACCGTCCACTTCTCAAGCACTCTGGCGCTTCTTGTGAAGGGGCAGAAGAAACTCTTTCTCGCTTCCGTGGAGATGGAAACTTTCAGTTGTTATTAGAGGTGGTAACACGCGCGGTCAAATGCTTACACCTCGATTCGCTGTAAAAATAAAATAAAATAAAAATCTCCCAAATGCTCAAAGTTAGACGACAGGTTTCTGTCGGGTGGCCGGAGGAGGGGCCTCAACAATGGCCCCTCCCCTTCTTTGGCGAACTTCATGACGAGTTAACTCATTCATGGAATAAGCCATATTCATCCCGTGATTTTGTGCTATTGACATTGATGCGAAAAGCGCGGTTCTATATGATGATGCCCCAGATTGAAGAGACGTTTAGGGCTATCTCTCTCCTGGGAGCTCATCCTCCCTGAAAAAGTCCACAGTCCTCACCAAGCCGTGTAGACTAACATCTTCGTTGGTGGGAAAAGCTTTTCCAGCGGTCTGCAGCTAAATGTTAGGTGTTCGGTTCCTTCCTGCCATGTTTCAGGATGCCGAACATCTAACACCCCCCCCATAGAGCCGAAGTGCCAAAAATTGTGCCCCTTTTTGAGAGCCTGGCAGCGGGGAACCTACTGTACTGCCAGGTATGTCCCTTTAGGTACAAAGCACTGTAGAGATTACAGACTTTGTGGGAAAAAGGGCCCATAGAACATGCTCCCCTGCCAGACAGAGAATCAGGCTATTACAGTCAGTATTTCTTGGTTTCCAAGAGACACGGGGGGTTGCGTCCAATTTTACATTTTTGTTGGCTGAATATCAAAATGTTGATAGCCAAAATGATTGTTTCTCAAATCCAACCAGAGGTTTGGTTTGTGACAATCACCCTGAAGGACGCATTCATATAGAATATTGCCACAACACAGGAAGCTCCTGAGGTTCGCTTTCGGGGGGGCAAAGCCTACCAGTATCGGGTCCTAGCCATGTCACCCCGCACATACAGTATATAAAATGTACGGATGCAGCCCTGGCTCTATGATTCCAGGGCATCCGTATCCTGAATTACATAGATGACTGGCTGATTCTGGCTCAGTCTTAGCAGCTAGCGCTTCGACATCGAGATGTCATCCTAGCTCACTTTGATTCTTA
>JAQMYJ010000039.1:4288217-4302007 GCA_030014305.1 Clarias laeviceps
ATGGTGTTGACTCTTTTAGTGTTCATACAAGTATTTACACATTAAGTTTACTGAAAGTAAAAACAGTTGAAAGTCAGTATAGTTATAACATCGAGCAACCTGAAGTACATTAACTTTAAACAATGTAATGTATCAAATTTGAAAACAACTAAGGTGATTTACGAAATTCTTCCAAACCTGGAAGAATGGTGCTGAACCCTCAGCTTCATGAACGGTAAAAAAATCAAAAATGAAGATCACTGAAATGCTTAGTGAAGACAGTACCATTAAAGTTATATTTAATAGTAACAGTAACTCACAATGAGATGAGAACTTAAAGGATTGGAACTAAACAGCTGTGTGTCCATAAGAAAAACACTTGTTAGTGAGACTCATCATTTCAGTTTCCTAGGGAGCAGAAAGATTGAGCTTTGGAGTGTTGAAAAACGGTCATGTGGTCTGATGAGTCCAGCTTGAGCCTATTCCAGAGAAATAGGTGCATCAGGGTAAGAAGAGAAGCGCATGAAGCGATGCAACTATCATGCATAGTGTCCACTGTACATGTGTTATGACCTGGGGTGGCTCAAGATCTTTTTCACCTGATGCCACAAGACTTAAATTGTGAAAGAGATGTTGTGCAATATAATCAAAGAATAAACCAAATTTAAGAATGGGTGACTGTTTTTTGGCCATTCAGACAGGAAATATGACTTGTCCCAGCCATCCCTCCTTCAATCCCCCCATTTACTTAAACGTAAATTGTAACTAATCACATTGTTTTCTTTTTACTGTATTTATTCCATTATACAGGCATTTGTTCTTCCAGCTACCGCCAGTCAGTTGTATTATGTAATGAATCCAGGCTCGGTACTGTGGACCCTTTTAATTCAAACAGGATGAGTTGGCATGTCATGCATTAGGCTGCTCTAAAATATGCGGAATGCAGACAGATCCTCAGTGACAGGGTTCTTCCGTTAAAAGCCCTTGTGACTGAACACAGAGATTTTTCTGCTAGAGATTGAATGAATTATTGCCACGCAGCGCCTCAGGCTCATGTGAGGAAATAAGCACTCAGCATGACTTACTGCCTACTTCAGCCATAGAGTTTACTAAACTTTAGGCTCTTACACAGAAGAGACTCGTAGGACATCCTCGTCTAACCCCCATCTTATGTTTATTTTGAACATTTTTCCTCAGCTAACTCTTTTTTCATTCTCTTTTTAAGGATCATAAATGGACGTGTATAATCACTGATATGGTCAAGTTTTCTGTGAGATGTTTATTTAGCATTTAAGGAAAGACTTTTCTGTGTTTGTAATAGACAAAGGTACAGTCTTTTGTTTTAAGGATGTTACACAACATTAATTGTAGCTACAAATAGATAAAAAATACATTAAATGATAATTGTTGCTAACTTGATGTCGTAGAGGAGGAATAAAACATTAGGTCATTCACTTATTTTTTTACAAAAACAAGTTTTTTACAGCATCTTCATAGCCTCGAGTATTTTATTCTTCACTTCGAGTAATACAAGGGCCGTTGAAACTAAAGCGGGACTTTGATTGTACAGAGTAACAGAACACATTAATTACACATATACTAATGCACTTATTCCAGCATTTCACTAGTACTTGGATACCATCAAGGGAGAAAGTTTTCTCAGTACACGAGAGCCAAGATCGAGTTTCATTAAATTCTGTCAAGCCAGTTTTGTGTGATGCTGTGACAAAATCTGGCTGGACAGACATACAGAGAGAAAACTTTCTGAGACTGGTTTTGGCTCCTCCAGAAATAACAAAAAAAGACATACACATCATCTTAGTCAAAAATGTTCCCCATGCCACACCACTGCTCGAGGCAACTATAATGTATTAGGTGTAAGAAGAAAAACAACCCATTCAGTTTTTGATTATGCAAAAACTTGCAAGTGGAAAAGAATAAAAAGCCTAGTTTACTCACAGCTCTCTAGCTGCATGATGCATGTTTGTACATCCATGGGGAAATTTTTCAGATCCATCGGACAAGAAAGTGTCAGGGTCAGTCTAGAAACAGGAAAAAAGATTTATGTCACAGCTTTTATATTTACAGTAGACTGGAGGACAAAGCATAGCAAAAATATATGAAATGCATGAAATATCCTGTGAATTTGTCACGCTGGGTATTAAGGCTTTGTGTGCTTCAAAGCAAGCCTTCAAAGCTTAGTGTTTTAAGAAGGCCAAGTATTTGTTCTTTTTCTTCTTCTTCTGCTACTACTACTGCTGCTTCCTCTTCTTCTTTCTTACTGTTAGTTTCTCATTAAAACGTTTCTTGCAGACCAACCCGTAGGTCATACAGATGTGCAAAGTCAATGTCAGTACTTCCTGCCGCTACTCAGACGCTTCCCAATTGGTATGAAGGAAACTCTATAGGGTATATTGTTACTCATCTGGGTAACATTGATTGACTGCCAACAAAACATAATTTATAAGTGTATTTTAAATAATAACTATCAGCCAATCAGCTTCCAGCAAATGTGTAACTACAATTTAACATCATCATTGTTCAGATGGTTAACTGATAGTTGTTGTTATTGTTGTTAACACTGATGGGTTTTTGTTTTTTTATTGTTTATCTAATATGTTTTTTTTTCATATTTAATATGTTTATAAATTCAGATTGATTTCATTCATTATGAATTCAATGTTTTATAATTGCTTTGGCAATAATGTAATGGGTTAACATTTATGCCAATAAAGCCCTTCTGAACTGAACTGAACTCAACTAGTACTGAGCTACCATCACTTATAGTTCAATGCAAACTGGCAACAACCTGACACTGAGAGCACTACTTGTGAAGCATGCTGTCGACTGCTGCTTGCAGCTATATTATTTATTTATTTCATTGCTTTGTCAAAGCCAGTTTCAAACCATGCATTTGCTGAACAGGATTCAGTAATATGCAAGAGAGGAAACAGGAAAGGCTGACAGCTGCAGATTGCCAATGATTTAATTATACTCCACCTGTCTCGTTTCTCAGGCTGAGAAGTAAATGCAGTGTCATGTCATATCTACTCATATCTCTACAGGCCTGTGTGTTACCTCAGACCCTGTTCCCAACCACGTTACACCTCTGGTCTGACTGACCCTCTCATTTGACTTCTGACTTCTGTATGTACAGGTAAGATTTATACTCCAAAAAAACCAAAGTTTATTCCCAAATTTTACAATTGGATTATTTCATCTGGATGCTGTCATTTTTACACCTGCTGCCATCAATTAGTATAATGCATTGATCCCAGTAATATTCAGTAGGACCCAACGTTGACCCTAGTGGACCTTAATTTTCCAATAATAATCAGAATATGAGGTGGTATCAAAAAGTTTCGAGACTACTGTAGCTTTCTAAAACACCAACAGATGTCAGCACAAGGCTGCATGCACAGTTATAGGAAGCACCGACCTTCCGAGTCTGTGTGCCAAAAGACATCGTCCTGTGAACATTGGGAGCTATGCTACTGGTGCTATTTTGACTCAAACCCTGAAATATCTAAACCATTCCGCTACTTGTGCATGATGATCATTGGAAAACAATCCACAACATTGCTGGCACTGTCAGTGAGTCATACGGAAGAGTCCAGGCGATCCTCACGTGTGACTTGAACATGCGCCATGTTGCTACTACAGTAAGTGTCCCCAGGCTGCTGACCCAGGAGCAGAAGGACCATCGCGTTGAAGTCTGCCAAGAACTCCGTCAGCGTGCCGTGGATGACTGGTCCTTCATGTAGAGGATCGTTACCGCTGACGAAACTTGGTTGTATCAGCTCGGGTCCGCAGATTTTGATTTTGATCCGTAAACCCCGAAAAAACAACTCTCTCCCTGCTGTCTTTACTTCAGACTTTTATTATGTGGCTCCTGGCCTTTGGCAGAGCAAGGGGCACCGATTGACTCACATTTCACATATAGAGGAACCATCTAACCAATAACAGATAAGACAGAATTCTTGTAACCATCATAACGCAGAAGATGGGATTTGTTCGGAAAAGATGAGAAGCCTAATCTAATCTAAAAATTTGAAAGAAAAAAAACCTCACATATTCTTCTGTTAGATTTCTGGCAGATTAAACAATCCATCCAGAATTACAGATAGTCTACTAAAGCTGTAGCCAAGACATGGTCTTCCACTTACGTAGGCTCACAAAAGCCTGCAAACATTCCTCTGATTGACCCAAACAACAATCTTGAACACATGGCCAATTTCCCTCATTAGGACTCCTGCCTATGTATGGCTGTAGCATCACCAGTATATGAAATCATTGATCAACCCTTTTGTTTTTCATCATTATGGGAAACAACGGCAATAAGTCTTGTTTTTGTTTATTCTGGTGTCATAAGGAACAAATTGTGAGGGACAATCGAAGTAGACTCACCTTATAGAATAAAGGACGTTGCCATTCTTGAATATCCTCAGCAGCTTGTTGTCAGTGGTGACTTCGTGAAAGTGTGCACCTTTTTCGTTGGCAAAGAACAGATCCGGCTTCCAGATGGAGTCTAACATGGAGGGGTCGAGGTCAAGAGAGTCATCCGGGTACTCGCTGTAGGCCAGCCTCGGATCGTTCCACTGCTGCCGTAGGAAGATGTTCACTCTGTAATCCTGAGAGGGAAAAACACGTCAGTCAAAGCCAAGAGTCGCAGAACGGATGAATGGAGGGAAGGATTTTTCACTCGCTGCTAAACCATTCCAGGAGTTTAAAGTTTTCCAGACACTGAAATCACACAGTTTACTCACATCACTAAATGTGGACGACATCGACGAGTGTGTAAAATATACTTACAGTATATGTTCATTTTAGTCCATATTCAGTAGATATTTTTGAAGTCCTCAGGATGAGTATTAATTACAAAGGTACAGTGGAACCTTGGATTACGAGCATAATTCGTTCCGGAATCGGGCTCGTATTCCAAAACACTTGTAAACCAAATTGAATTTTCCCATAAGAAATAATGGGAATTCAAATTATTTGTTCCACAGCCCAAAAAATAAATACATAAAAATAATTAACACAAAATATAAAGTAAAAATAAAACAAATTAACCTGCACTTTACCTTTAAAAAAAAGTAAAAATAAATCCCGACAGATAAGTGTTTCCATTTATGTGTGAAGCAGAGAGGGGTTGCTTCACACACACACAAACAGTAAAAGCGAGAGAGAGAGAGAGAGAGAGAGAGTGTGTGAACCGGCACGGTGCCAAATTACGAGCGCGCACACACATAACGCACACACTCTGCAGCGCAAAAGAGAGAAACACACACACACACACACACACATAACGCACACACAGTATAGGCGAGAGAGAGAGAGAGAGACAGGGTGTGTGACCTGGCACGGTGTCAAATTACGCGCGCGCACACATAACGCACACACATAACGACAGAGAGAGAAAATGGATTTTTAACCTAATTTAACTTTCTTTTGCTTTACACACGTGCACACACATGTGTTATAAGAAACAGTACACACACGCTGTACACACACGCTAACATACACAAAATAAAATATGTTTTACATGCACACACATGGTCACAGTGTTATAGTAAACAATACAAACGTGCACAGATGTTGATTATACCAGCACTAAAACCCAGCAGGGGAGACGATTACCCACAATTCCGCAGCACAAGACAGAGAAAAACCGTTGGCTCAGTTGTGCTCACGTGACGCTCGGCATCAAAACAAGAAGCGCATGTGTGATACATGATACTCGGTGCTCGTAAACCAAGACAATGCTCGTTTTTCAAGTCAAAATTTATTAAAAATCTTTGCTCGTCTTGCGGAACACTCGCAAACCGCGTTACTCGCAATCCGAGGTTTCACTGTACTACATTACACTCCTAATGCAAAATTAATTAATGCTCCATTGTAGTAACTGCCACATGAAATACACACACTTTTCTCTTTCCAGAACAAACACTTCCAATCCATTTTGTTTGTTTTTTTGTGGTTAACAGTTTATGCGATACAGGTCAGTCACCTCAGGTCAGTGGAAGTCATACACATGCTTGACCATTTAAGGTCACAAGTCTGATAAGCAGCCCAGTAAACATGCAATAATACACTGATCAGCCATAACATTGACACCACACAACATTAAAACTTTAACATTAACTATCAATTATCCACCAGTAAACAGGATCTGGCGACAGGATCATGGGCACCCAAGGCTCACCCATGCCTGTGGGAATCAAATGCCAACCTGTCCAGTCCAATCCCACAGAAAAGCCAATGCAACACAAATCGCTAAAAAAGTCAATGCTGGCCACGACAGAAAGCCACAAGAACACTCAGCGCTCCACAGCCCACCATGCAAAAAATGCAAGGTCACGACTCGGTCTCTGAACTCTCCAGATCTCCGGTTAAGCAACCATGGAATGCATTGGACAAACAAGTTAGATCCATGGCTGAACAGTGTATACAGATGATTATAAATGATGATTAAAAATAAAAATCACAACATAATTAAGTCTGGCTTGGTTTGGAAGACTTTTTAGAAGAAGTTTTGTAAGTAAGTGAGAAATAACACCCTGTTAAGAAATTATAGGAAAATAATCAACACTAAAGTGGAGCGGTCAAGTGAAGTTTCTGTCACCGCACTGACATTGATTATTTTCCGATATTGTTATTTCTTATATCATTTATATACATAAAATAAAATAAAACACAAGTGAATTATGTTACACTTTTTATAACACATTGTGACATTTAATATTGTGGTTGCATACTGTACTATTATTGCCTCCTCACAAAACAAACTAAAAAGATATCAAGCTACATCTCTGTGGAATGAGCTGTTACTCCAGAAACAATATTAAAAAGAGTACATTAATCTTCTAAATAAACATGTGGTTTGTAGCTCTGCAAATGTTAGAGCTGCTGTCGTAGAAAATGAATAATCAATTCCTGAAAATGAAAACCCAATAACTATTGAGGAAAAGATTTGAGAACACAAGTTTTCTTTAAAACAAACAATCTGATCTGTACAGTATGTACAGTAGCAAAAAGCAAATAGCAAACCAAATTAGCAACTTATGCTTATGTAACATACTGTAAGTGTATTACCACTTTAATTTTTTGACTTTGTGTCGAACATTATGAATCATTAAATTAAATTATATTAAATCATATTATATTATATAATTTATATTTATTATATTTATATATTATTAAATGAACTGAAATGCAAAATTTATCTAAGTGGATTTCTATTGAACATATGAATGGCTCTTGCTTATTGATGTAATAAAAATAATAAGTATTTAATTAATCTCAAAGCGAAATTGTAATTTTCACATATCCCAGTTAGGAAGCTGGGGTCAGAGGACAGGGTCAGCCAGGAAACAGCATTTGGAGCAGATAGGATTAGGGACCTTACTCAAGGGCTTAACAGCAGCAACTTGGCAGCGTTTGGGCTCGAACCCCCAACCTTCTGATTAGAAACCCAGCAACCTACAGCCATAACCATTTACCACTTACTGTACCATTAATGCAGCATTAGCATTAATGCCTCCTTCAAGCCGGAGAGTAGTAATAGTAGATGTATGTAATAGATGTATTTACATTGTGTTTACTCAGGGCATTTGGCTTAGGACTTACAGTATATTAGCCTACATGCAAATTTTTAACTACACCACTGATATTTTTTCCAGGAATTGATTCAAAAGTATATGCTTTACTATAAGGAAGCCACAATAAAGTTCATAAGCGAAATTCTAACTGCTCACTTTTTTTTCACCTTTATTTTTACGTCTAGTAATTAAGCACATTTATAGTAATACTGTATAAATCATTTACTTTTGATACTTCAATTCAATTCAATTAAAATTTATTTGTATAGTGTTTTTAACAATTGAGAATACTTAAGACCTTTACTCAAGTGATATTCTAAAAGGTGGCTTTAATTTAAACCAAAGTCATGTTCTGGTAAGATTTTTGTACTTTTACTCAAGTATCGCTTTCATGTACTTGATTCAAGAAAAAAAATCTAAATTCCAATGGAGTGGGCATGGAGGAAACCACACACGCTCCAGCTTGTACAGTCTCACCAGACTGCCACTCTAAGGGGTTTGTGATCTGTTTTGCAAAGACAAAATGTAATTTGCAAAATTGTAACTCATCAATATGTCTATTAACCGTGATTTCTTTACTTCCAGTTTTCTGCTGGAGTTCAAAATTTAATCATCATTATGTCATTTCTCAATCCTACTTTCAAAACCCCCAAATTTGATCAAATGCTACCCAGTTCTCTGATGTTGCTCATGAAACGTCCCAGCCATATTGTTAAAGTCATTAGCAGCATCAGTATTCGCTTCATTCCATCAAAGCGCACAGCTCCATCAGCCCACTCAACCAATTAAATTGAACCGGCCCTTAGTAAATCCGTTCAGCTGAACTTTTAACCTTTAATCTGAAAGTTTACCCAGAGTACCATGACCCGGTTCTCATTAAAACTTTGTAGCTTTCTGAGTTCTGAGCCAAATGTCTCAGGTTTAATATCTCTCATTGAATTTTCAGCACCCTACCAGACTGGCAGATGTGCTGGGAGATTTCCAGAACAGTCCACGAGGGCCGTGTGAAGTCCATGCTCATCCGGTTTACACATCGATCTACATGCTCTCAAGCTGTTCCGGCACAGTTAAACGGCAGGCTAAAATGTCAGGCTTGACAAGATCCCATAAATCTTGCACAAGTGCTTCCATAATTTTAACCAAAGAAACCCAAGGAGCCAGCACACAAGCTGGCTACAAGCAACAAAATGGACACCAGTTTAATATAATTTCTTCAAAGCTAGCCTTTCTCATTATTATTAGTGCCGGACAATCAATAACAAATCAATAAAGGCGATCTACGTATACATGTATGCATTTAGGCCAAATGGATATTAAAGATAAAATATCGAACATATGGAATTCAAAGACCTTCAACATCTAAACTTCACAATCAATATTACAGTAAAGTGATTTTGTATTCCTTAAGGAAATGTTAATATTAATGCACTTGTTTCTGTTATAACAGCTCATACATAGTTGTTTCATATACAGTAACTTTGTTATGACAGTTCACATTTGTAATTACAAGTGCCTTTCGTCTGAAACAGCATGCAGGTGCACATCAAATAGTCTTTGTTCAGGCAATCTGGGGTAAAAACACATTGTATGTATTCAAACACTCATTAATTTCAAACAATGGGTGCAATTTTAGTAAAAAAAAAAAATACATTTGGGGTTTTGCTCAGGAGGACGGCAAGCAAAAGTTAATCAGTTGTATTTGTTGATGTCCAGGAGAAGAATAAAATCTAGATTCCTTGTGGTAGCTGTTGTAGTAGCTACTGTATTTCTAATGCTGCTATGAAATCCCTGTTAATGTCAGCACCCTACACATGAATTTGGACCATGCAAAATATCATTATTTTAAGACGTAACCACTTCAGTGTGTATTACTTCCATATACTGTAAGAACAGGGTAAGGTTAAGAAGCTTTTGGTTTTTCCGAAAGTAAGGAATATAAGGTTTCCTGGTAAAATGACAGAATGTTGGCAGTACGGTGGTTCTAATCTCACTAGTGGTGATTGCAGTGCTTCTCCCTGTGCTTAGTGGGTCTCCCTCAGGTACTCCAGTTTGATCTCACAGACCAAAAACATGCAATGTAGGCTGTAGAAATGGCGGAATGTGTACATGCAGCGGCTCATTGACAACTAACATTATCATCAACGGATCTCCTTAAAAGGTATTCCGTTTTAAACACCACATATGCTCATGTAGGCATACAAAACAGACAGCACAAACTGATGCACTCAATCAGTTTTTCAAACCAACCGTGTTTTTGACCTTCATAACATCCCAACGAAGGCTGTAAAACCACCAGGGTTGCCGTGGATTATTGTCCCAGCTGGAAGGTGGTGGAGATGCCACAGAGACAGGAAGCAGAAGTGAGGCTGTAGAGTGGGCCTAAGTGCTATTCTAGCGCAAGACCCACAGTCCTCCACCACCGAGTCTCTTTGTTGCCAACGTACTCTCACTTCCCAGCAAAACTGGACGAGTTGGAACTTACAATAACCATGCAGAGGAATATATAGCAGTGCTGCTCCATGGTGATCATGGAGACATGGCTACAACCGGATAAGACTATCCAGCTACAGTAGGCACAGGGGCACCGAGCCAACAGAACGAGCAACTCTGGTAAAAGCAGAGGAGGCAGATGGTGTGTGTACAGACAAACAAAGCTGGTGCACCGATGCCCACCAAAGACCACTGATACTCACTGCTCATCAGACCTTGAAAATCTAACTGTAAAGTGTCACCCTTTCTATCTGCCATGGGGATACACAGTTGTTATAATCACTGCAGTTTACATTCCTCCTCAAGCCAACAGCTACAGCTCTATGGTACTGTACCTGATAACTCTTCACACTCTCTTCGCAATCAAGAGAGTGCCCATCCCGACAGGTTGTTTGTAAGTTATTTAGTAATTTCTTTGGCCACCAGAAACGAGACATTACAAGGACAGAGCCAGTGCTGGCTACAAAGACCCAGGCATTCACCCTGCACACCGTCACATCAATATATGACGGGTTATAAGACGGGTTCTTAAAGACAACAAATATATTCAACAAATCTCTGTCACAGTGCTTGTGTCTCAAAACATCCACAATAGTGCCACTACCCAACCACACTGCAATAAATGGACAAAATGACTACAGGCCAGTGGCACTAACACCAATAGTGATGAAGTGTCTGGAAGGACTGCTCTTCCAATCACTCCCACATCCTTATGCATACAGACCAAACAGATCTACAGATGATGCCATCCCCATAGCCCTCCACACTGCACTGCTACATCTGGAAAAAACAGGAAGATATGCAAGGCTATTATTTATGGATTACTCTGGCCTTGAACACCCTATAAGCCAAGGAAATAATCATTGATTTTAGAAAGAAACAGAATGATCATAGTCCTCTGGAGATAAAAGGGGAAAGAGTAGAGATAATGTCAACCTTTAAGTTTGTGCTCAAACAAATCTATGAGGACCTCACATACTGTAGAAACAAAACATGAACTGCCTAATCAGGAAATCACAGTAGTGGCTATACTTTCTGAGAGCTCTCAGAAAGATCAACTTCTCACAACACCTGCTGTTGTCCTTTTATGCTGCTCCATGCAGAGCATCCTGACTAATGCCATTCATGTGTGGTATAGTAGCAGCTGATAGATAGGCTCTGGGAAGAATCATCAGATCTGCAGAGAAAATTATAAAAACACAACCAGTCCTAGAGGACATTTTCACTTCCTGTGGCCTCCAGTAGGTAAGAAATATTTTGAAGGACTCATCCAACCCATCACACCATGTGTTTGAACTCCTGCCCTCAGTTGTTACAGATCAGTTCGAACTAGAACAACCAGACTGTTAAATAGGTTCTACTCAAAAGCCTTTGCTATACTGAACATCAGTTTCAAATAAGTGCTATAATTATCATTATCTATGTTTACAAGCATATGTGGTGTATGTATGCATGTTTATCTTTGGTATTATTTCTATTTATTTATTTATTTATTTATTTATTATTTTCCTATTTATTACTATTTTATTAATACCATTTTTACCTTGTGCCTCAATTCCATTGTACTTGTACAATCGCAAAAAAGGAATCTGAATCTGAATCTGAATAGCATGTTAACTTGCCTGTAGTTTATGATTGGGTATGTGATTGTATCCTGTGACCTGACATATCCAGGGTAAGTTGTTTGGGATAGACTCCAGGACCCCGTGACCCTACACAGGATTAGCCAGATAGGAAATGGATGGGTGGACAGAGCGGTATGAGTTCAAATCCCAGTACAGAAAAAGAAGGCTTGTTGAGTGGATTCATAACCTTTGCAAGCTTTGCTTAATTGCAGGTCACATTCGATAAAATCATCCATGCATTTCGATAGAATATTTAATGCATTTAAAATACTAATGAACTGTCATGCACACTCGGTCCGCGACCGGCACTAGGACCTGGAAGTAAAGCGGTCGTGAACCAGGAAGCATAAAAGGAGTAAACAAACCATAGCACATCGCTCAGTCATTGAGTTCGCCCATGCCATTTCGGAATCGTTCGTCAAATCGTGAGTACTCACTTTCTTGGCTTTGCTATCTGATTGAGTGTGTGTTTCTAGGATGTTGGTTAGATTGTGTCTTTCCCTTGCTCCTCTTTCGTGAGAGTCCTTATACCAAATAGCGTGATTACCATTGGGTTTACCATTCACGCAACAAAGGGCTAACCGCTAAAGCTATGTCTTCTGGTCACATAAGGTTGGTTCTGACAGAATGACTGAGCCTTCCGCGGTGAACTGAACGGATCATGCGCGCCTCTACGAGGTTGCGGAGCTCAGGCGGGAGAACGCGGATCTCCGTGCGGCTGTTGGTAGCGCGGCTAGCCGGCCTCCCGTCGCGGCAGGGAGGATCGTCCGTGAGCCGGTATACAGCTGAATTCCGGACCCTCACTGTGCAGACCAACTCGGGGGATGCCGCGCTCCGGACATCCTTCTACGAGGGACTGGCTTCACGAATAAAAGACGAGCTCGCCGGGCGAGAGCTCCCCGCCACACTGGAAGGGCTGATCCAGCTCGCCCTCCGTATTGATCAGCGCCTTCTCTCTCGCCCAAAGCCAGCCCCGAGGACCCTGCCGCCTGCACCCACCTTCTCCTACGCCACACCACGACCACCTACAGCCTTCACCACCACCACTACCGGATCTGTCGGATCTCCACCTCCTGCCGTGGTTGACACCGGAGCCGGGGAACCCATGCAACTAGGACGCGCCTCCCTGACCGGCGCAGAACGCGAACGACGGTATCGAGGGGGCTTGTGTGCCTACTGTGGGTCTGCGGCACACCACCGGGCGATCTGCCCAATTCGCCCGGAAAACGCGCAGCCCCGGTGAGTCTCTCCTCGCCCCCACATCTCCACCACGACCAGCGCCACCATCTCACGCCTCACGGTCCAGGTAACCCTCCAATTTGGCCACAAACGGGTTCGAAGTACCACGTTCATTGACTCCGGTGCCGCTGGTAACTTCATTGACTCTACCTATGCCAAAGAATTGGAGGTAAAAATCGAGGCGTTATCCCAGTCAGTTAAAATCACTTCTGTTGATGGTCGGCCCCTTTCATCCAGCCCTATCACCCACCAGACCCAACCCCAGGAACAGATTCAACTCCACCTCACATCCATCTCATCTCCTCCCATCATCCTCGGATACCCCTCATTTCATGGAACCAAAACCGAATCCTCCAGTGGGGGCCGACCTGCACTGAACTTTGCCTGCGGGCCCAGGCTGGGACGTGTTCCAGGGAGTCCGAGGCCCCCGATGTCGACATCAACGCCATCCCTTTTGCCTATCGTGACCTGGCTGGAGCTTTTTGTAAAAGAAGATGACTCTATGTGCCCCAACCTTTAAGATCTGAGGTCCTCCAGTGGGGCCACTCCTCGACCGTCGCCGGACACCCCGGAGGAAGGACATCGAGGAGTTCGTTCAGGCGTGCCCGGTGTGCGCCAGGGCCAAGGACACAAATCGACCCACCCCCGGAGAGCTCCAACCTCTTCCCATTCCTCAACAGCCCTGGACGCACATCGCCTTGGACTTCATCACGGGCCTGCCGGTTTCTGAAGGAAAAAAGACCATTCTCACTATCGTCGACCGGTTCTCCAAAGCAGCTCACCTGGTGGCCCTCACCGGACTCCCATCAGCCAAGGACACCGCCGAGCTGATATTGGAACACGTAGTCCGCCTGCA
>JAQMYJ010000039.1:4302107-4317356 GCA_030014305.1 Clarias laeviceps
CAAGGTATGGCTCTCAACAAAAAACCTCCATCTACACACAGAATCCCGGAAACTTTCACCAAGGTTCATCGGTCCATGCCGCATCAATCTACAGATCAATCCTGTCACCTACTGGCTCCAGCTGCCTGCGGCGCTCCGGATCCACCCAGTGTTCCATACTTCTGAACTAAAACCCTTCATCATTTCACCCATAGCTTCCTCAAGGTTCCACAGTTTCCTCACACCTCGCCAAAATATCCAATATGGTAGACTGACAAGAGTAATAGCTGTGATTGAGTGAATGAGTGTGTGAATGTGTGATGAATGGTGATGTACTGGCATCTCATTAAAGTTTTCTAAGACATACTCCGGATCCACTGTGGATCCTAATCAACATTAAGCACCTACTATAAGATATCTGAAAAAATAAAAATTATATTTTAAACCAAATGACCTACAGTGGATCAATCTGCGCATGTGAATGTATTAAATCTGTAATAAATCTTTGTTCCTTTAACTTTATGTTTTATAAATAAGTTAAAATATTTCTCACTAAAGCCTCCTGACAAACTCGGGTTAAGAAGTAAAATTATGTAACCCATACATGTAGGAGCATGATGGTCAGTCCTGGCCTGTGGGGAACTCGACACAGTTCAGTGATGCGGTCATGTGGTGATTCACTGAATCTGAGTCTGAATGAAGCTGATCACAGATGGACGTGGCCTGTGTTTTTAAAAACAATCTTCTGTCGTCTAAATGTGGCATATGGGGCAGTCAGGAAGCTTTGAGCCCGGTGTTTTCTTGACTTCTGCGCGGTACACAGCGAGCCTCAGGAAAGCTGTCACCAACAGAACTATATGCTGCTTTAATGAGTCACGTGGCCTATGGCGTAGGGTTTAAATTATTCCATTTTAAGATAAAAACAGTTTAATATGTACATGTCAGAGACAGGGCATGATTTCATCATTTGTATTTTGTATTTTATTTGACGAATATTTAGATCAAGGTTAATAGACTATTCATTTATTTGGTAGTATATAATGCCAATAATAAAAAAAAAATTGGATTATTAATAATTATAAAACAAACAAAACCCTTAATTTATCCCATATTCTACTGACATATTATCCTTTTGGCACCTTTCATAATAGTGAACCTTAAGAAACATGTAAATGTTTTAAATGCATGAGAGAGACAAAGAACAAACTAGGGAACTATATGATTTCTATCTCAGAACATCTTTTTTGAAATCAGCACCCTTCCTCTATTAATATCAGACGACGTGTTCACTACAGGGAACAACAGCACTGAGTCTTTCTTTATAATTTATTTAGCTTCTTTTTTTTTTTTTTTTTACTGTCAACCATCTGTCTCTGGTTTTTGTAAGCTCTTTGTGAATCAGTGGCAGAACCTTACAGTTGAGAGGAGAGTACTTTTGGAGACAGAGCTAATACAATAATAATAATAACTAGAAGAAAAAGCAGAGGATATGGTTTTGCATGTTATCAGTAAGTTGTGATGTTGTTGTTGTCGAGATGTTGTTAATATTACTATTACACTGGGATAAAACTATCTCTCCCACATGTCTTAAATGTCCTTCAAAAAAGGTGCCAATACTTATGAAGGTGAATGAATAATACAAGCATTACATCTGTTTATTCTAAATGTATAATGAAGTCTTACTAAAAGATAGCATAGTGTGTGTGTATCATAAAATAATAGTAATTAGAGAGGTAAGTTGTTCTGAAGAAAAACTGCGAGTGGTGCTTGCCATGGCAAAACTCAGGTCTCTGGGCCTTTTATAATGACAGTCTACAGGATAAGTTGCTAAGGTGCTCTAAAGTGGTTGGTAGGGCGTGGCTTGACACATTCATAATGATCCTGAGAGACTGATTGGTTGCCTAAGTAAAATGAGCCCACCAACATGTCTCTATGACAATGGGATCCCCAGTTAGGGTCAGTTTTAAAGTTCCTATGGAAGTTACCACAGCAGGAAAAGCAACTGTAGGCATTTCCTGTTTCAATGGGGAGTAGCTTCACCATGATACGCCAATGAGGCAAATTTGGGCACCTCTTGCACCCCAGGGGTACAACTTATACTCTCTTGTGTGGTATGTACTGACACAGCTTGCAAGTCTCTTCAAATGAAGAAAATTTTAGATTTCTACCAAATTTTCGCTCTGCGCTAAAATCCGTCAAAGTTGGTCTCAATGTTAAGTCTATGAGATTTTTGGAACTATTTACCTCCATTCCTTAGAAGAGTCATAGCACCCCATTCCCGAATAAGCCACACAATTTCACACCTCTTCCATAGGTCTACGACAAACGGTACACACCAAAGTTTGTATGGATGAAGAAGAATAAATAAATAAATAAATACATTTTAAACCTGCAAGATTTGCTTCTCAAGCACCACTAATAATATCATTTAAATCATTCTCTCTCTCTCTCTCTCTCTCTCTTTCTCTCAGGAGTTATATTCAACTTTATATAGTCATAGACTGCTAACATTCCTTGTTTTACTTTGAAAAGGCAGGAGGTAGCTTAGAAAAAACCCAAAGACTCGTACAGATGTCATCTGAGCACAGATCTTTTTTTTTTTCTTCTTTTTTTTCCATTCCTCTTCCATAAGGGAATGTACTGTATGCTTGGCATTACACACATTTACTGTACGTTTATTCATTTACAGTAGCAGAAGCTTTAATCTGAAGTAATTTGAAGTAGCGTATAATCCGTGTGTAATGCTTAGAAGGCGAGTGTCGAGAGTAACATCAGATGGCCTAGAGCCCAGTCTTTCATATAAACCACTTCATACGATAATAAACCCACAGCAGTTTTGCCTATATGAAACAACTAGCCGTGTCCACTTTATATAACATAATCATTACAATACTTCAAAACATCATATTATTTTGCATTAATGCATTAATTCCTCCCACAGTCAAAAAACATGCACTGTAGGCTGAATTGCCTGTTTTCCAAATTGCCCCTTCTGTATTACTGAGCGTGTGACTGTGTGTGTGTGTGTGTGTGTGTTTATGTCCTGCAATGGCTTGTCACCACATTATTGTGCCCTCGAGTTTCTTGAGCACCAAAACCCACATGACCCTACAAAGGATAAGCTGTATAGGTAACAGATTTTATGAGGGGCGTTCAAGTCAAACCAGGACATTGGATTGTGCAAAATACAATATTCTCTATATAATTCCCTGCTACACTAAAGCACTTATGCAACACTAATGCACTAGTGCTTGGATACCATCAAGGTAGAAAGTTTTCTTAGTAACTTTCTTCGCTGGAGTTATGATCGGACTGCCTGCTTTATGTCTGAAACACTGGCCTCCCAGGAACTCCTTTAATGGCCCAAACATGTTGAAATGATTTGGAACGAGGTCAGGACTGTAGAGGGATGTGGCAGTAACTCCCAGCAGAATTCCTGTAATGTGCAAGTGATGTTGCTGAATGACTGTGTGAACCGTTTTTATAGTACAGACAGAAACGTCTTTTCTGCAAGTTGGCAACAAATGATGTGTTGATTTTCACAGGAACCACTGCAGTGGGCTCTGAGCCACCTCAGCAGGGATTGTATGTAAATGAACGCACTTAAAAAAATATATTAAAGATTGAAATTTCTGTGTTACAAGAACTAAATTGTGCAACAATCAAGGAATCACCCTTGTAATGTATTCGATATAGCCACAATACTGACATTTTCTTTATGTTTAAAAAGATCTTCATAACAAATCACCGTTTATGTGATTAGCATCTCTTCAGCATCCTGTGCTGCTCCGCCATTTAGCTCTCACTTGATTATGATCCGCTTATCTGTTAATAGCTTAACATGACTTAATTAATTCATCGGGTCAGAGGAGATGGAGCTCGCGGCAACACAATGAGTCCCGAGGAGCAAAGTGTGAAGCACTGCACTATAGCTGAAAGGAAAAAAACACACACACACACAACACGATTTAGGTCCATTAACTTGGACGTCCTCGTGAGTGTCTTCAGGATTATGACGGGCTTCTCAGGGCTTAATTATCTCCTGTATTGCTGTAATTTTTAGAGGTTCTGGGGTTTTAAATGTGCAGCAAATGCAAAACATTAAACAAAAGACTTTAGCAGTTTGATAATTACTGTGTGTGTACTGTAAGGACTCAGCGATGGGGTTGTGTGATAAAGCTGAGATACTGTATTGTTATACCCCGAATAGTTTTATAATATATACAGTATAATGTTATTTGTTAAAGAATTGCTTAAGAAATAATTTTATCAATTTATGGGTGCAGTTAATGTCATAAAATGTCCACAAACCAAGTTCTTGATCTCACCTTACAGCAGATATACAGTATACAGTCTTTCCTTTACCAGCCTCTTGTTTTTGCCTCACTTTAGAAGTTAATAACAAAAAACACTCATCTTTTAATCTGACTGAGAAAATGTAGTGTTAACTCATCTGTCCTTAAGATTTCAGAACCAGGATTACATTACCAAACATTCTCATGTATTTCATTTATTTCTATATAATAGATCATTCTCATATATGCTTTAATGAACATGCATGAAATATGTAAAAAAAAAAAAAAAAAAAAGAAAACGCAGAATACGCACCATTGTTGTCTCGGCGATTGAGCCAAAGCTGTTGATGAATATGTTACAGGACACGTTCACCGGTGGACCTAGAGGAAGGTTTAATTAGAAATCAGTCAAGTCATGTCTTAGGAT
This sequence comes from Clarias laeviceps, assembly GCA_030014305.1. Lineage (NCBI taxonomy): Eukaryota > Metazoa > Chordata > Actinopteri > Siluriformes > Clariidae > Clarias > Clarias laeviceps. The sequence continues at coordinate 4,306,809 of JAQMYJ010000039.1, forward strand.
ATCTGTGTAATTATAAATATTTATAAAAAGTTATTTTTAACCTATGGATTGCATTATTTTTTTTTTGGAAGAAGGGGGGAATCCTAATTAGGCATAGAAATAAGAATGTAATACTTTGGAGCCCAGTGCTATTAGATTAAATTAGATTAGATTACCATTATTAGATAATGGTAATGAATAGAACTTGCTTGGCCCCTTTCCAACCTGTCATGGAATACATTTCTTTAGCATTTCTTTAGTTCTTTAGTTATGTATGTCAGATATAGTAAAGATCAGCTCTTAGTACACTAAAGCTAATGTTTAAGATTCTGTGTATAAATACATCCACTCAAATAGTTACTGAGTGATGGGGTTAGGTATCACTCTTATCTGGCCAACACTGTGACATGATGGCTGTGATCTCAGTTGAATCACAACTTCACCCTGATAGGACATTATGTCAGAATGTACCACTCTGCCAGATTTGACCCAAAACCAGCCAACTTAGGCGTAGCTTCCAAATACAAGCAAATATTAAGTGTGGCTTCTTATATTTGGGACAGTTTTGGTCCAGAATACACTTCCCATTATCCAAACTGGCCCTAATCCATATTTGGTCAGGAATTGCTTGAGATGACCTGCCAACTGTCTCGCTTTGAGACAAAACTGCCGTGAACATTTGGTGGCACTCAGATATGCAAAGTCAGGTGTTTAAGAGACATGGATGTGATATAAAATACAGAAAAATAGTTCTTTGTGGCAAACTATGTAAACTGGAAGCAAAGTCAATAAAACCAGGGAGCTACAGTATGTGTGTCAGCCTTTTTTTTTTTTTTTTTTTTTGTATTTTCAATGAAAAGTATACAGTATGTGAATAAATCTGCCTAAAATAATAAACCTGGCCTGGTGTTTCAGAGAAGTGGAGATGAGTAAGCGTGACAAGATCTGTAGACAACCTGGTAAATAACGCCAAATAAATAACTTAAAGAATTAAAGAACTGTTCATGAGTAGCCAATTAAAATTGTGACATTTTCTACTATATATCCTTATGTGTTTTTTGGCACCAGGTCTGGTATAAAGGACAAGTTGAGCCAATTAAACCAGGGACGTGTGTGGGGGCTTTGGGAAAACTCTTCACAAGGTGAAATTTTGACATTTTCTATTATATATAGTTCTTAAGTGCTTTCCAGTAAAACCCAAAATACACCTGCCATTGATGTAGCTACCCCTTATCTGCCTAAACCAGATATTTGACAGAACTTGCCTGATCTCGGCTGCCTGACGTTTCATTTGGGAAGCTTTAACTTAGAGGCCAATCTGAGAGCGATGTTGGTTTGTTGTCACACTAAAAAAACAGGGCTGGTGTCGAGGTGATTAATTATAACAGATTGAAGACAAATCGAGTAGCTTGGAATTTCACTAGAAGCCAACAATGTGTGCAGCCTGCCTGGGAAAACTAAACCAACATTCATCTAGTTTTGGTAAAACTTGCAGGATTACAATTAAATCATATGAATTGCATTTATTTATTTATTTTTGGCAAAATATTTACAGTTTCTTAAGGGGCGTCAACGATTATTACAATTAAAAAGGCCCAGTTTAGGCTAAAACCAGATTTTTCTTTTTCTTTCTTTCTTTCTTTCTTTCTTTCTTTCAGTTGTGCAGCTGCACGGACATCAGCTTCAATTAATAGATGTAATACAGGTTGCCAATAATTTGACTGTAACTATACAGTAGTCTTGTGATAAACTGGAATTCTGGTGCATATGAACAGAAAGTGGTGAATATGAATTCAAATAACTATTCTTTGTTAATTAATCCATACAGAATAATCAGAGATCAATTAAAGATCATTTCAGCTTATTATTGATTAAAAGATAGATAGATTGAAACAGTCCGGGAAAAAAAAAACAACAGGAAAAATGCTTTTTTTTAAACTGCTTTTATGCCTTACCTTTGAAGTTGGGTCTAATTCTGGCATCGTAGCCCGAGGTCCTTCCCATGAGCTTGTCCAGAAAGTCTGAAGGAGACATGGGTACGGCTCTCCCCCGAGGACTTTCAGGGTCTTTTGTGGCCACCAGACTGCAAGAGTGAGAGAGAGAGAGAGAATTGGGGGATTTTAGAAAAATGGGCTGAGACAGTTTACTGAGGCTATAAATGGGAAGAGCTGCTCTAATATGATCTGACATCATAATTCACATTCAGGTTTACTCAGAGGAGTGCAGGAGAGACATCCCTCAAGGCATAGCACATCTATTCACTCACAGACAGCAGGAATATCTATGAGTCCAATCGCAGAATGACACACATTGCCCTCAGAGTGACATCCAAGAACTACATCTCTATAGAATAAACCCACAATTCATAAAAATAAACTACATTCCTAAAAAGATTTTAGAGAAAAGATACTTCTCATATACAAAATATCTCCACATCATGTTTTTGCCTCTCAGCTCCAGTGTCACTATTTTGTTCACTTTTGCTAAATTTCCTATATTTTTGCACCACCATCAAAATGCATCATATCAGTGAAACTGTGCGAGCAACAGTCTGAACCATGCAGCTAACCACTCTATATTCATCTCTCTCTATATATATAGAACTTCATATATATATTTATGTAATCTTGCATTCACCCAAATTAGGTATGATGACTCCCAAATCTGGATTTGTTAGCCAAAAAGTACATACATTTTTTAATGGTTCTCCATTAATGGATCATTTATAAACATTACTGATGTTAATCGTTATTATTCATAAATTCATTGCTATTAAGAATTCAACCAACTACAGTAAAAATGTATTAACTGATAATGTTTGTTTTGCATAATACAGCTCATATATCTTTATTATCCGCTTATCTTGTACTGTACATGGTCACATCTCAGGGGACTCGTCAAGAAGCAGGATAAACCCTGGATAAAAGAAAATACTAGAGGAAATCCACCGAGCATGTGGAGTACATTCAAACTCCACACACGGACTCAAAGGCAGGGTTTTACAGTCTGATTTGGCAACCATGGCGAACATAGTGTCTGCATAAGAAAGGTTGAGCAAGATTTTTGCTCAGGAATGAGGCTCAAATATAATGCCTACAGTGGCAGTAGAACTGTATTTTGCATTTTACTTAGATTAAACCACCAGAATAATGGGGTCTTACTACCATTTATCTTTTGTTTTGTAGGATCCATGTTATCACTTCAAAAAGATCACAGAAGGTAAATAATCTATGAAAATGTCTGAAAACTCTAGTTTCTCTGGTCTAATGTGCGTCCTTCTGATAACGAATCTAGATAAACACATACTGCATACCAGTCATGACAAAACATAAAACCCCCACCTGCCTAATAAAGAGTAGGTCCCTCTTGTCTCAGATCTCTAAAGGCATGGACTCCGCAAGACCTCTGAAGGTCTGCTGTGGCACCTAGACTTTAGCAGCAGATCCTTTAAGTCTGATAAACTTGATCTGATAAAGGTGGAGCCTTCATGATTAGGACTTATTTTATCCAACAGATATACTGCAAGTTAAACCTTTCTTTGTCACATATACATTACTGCACAATGAAATTCTCATTGCCTCAGCTCTCTGAGCTAACACTGCCCAATTAGATTGAGATCTGGAGCATTTGGAGGCCAAGTCAACACCTCGAACTCTTTGTCCTGTTCCTCAAACCGTTCCTGAACCATTTTTGTAGTGTATCAGGATGCATTATCCTGTTGAAAGACACTACTGCCATCAGGGTGTACATCAACATGTCACAATATCAGGATCCAAGGTTTCCCAGCAGAAGCATCACACTGCCTCCTTTGGCTCACCTTCTTCACATAGTGCACCCTGGGTACCTTCTCCCAGATGGCGTGTCTCTTAAGCACCAGGATTTGCTCGTTTAGCCATCACAGTTTGGCCATCGTCAAGGTCACTTGCTCTCTCTGCTTCTAAAATACATCAACTTTGAGAACTCACTGTTCTCTCACTGCTTAACGTATCCCACCCCTAGATAATGTGCCACTAGATAATGAGTGTTATTCACATCATCTGTCAGTGGATTTAATGTTATGCTTGTGTTATGTTTGTTTATATTTTATTTCATGGCACAATTGAATTATGGCTGATTTGATTAAAAAAAAAAAAAAACGCAAGGGAAAAGCTAAAATATTACCTTGGCCTGCTAGCTGATACTGCCTAGTCTAGTGTACGCAAATTCATGGAGTGCAGGTCCATCTTGAGGAATTTCCTTAGACACTAAAAATTTTGTTTCCTCCCCTTGTGGCACTTTTGATCAGACTTCTACTTTATACTGTAAAGAAAGAGCTATATTGACTTCTCACAGATCACACAGCTTTCCTGAACCTCCTCCTATTTAAGCCTAAACACAGGAAAATAAAAGGTCAAAGAGGCTTTATATATATATATGTGTGTGTGTGTGTGCGTGTGGGTGTGCTTTCACTGTTACTGAGAAATATCCTGTGTGTTCTTATCATTCGGTCTGCCTAAATGACTGTAATTTTCTCAGGGGTGTATTTTAGCTGGTGATAACAAGCCTGCAGCAGAGAAAGGCTTTCAGTGACAGACAGGAGATAGACAAGCAAATGATGGCCGGGCTTTGTGCCAGCTCTTTCAGAGCAAGAGTGAATGACGGAGTCGATCCCGGGCTGTAATGACTGTTTATGCCTCTCTGATTGCCCCTCTGTTGTACACACTGCCTAACTCTATGTGTGTGTGTGTGTGTGTGTGTGTGAGGCCAGCACTGCCAGTCTTATTTATAATGCTCTGGTGTGTGACAGCTGCTTTTAAATCTCCTTCATTCTTTCAAAAGGCGCTTTATATCAGGCATGTCGCTATAGTTCCAGGCTTAATCAAAAACACATTCAGCAAATCCAACTAAACTCACTTTGGCTTCTATTCAATACGACTGTTTCACAAATATTAATCAAATTATTTCATTTCTGCATCCCTAAATGTCATAAATCAGCCAAGACATGCGCACTGTCCAATATAGAGGATAGACAAATGTGCATGATATATAGAGGGCCATTGGGGTCACGGTATCATGTGGTTAGGAGACAGGGTTGATGATTATAGGGGTCAAATTTCATTAGAATGTTAAAAAGATATGAAAATCCTTATGTCATCAGCATAGAATTCTAGTTAACCACATTTCTTTCTTTCTTTCTTTACTACACTGTTCCTTTAATTGTATCATCTTTCATTCCTCTCTAATTACCTTTCATTTCTTACACCAAGAGCCTTTGCACCGACTCCGTCTCCTACTGAAACAGGTCACTTTAGACCTCAAGCACCTCAATGCTAGACACACAAACACATAAACACACACGGTCTAAATCAGGCTAGTCACCATGGCAACCAGCAGCCATTGATGTGTCAGAGCAGTGGGTGAGGTGGCGACTGATGGTCAAGTTGAAGCTGACTTTTAATGTATCAGAACAAGTGCATTTATATAAACCTGTGATTTGTAGCTGCACTACTAACATACAGTAGCTGCTCTTATAGAACATTAATCAACAACATCTACTGACCGATCAGATTCAAAAGTTCAACTGCACTGAACGGACCCCATTTTTAGCACCCCATTGTCGATGATAGAATAATGCAGTCGATAATCAGAAATCTATAAATGATTAGTTTTAAGCATCAAATTGGGTCACTGCTAATTCTGTGCATCAGATGAGTGAATCAGACAAGTAAATCAAGTACATGAGTCAAAGGAGTGAATCAAGATTTGTGTGGAAGGCAAGCGAACACATTTTTAAAACCTACATTGTACATCTGTGGCCAAAAGTTTGAGAATGACACAAATATTAATTTTCTGCTGCTTTTTGAGTTTTTAGATCATTTTGTCAGTTGTTGCTATACACAAGTATAATTACAAGCATTTCACAAGTGTCACTGATACTTAAATTAAGTTCATGCAAAGAGTCCATATTTGCAGTGTTGACCCTTCTTTTTCAAGACCTCTGCAATTCGCTCCCTGGCATCCTGTCAATCAACTTCTGGGCCACATCCTGATTGAAAACAGCCATTTCTTGCATAATGAATCCTTGGACCTTAATCCCATGAGAACTTGTGGTCCGTCCTCGAGAGGTGGGTGGACAAAGAAAAACCCACAAATTCTAATAAACTCCAAGCATTGATTATGCAAGAATGGGCTGCCATCAGTCAGAATGTGGCCCAGAAGTTGATTGACAGCATACAGGATACCGGATATTGGATAGGATACAGCGCCCCTGAAGCAGATAAGATTCAACAGTGGAAACCTGGCGGTGACTCTATACACACATATTTCACATATGAAATTTGGGAGATTTTTTTCCTTTGTTTTTTATAGACTTTTACATTTTTAGACTTCATGAGGTTTCCTAAACTTGTTCTCAATCTAAAGCTGCATAACAGTTAAACCAGTCATCTTAGGCATGTCTAGTAATTACAAAAAGATTCACCAGCATTGTGAGGTCTTAAAGCACCTTGGTAATGGCTATGAATGAAAGCTCATTCTTCCAACAGGATTTCCTGCCACACATCTATCCCATAATTCATGTTGTTACTCGTAAAAATGGATTGCATTTTTTGACCCCTGTGTGTTGTATTGATCTGCTCCCCAGCTACATTCATTTTCTTTGCTTGACTGAATCCCTGATGCACTCAAGCCTATGAGTTTTTGCATGTGTCTAAATCAACACAAGTCATTTTAACACAATGGGTACGAGCCCTGGAGCAGAATCACCAATGCCTGACCTCAGCACCGTCTAATCTCCCTCCCAGTGCATTGTGGTTAATGCAGCCTGGCAGGTAAGAAAGACCAGGATGGCACTTTCTACATTAAAACATGCAGTGTATAGTGTAGTGTGTGTGTGTGTGTGTGTGTGTTTGAGTGTGTGTGTGTGCAGCAAGGCATCCATATCATCATGAACTATATAATGCAGATTTGTTTTTCATTGCCTAAATGCAAGAGAATAACCACTTTGATTTAGTACTAAATAAACTACATATAAAAGGTTAATAGCACTAACAGGAGCAGATGTTTAACTCAATATATCAGACTTGCCTTTTTGGCATTTAAAATATTTTCATACACACACACACACACACAAAAACTTGTAATCAAATTCCAACTACACACTCCGATGTGGATTTTGCTTTATCTGTGCGTTTAACACGCCAAGTTTATGGAATCAATCAAAACACACAGTCAAAGCTTATAATCAGCTATGATCCACTTCTCACAGTGGATTCAGCTGTGAAATGCTATTTCTTTGCTATTTCAAAATGTCTAAGTCTCAGAGATGACACACACATTCAGACAGAGAGAAACCACATCGTCTCCCCAGTGGACGCCGAGTCCCTCCTGAAAACAACAACATTCAGCTTTGAATCAGTATCTGCATGCTAACACATGGATTAGCAATTCAATCAGTGAGGCGTTTCCGGATTGTTTCCTTTTACACACCAAACACAAAGGGAATGAATAAGAAGCGAAGCTGATCAAACACACACTCCAGCGTGTTTTTAATGTGCTCATGTTGACATTACAATATGCCAAACGTAGACATGGCTTATAACTATGAGTTTCACAAGTGTTGGCATTATTTGGTTTGGTTTACAGATAGAGTAATGTGGTTTGAAGCTGTGGCTTGAAGGTGTTTTGATTTAGAAATGCTCTGGTTTGGAAATGCTCTGGTTTGGAGAAGGCTTTCATTTGAGATGTGGTTTGTTTTAGAGATGCTGTGGTTTGGAGAGGGAGTAGATTGGAGATGGTCAGAAGATGGTGCTGTTTATAAATGGTTTGATTTAGTGGTTTGAATGGTTTGGTGATGAATTGGTTTGGCTTACGGATGATGTGGTTTGGAAATGCTGTAATTTTGAGATGGCCTGGATTGGAGAGAGGCTGGTATGTTCTGTAGATGGTGTTGTTTGGAGATGGTTTGGGCTTAAAATGCTCGGGTTGAGTGATGGGTTGGTTAGGAGATACTATATAGTTTGGGGTTGGTTTGATTTAAAGATGCTGTTGTTTGAAGATGGTGTGGTTTGAAAGTGATTTACAGTATAAGGGGCGTCCAAGTAAAACTGGGACTTTTGCTTGTGCAGAATAACTGAACACAGTTATGAGAGTAAAAACTCCATGAATACCATCAAGATAGAAAGTTTACTCAGTACGCCGGAGCCATGATCAGACTGCCTGCTTCACGGCTGAAACATTGGCCTCCCAGGAACTCCTTTAAGAGCCCGAACATGTGGAAATTCTTTGGAGCGAGATCAGGACTGTACAGGTGATGTGGCGATAACTCCCAGCTGGAGTTATAACTTTTTGGTGAAAAATTTTGTGTATAATTCCCATAGAGTGGCTCTGAGGGCTCTGAGCCACCTCACTAGGATCGTCATTAACGAAAGTACAGTTTACTTTAAAACATTTGCACCAACATTTGAATTGTGCTTAAAGTCTCCTGAAAATGTTGACCTCTTTTATGCCTTCATTCACCAGAAATTGCATCACAAGACTCCGCTTGCTAGCTTTGCCTCCCGCTTTAGGTTTCAGCTACAGTGAATTCTGTTTCCTGAGGGCAGACTACACTAGTTTACTCTAACACAATAAGCAGAGGATCAGTATCATGGTTTGCTTCTAGAGTGTACTGAAGTCATGAACACACAGCACACATATAACATTAAAGTGAAACCCATTTTCTGCAGTCCTGACATCAAGCATGTCCATGGAATTATTGTACATAAAGTGCCACGGCACTCACAAATCAAATGCACATCCACCCGGTTTCCTCCATTACACTAATTGACTTTGTGTGTCTCCCTCGATGGACTGATTGTGGACACTGGACAGGCATAGATAGCTTCAGATAGATCAATGCAAGCAGGCCTGATGGGTTTCCCGCACATCGATACACTCCAGCACTTCATCAGATCTGCCAGTAATTTAATAACCATAAAGTTTAATATCTCTCTCTCTCTTTCTCTCTGCGCATGCGTGGTGCAGCAGGGAAGCGAGTGTGACGTGTAGAGCACGTGAGAACGATTGCCGTCTTGCCAATTTACTTTTTTGTTACATTTTTTTATTTAACTCGGCGGCACGGTGTGCGCGTGGCGTGCCCGGCAAGTTTAGAGGAGTGTTTGTTAGCAGTTGGAGATGTGGTGGGACATGAGAATGTTGTCTCTGCTTCCCGAATGAACAGTGCTGTTGTCGTGTTTGTAAATAATGTTGCGATCAGACTTGTCCAAAACCGGAATCATTGTTAATAACAAGCACATACTGTTTTCTCCCCTGAGCTCCCCAGCTAAGAAAATTGTTTTCTGCAATGTTCCTCCTTTCATATCTGACAGTGTAATCGCTGCAGAGCTAGCTAGATATGGACGACTGGTTTCTCCTATAAAGAAAATCCCCCTTGGTTGTAAATCCCCTCTGATCAAACATTTGGTATCTTTTAGGAGAGTTGTTTTCATGATTTTTAAAGAAGAGCTAAATGCTATGTTCAAAATTACAGTTGAAGACTTTGATTATAACATATCCGCCTCCTCAGACATCGATATTAAATGTTTTAAATGTGGTGCAATGGGACGTCTTATCCGCACCTGTCCTGAAAGATAGAGCGATCCTGATGCCTCTGAGCGGCCGGGTCAAGACGTGACCATGCCGGCCAGGGCCGTCCCCCCTTGCGACTACAGCTCGGCTGTCTGCTGAGGGACCTGGAAATACTGCTGAACCAGATCCAAAGGAGGAAGAATCCCAAGCCCAGAGTCAGCTAAAGTAACAGCGACACCAAAAACAACATGCTCGGCTAAACCGGACCGAGGGGAGCCCAACGTGACCCAACCAGCACTGGAGAGGCCGAGCATGGCTGATAAGGACACAGTGGGCTCGGGTGCAGCGCTGGAGCTACCTGTGCTCTCAGTGATGGGTACAAGGGCGAAGAGCCGCCGACTGGAAGCATCAGCCACTGCACTGTCACAAGGGGATGAGGTGGACATAGAGATGGAAGAGGAGCCCCTTTTCAAAGCACCCAAAAGAAAAAAAGACCGTAAAGGAGGAGAAAAAAACACCGGAAAAAAGATACCGAACTAGAGTCAGACAGCGATGGATATCAGACTCTGTGCTGATTCTCACCACCGAGGAAGAGAAATCACCAGTAATATACAGCAAGGAATCCATACAGTTTTTTAACAAAGACAAAAAGGGGACAAAATATTAAACTTGAAGACCACTTCCCAAACAAGAGACAGTTCGTTCATGATGTCATATATTTCAAAAAACAAAATTTTCGTTGATACTGAAATATTCAGACTAAAGAATTGGATTACGAAAATAAACAAAGAACTCGCTGAGGAAGAATTTTAGAATGTTTTTTTTCCTTTGTGCTGGACATTGGTATGTGTTTCTTATATATAAGACTGTGTTTTTTTTATCTATACACCTTTTAATGAATGTACTGTAGTAAACATTGCAAGCTTAAACATAAATGGGGTGAGACCATATGAAAAAAGAGCTAAACTCTATGAACTATTAAAACAGAAGCACATTGATGTGGCTCTACTTCAAGAGACACAC
>JAQMYJ010000039.1:4317456-4332692 GCA_030014305.1 Clarias laeviceps
ATTTGGTTTTGAATTTGTTATTTTGTTTTCCGTTTTGTTATTTTGTTTTCAGTTTTGTTAATTTGTTTTGCACTTCACGGCCACCGTACTTAAGTGATATATGGAGAAACTTAAACAAAAAACAAAGACAGTACACCTGGGCCCATTCCATAGATAATACGCTCTTTCTGCCAAGACTTGATCGATTTTATTGTTTTAAACATCAACTGTCTTCTTTTACAAAATGTGTTAATGCCCCAGTAGGCATCTCCGACCATAGCATGGTGCAGTGCACTGTCAGTAGAAAAAAACTAAAACCTAAGAGTTCCTACTGGCATTTTAACACTGTACTTTTAGAAGATGCCAATTTTATTGAGTCTCTTACCTACAGGTATGGCTCTGACACACCAAAGTGGACAATGGGAAGATAAACATCTGCAGCAAAATGCTTTTAGAGATGGTTAGGGACTTTCCTATTGAGCACTAGGGACTGGCTCTGACCGTTCCTCAGACCTCATCTACTGTACAGTACATCACTCAAGTTCCTAGTTCTTCCCAAGATGAATGTGTCCTTTTTAAATCCAGTTCATGTATTTATTATTAAGGGTTTCAAGCACCAAAGAATTTTCTCAGTCTTTTTCCACTTGAGACCAAACAATAAGTCAGAGAAACATACAATTTGGTCAACGTTAGTGAAAAGACTTGTAAACTACATGTTTACCACATGCCGATCAGTTCTAACAAGGCGAAACCTTATTTACTTGCATGGTTTTGCATAAAACTGTTCATAGGAAACTTCCATAAGAACCGTACCTACAGTATGTCTGGAATTTTTAATGATGACGTGGTTAGTTTCAAACCATGAGTACCATCAGCAGGAATCTGACCTGGTTAACACTGAGCTCTGATCGCTAAAATGAATAAGAGTATCGATCTGTAGTGTCCTGATAGTTCTGTTTAACCTGGTTTGGACAGATGATATTTGCAAACAGTGTTTCCACTCTGCAGATTTCCGCTTGTGGCTATATTATTTCTTTGTAACTGCCCACTAGATTTTCCTAAGAAACCTATTTTCCTCCCACAAATCGAAATCAAATGGATAGTTTAGAGGGTTTTTTTTAAATAGAGGTGAGTATACTGTAAGTACATTAACAAACTTCTTGATTATTTGCTGCTCTGCACACCGACCATGCCGGGTCAAATTCCACAACTTAAATTGACAGTATATTTGGTACAAATTTAACACTTTTCTTTCCCAAATACTAGCAGTACAGTGAACCAGAGTGACAAACTTCACAGTCAGTGAAGACCAACTGTAATGTTCCTATATTCACCTCAATTTTTATTTAAGACAGACTTAAATTACAAAAAAAGCATTATTAGCACAATCCTGACTAGACAGTTACTACAGATGATGCAAAGTTCTCAGAGGAAAAGTGGTGGTTCTCAGACTCTCATGAACTTATTATTTTATCTGCTCACTCTCAGATCCTAATGATATTCGAAATGAACATGCTATAAAAAGCAGAAGGGCTTGTAGGGTAAATAATATAAAGGAATCAGACAACACTAAGTGCAAAATGTAAATGTCTAAAATGCTTATGTTGCATTTTGATTTAATTCAATTTTATTGGTATAGTGCTTTTAACAGTGGTCTTTGTCGCAAACCAGATTTACAGGATCAAAAAATAAAAAAATACAGAAATGGAATTTAGCACGTCTCTCTAAATTTGGATTAGATTAGAACTAAATTTCAAAGAAATAGAATCATTTTAACATTTGTGTTACACTCCACATTTAAGCATCTTTAAGCAATAAACATCTTTCCATTTGTTTGATTGGATTCTGGACTATTAAGGCCCAAGCACAATGACATCAGCCCTACATGTCGTCATAGTGTATCGCCACCAAACCGAGCATATGTGATCTCAAAAAAATTGTAGAGGGACTTTCTTAAACGTGTCAGCCATGACGCTGCCTTAACCACTTACGCTGAAAAGTGGTTAATGACTTTCTGTGTGGCATTATATTGAGTGACATTACATTGAGTAACATAATAATGTGATTCTTTTTTTCCATCTGCTGCTTTTTGGAGGTCTTAACATAAAACTATTCTACACATGTACATATCACACACACACTCACACACTCACATCTCTCTTTTTCACAAACACACACATGGACGCATGCACAAAACACACACACATCACACACATACACCCACACACATCAGAATGTTAACACACAGACTCACACACCACACACACAGACATGCGCAAACACATTCACAATCACACACAGTTTTAAACAGCTACGCATCACAACACACACACACACACACACACACACACACTTTACGCACTCAACAAATATTTAGGGCCCAAGCTGACATCAGCCCTATATAGTGTGTGAAGTGTGCAGTGGTGATGGTCTTTGGAGGTCTTAACATGCTCAAAAAACACACAGGTTGTGTTTGGGCCCCGTCATCGTTGCTTACAGCTATATTTTAAATTTAAATTGCTTAACAGTTGTGTTGTGTTTAGTTTTGTACTCGTTGACAATGTTGTCCTGGGTCAAACTGAGGTTTATCAGGGACTTTAAATAATAACTGTACTGAAATAAAAAAAACAATACTGAAATAAAATGCCATCTTCAACAAAATATTTTTAATATTTCATTTATTTTTCTAATAAAATCACTGGAAGTATGTGTTGTTTCTGAGAATAATAATTTGTGAATAATAAATTGTTCATTTTCATAAATTGTGCACGATCTCAACATTACTTTTGCATGAATCGTGTTCTTCTTCTTTTTTTTTTTTTAAATGGTTTGCATACTATTTATAGAGAGAGACCTGTGAGGATCCCAAAGTAAGAATCGAAATGTGTTATCCATGTCTTCCCAGTGCTCACCAAAAATGCGTCTTCCCTCAAGGATGATCCTCTCCAGAATTCTTTCTGAATTGAGGTTAAAAGCAATAGCTTGACTGATGGCTCACTGGTGTTCTTGTGGCCCCAGGTACCAATAGGATTATATTACATGTAACAAGGTGGTTCACTTTTTGGAAACCTAAATCTGACCATTCTTAGACATAAATATTCCCTGTGGTCTGTGCTCAGGTTGATGTGGAGCTCTTTGCCTGGCAGTTCTGGGTCCTCTTCTCTATGTAGGCTGTGGTAGGGTCTGTGCTCTAAGTCAGGATCTTCTTTTTTCACTCTGATTTTCCAAGTTTATTCCTGATACTTCCTCAGCTTTCACTTTACTATCTTCCAACATCTCCTTAAATATTATATCAAAAGTCTTGTTGCCCTGTTGTCTCTAGCCCAAGATGAACTGTTGTTGTTGTTGTTTCACAGCTGCTAGCTAACGGGTTCTCCAGTGGGTCCACCATATGATTTCAGCATGGGTTTTACTATGAATGCCTTTTGGGAATAACTCTCCCTTTTTCATCAGGTCTTGGGTCGAGCACTAAGGGTGACCTGCAACACCAGTAGCTGGATGTGTATCATGGGAACATGAGATCTCCTAGGAGACTTTGGGCAAGAGGAGGGTACACCCTGGACAGGGTCCCAATCCATCGACACACACATACACCAGGCAGTTTGGGAACGCCAATTAGCCTAATTTGCATGTCTTTGGACTGTCGGAGTACTCAGAGGAAACCCACCAAGCACGGGGAGAACTCCATGCAAATTCCATGCACACAGACCCAATTCACTCTCACTCATCATCTTCTATACCGCTTTATCCTGTTTTCAGTGTCGCAGGGACCTGGAGCCTATCCCAGGAGGCTTAGGGCACGAGGCAGGGTACACCCTACCCTGGACAGGTAGAGCACACACATAGACACACTCACACACTCATTCACAACTACGGGTAATTTGGGAACGCCAATTAGCCTAACCTGTATATCTTTGGACTGTGGGAGGAAACCGGAGTACCTGGAGGAGACCCACCAAGGACAGGGAGAACATGCAAACTCCATGCACACAGATCCAATTCAATTCAATTTAAATAAAAAAAAATAAACATTGTCACCAAGCAGCTTTACAGAAATAAAATGAATTTAAAAAAAAGCTAGATATAAATTTAAAAAATCTCAAAATTGTATAGCAGTATAGGAAGGCAAATGCAATGGCAAGGAAAAACTCCCTGAGAAGGCATAAGACAGAAACCCTGAGAGGAACCAGAATTAAAACGGTTCACCATCCTCATTTGGGTGATACTGAAAAAATGGTCTCAGCCTACCACTGAGCCGCCTATGCCCTGCCTCAGACAAGTATAAAATATGAGTATAAAAGTATAAAAAACTAGATATCTATACTTTCTATATCTAAAAACTAGATATCTACAGTATACTTGAGCACCCTGTCCTAATTCTCATATGAGATTAAAATTGAGTTTAAAATTCTCGCATTATAGACAAAAGAGGATAAGAGCAAAGCGAAAATATAGTAATGTATTAGAACGTGTTCGGTGCGTGTGTGTGTGTGTGTGTGTGTGAGTGTGAGAGAGAGAGAGAGAGAGAGAGAGAGAGAGATTGTCTGGCTGTCTGTCTGCATGTGTATGTTTGATACTATGATGAGTATTTAATGAAAATGAGTTAATTCAGATCATCTTTAAAGAACACAAAACCGAAGACACCAACACTGAAGGGTAAAAACATGCATATGTTCTATTATTTTCCATTTATGAAAATTAATTCATGCCAAATTGACCAGCACTAAACACAGGGGTTATATATTTTCTATATAAGATTTTTTTTTGCCTGTTCTTGTTATCAGTGTTGACACGTCTGAGTTTGCTGAGGAATGAGATATCACACTGTGATCACATGGTATCACGCTGCATTATACTGTATTAAACCAGCACTTTAATCTCTTTCATTTACATACCTTTCTTTTTTTGTCCTTTGTTTATCAGATAGATTACACTCAGGTTATTGACTTACAATTTTTAATCACCTTAAAAAGACTGTCTTGAGATTTGTGGCATTTTAAAAATTGACAAATAATGACAATTTATAATCAATTGTATATTTTCCAATATTTGTATTGAAGTGATTAGGGGAAAACCTAATTACAGCAAAACATGATGTGTGTGTGCTGTAACAATATGCTGTTTTTATATTGCATCACAATTACTGGGAGGCTAATTAATGGCAATTTGATTTCTTTGAGCTCGGTTCTGATTATTAAAAAAAGAAAGTGATAGAGAGAGAGAGAGAGAAACACAGCCATGGGTTGTCATTTGATTATATAATCACAGAACTGAATGCTCTACGAGGCAGATAGAAAGTCGAAGCTGAATTTATTTGTTTGTACTGTATTGTATTTTATTGTATTAGGAAGATTGCTGTCCTATAAAAAACAAACAAATGAATAAAGTAAAGAGAAAGAAAGAGTGCCCTAGACTGCTGTTTTGTATGTGTGTGTGTGTGTGTGTGTATGTGTGTGTAAAGAGACTTACTTTCTTCACAGGCCAAAATTCAAACTGGGTTTTTTGTAAAGTCTTATCATGTAAAACAGCAGGGTTTTGATTACAAAGTTAATTACATATTAATGAAAAATTATGATGCACTCGCTAATTAGTTCGTCTTGAAACCTTCATTTACTTTGGATCAAAGTTAAACTCTGCTATATAGAGGAATACCGCATGAATGGTACAGCCATCCAATAAACTTTTGTAATATGTAAGAAATAAAACACTCCATGTTGTACCGTTTCAGGAAAAACATTCACCACTGGGTGGTGTAATAGAGCGCAGCTACTGTTACATCCCGAAGCTATCACATTACATCCCAAAGTCTTTTGACATTTAATGCAGGTCATAGTGGTGGAGGGATTGGTCAGCTATTACTTTTCTATTACTTTCCACGTCGATCAAAAATAAGTAACCCCTTCTAAGCCTCCTCTAAATCTCACTCAAAATTCTCTCCATTGAAAATAATTGGGACTCTACTGTGCAGAGACTGTAAATCGAAATATAATACCATCATCTCTCTCTTGCTGATTCTCCTTCAATTCTTTAGATCACAACCTTCAGCTCAAAAAGTTGAGAAGATTGTTCAAATTCAGACAGTATGGGTGTTGAAATGAAAAATTTAAAAACACTCTGGTTTACATACAAGAAAAGCCCCCCCAAAAAACTGATCCCAATTTTAGCACAAATGAAACATAATATCCTGTACAAATAAAGCCTCCTCTCTTCAACAATTAAGAATGAACACTAGGGCCTTATAGCCCCAGATAGCCAAGAAAAAATCAGCACTGTTACTTTCAGGTGAGGACAAGAGATACAGTTACATTCTCTATTTGTGAGGAACCCATACTGTACATTTCCATGTAAACACAGTGCTGTATTCAAATATCCGCTCACACCTTGAGCGTACAGGGTTAAAACATGAGCTTTGCATAAACTTACTCACTCACTCATCATCTATACCGCTTAATCCTAAGGCCTTGTGTCTATCCCAGGAAACTCAGGGCAGGAGCTTCCCTGGACAGGGTGCCAATCCATCACAGGACAGATACACATACACAAACTCATGTGCTCATTTACACACTATTTGGGAACTCCAATTAACCTAACCTGCATGTCTATGGACTGTGGGAGCCAGTGGTTAAGGCATAGGACTACAGTTCAGAAGGTCCAAGGTTCAAATCCCATGACCACCAAGTTGTCCCTGTTGGGCCCTTGAGCAAGGCCCTTAACCCTCAACTGCTCAGATGTATAATGAAATAAAAATGTAAGTCACTCTGGATAAGGGCATCTGCCAAATGCCTAAATGGGAGGAAACCCACCAAGCATGGGCGGAACATGCAAACTCCATGCACACAAAGGCAGGAATCGAACCTGTCTGGAATTGAACCCGGACCCTGGAGGTGCAAGGCGACATTGCTAACAACTAAGCAACCATGCAACATACGCCTTTTGCGTAAACTCTACAAATAGTGTAAAAGTTCAGACGGTCAGGAGAATAAAGGGATTTATACAAGGGAAGCAGGCCATCATAAGGCTGATTGCACTGTATTTTATGCTTCTTATATTTTTAACTGTTTTATCTTTATTCTAAATCAAATTTTAAGTAGTTTTAAAAGCATCACTACAAACTGTTTTTATTATTTTCTAAATCAAATTTTAAATAATTTTAAAAGTTTTATTGCTATTATTTTCTATTTCTTTTTATAATTATTTTCTTCTCTTTGATGTAAAGCACTTTGAATTACCAGTGTGTATGAAATGTACTATATAAATAAACTTGCCTTGCATTGCCTTGCTTATGTTGGTTTGTTCCATTATTTATGACCTCTCAAAATGGAGGTGTATCTATGAAAATGGCTTTAATACCTGAATAGTGAATGCCACACGATTATCAAACCCCATGAATTCAAGCTGAGAGTTTGATTTGTTCCAAAACTTATGGACCTTACTGTATATACAGAGACAGACAAACCATACAGAGAGAGGTATGTAGAAGCAGAAAGATAAATACAAGAAAGAGACAGTGATAGGAAGGCAGTCAGAACGGCCCCACAAGAAGAAAAGGCCCCACAAATGACATAAAAAAATTAAGGCAATGAGCATTAAGATGCAAACCATTTTACTGTAGATGCAAACATCTAAAAGAGTACAGTATGCCCCACACTGGTATCAAGCTCTTTAGCATCAAGTAGTTGAGCAAACACACCAGTCTCCTCATCCAACTGGTCCTGATTCACTGCTCCACAACACCATTAACACACACTAACAAAGTAAACACCAGAAGAAGTCAGTAGACCCAATTAGAATAAACCACAAGGGAAATTACGTGACCTCTTGGGAAACCCCATCCAAATTGTAGAATATAATGCAATTTTTTCTGACCCTAAACAGACAGTACAGGGGACTGACTCTCTTCACCAAAAGCACATCTCAGACTTTAACTGCCTTCCAAACCCTGATGAACTGCCCCACCTACTGGTGGGGGCACATAGAGAATTATTATTATTATTATTATTATTATTATTATTATTATTATTTTTATTGACATTCCTCTTTTTTCTTTCTGGTATTTTCTCTATCTTTCTTTGACAGTGGTTTTCATCAGTAGTTATTTTTCTCTTTGAATCTTGAAAGGCAGAAAATTTATAAAAGAGAGAAAAATACTCTGCCAGAGATTCACTGACTGTAAGATAAACAGACAGCATAGATAGATAGATAGATAGATAGATAGATAGATAGATTACTGATCCTGAATCAAATTCCAGAATTTAAATTTTATTTAATTTAAATTAATTAATTTAAATATTCTTCATGTAGGCAAGCTACTGCAATATGAGAGGAATAAAACACTTCAGGAAATTACACATTAAGCAATTCTGCTTCATCACACAAACCTGCTGTTGATTAGTTTTCTTTAATACACAGTGATTAATCATGAAATAAATGGAAGAAGAGGTGGAGAGGAATGAAAACAGAAAGGAGAGACTTCAACACTCATCAGGTAGAATGTCTCACCATTAAACCAGTGCAGGAGAAATTTCACACATTTTCACACCTACAGGAATTTTAATTACACACTGTACTGTGTGTGTGTGTGTGTGTGTGTGTGTGTGCGAAAATAAAGCGGAAACTTAATCAGCAGAGTGTGTTTATTTTGACATGCACCATCTTAAATTAAGTTACTTCCTGCATTACGGCTCCATGTGCACAGAGATAGCATGAACAAGACTGTGTGTGTGTGTGTGTGTGTGTGTGTTGGGGGCGGGGGTGTCGGGGGCAGACCCCTACTGCCAAGTCATATAACTGTTATGTATGGACGGCGCAAGGCATAACAGCTCCAAGGGAAGTCTTTTCTTTTCTCTTTTCTTTTCACTTTTTTCCTATACTGGAGTGACATAGATCTGCTCTCATTCCTGGTATCGAACTAACGCCCGCAAGCTGAGTGAGGCAAGTGTAAGGCTTATATCAAGATGTGCCCAGGTGTCACGTCCACCTGATTACCTCTACGGTGGTGTTGCCTAGCAACCAGACATGTAGTAGCCTGCAGATCTGCCTGGCACTCAAATGGTGACATGTGCAGCTACAAGTGCCACAGTGTGTTATGTGCTTGCTCCACCTAGATTAGATGTTCAGCACATGATGAGTGGTTGGTTGATGCCAGATACCTGAGGGAGCACTCATTGTCTTGGTTGGTCCTCTTAGTCTGATCATTCAATTCTGTCCGAAAGCCCAAATATAGACTCAGTGTTATTCATAACAGGATGTTGAAGACTTTCCAGCAGATGGAATAGACTTAAAGGGCATTTCAGGTGTTCTGGGAATATATGATCATGCTACCAAATAAGTTTGAATGAATAGCCCAGTCAATCCTGGGCCACGAGAAATGTCAGCACAGGGAGTTACGATATGAGGCTGGGGTACGATAGCTTTGGGAGCATGGTCCTGTGAGGGTGGGTCCTACTGCCTTGACAGCGCTCTAGGTTTAAGATTCTTGGAACCCGGCCTAAATGACAACAGGTAATTTAATCTAATGAAAAACTAAGACCACCAGGCCTGTAGAGAATTTATTTGGCTGTCTGAAAAAGGGTTTTTTGGTCGATCCAAATGATAAATTGATGTTTGGCCCCCTCCAGCCAGTGTCTCCACCCATCCAAGGTCAGCTTAATGGCCATCAACAATGTCATTCTTCCTCTCCAGCAGGGTCAAGTGATTGAAGAAGAATGCACAGGGGAACCTGCATGCTAGTAGAGATGTGAGCCTGGGCCACTCTGTCATGGTCCTTAACTTAACAGGGTCCATCCTGATGTGTCTTTGGAGACCACGAAGCCCAAAGAATGATGTAATTACATGAAATTGGGACTTCTCTCACAAGATATTATTCCGTCTTAGGAGTTGAAGCACCAGAAGCACATGGATAAAATCCAAAGATTTGCACTAAATACTAAAACATTGTCAAGATAAACAAAAGTGAACTGGTTTAACAATTTCTCAGAGGACTTCATCAAGGACCTTCAACTCTTCTTCTGCCATGATGTCTATTAGATTGTAAGCACTTTTGCAATTCAACATGTAGAATAAGAAAATTCCAGTCTAAAACAAAATGCTGAAACAAATTCTGGGCCAGGCCTTTTAAAAGGACACAGTAGATCAATCATCTGGATCTGTGGTTGTCAGTAAGGTTGAGTACTCTTCAGACAAATCTGGGTGCACTGTTTACCCTACACAAAGATGGACTGGGTTAACCAGTTGCTGTGTGGATTGTCTTGCTGGAACCACGGAAATCACAGCTCCAGTTGTAGCTTCCAAACCTGGGTGATATAGAAAAAGCCTGTGCAGTGAAAGTTGGTGCTTCCAGCCATCACAGCCCCCCCCAGGATGGAATGAACCTGCCCTTTTGGCTTCTGATGAGGTCAGCATATACACCATTACCATTCTATCCACAGTATAAGCAGGCATCTTTGCAGATAGGCATGGCATGCCAATACTTGGTTCCCCGAGGATCTCCTTTATTTCACCATCATGAGGAGCAGGCATAGCTGTGTGGCTATAACTTACAGGCAAACTCGGCAGCCGTCCAGGACACCTCTCATGAAGGTGACTGTCAGTTTTAATACGCTAACTCATACATGGTTTACATGCTTCCAAATCACTGGGAATCTTCTGTGTTGCAAACTCGTTCTTTTATTGCTCCAACAGACCCGGCATGTAGTCTGGCAGAAGGGCCTGGACATTCCAGGCAGGGCTGGTTGGAGAGTCTGAGAGTCTGGAACTCTAAAGCCAAATTGGCTACTGGTCAACCCTGCTGACACGCCCGGGAAAAATAGACAATCACCCAGGAAGTCACTTGAGACTGGTGATGCTTGTATTTGGCTTATTTGCCCTTAAATCTCATGAACTTCCATAACCGCTGCAGCCAGTACCTCCTTCTTGCTTGCAGATTATGCCAGCATGTCCAGCTACAAATTCCAGGGTTTAAACAAGCTGATTAGATTTCCCACTATTGTGACCTCATATAAGAAGAGCCCCACCCTCTTTTTGTTACCCAGCTCTGCTGTTTCCTAAAGACTGGGCTCAGCAGTAGCTCACTTACATAGCGGAGTGAAACAGGGAGTTTGGAGCACTAACAATGCATCATCTGAGGGGTATTTCAGCTGGAGCATGAAGATGAACATTGTGGGTGAGCTGAGAAATGTATTAACTCATATGGGACCTTTAATGTTGCTAACCCTGATTCTGGAGACTCCTTTCATAAATGTCACTTAATTATAACAATAATTATATAACAGTATCTATCTATGCAATACATTTCTTTAATACACACAGTACATTTTATTTAGAAAGGTCCCAATATATATAGGTTATCATATTAATTGGACGGAAATGTGAACATGACTAACGAAATAACAACTTCTGCCCAATCAGAACCCAGTATTTAACAGTATCTTAACACTGATGTTTATTTGATTAATGGGTGTTTATATAATTAATGCATTACATGATGTGTGTGTTCACACACACACACACACACACACACACACGCACACGCACACGCACACGCACACACACATATGATGAATGGATTATATGATGAATGGATGTTTATATAATTAATGCATTACATGATGTGTGTGTTCACAACTGAAGGTAAAATTGGAGTAAAAAACAAGCCCTGGCTGCTCTGATATTCATGAAAAATGCATTCAAATCCAGCTTAGTGCAGATTCTCCTACTGTCATGGTTTACAGTGCGTGTGTGATGTGTGTGTTTGGAGTCACAGAAGCCAATACACTCTGACACGCTGACACAGCTTGAGTGATGACTGTCATCCACCTCAGCCTTCCTGTCCTCCTGCAGAGCTTCATCAACCCCCTAGGTTTGTATATGTGTGTGTGTGTGTCCTGGGATGTTGTTTGGGCTGTGTGTGTGTGTGTGTGTGTGTGTGTGTGTGCTTACCTGCACTCTTATGGAGCCAGGCATCTGCAACTCACATGTGAGTAACTCTTTTAATTTAACAGCAAAAACAAAATCAGAGTAAAGTTTGTATCATACGTTTAACTCACTTTAGATATTTGATTAGATTTTATTTGTTCAGCATTGAAACAGTGAACCTTGTCATTACAGAAATCCAACTATAGCTTTAAATCTCTAAAATGATGCACAGGGCTCCTGAAGGACATGATTGCCAGAGCATCATTATACTGTACGCATTCCATGAAATTTTAAATGTTTGTTTTTCTCATCCACTTTATTTATTAATGCATTTTTAAATATATTTTTCTCTAAACTAAACTTAAAAAGATGTTTACACTGACAGGTGCAGACTTTACTTGAACCAGGAGGTTTATTTACAATTTAATGTTCAAGAAAAAAAAACAAGAAAAAAATAAAAATAAATAATAACAATAATAAATAAAATAATAATAATAATATGTATTATTATAATTATAATTAATAATAATAATAATAATAATAATAATAATAATAATAATAATAATTATTATTATTATTATTATTATTATTATTATGAGTTCATGCTAATGAAAAATTATGTTTTTTTGTTTTTTTTGCTGCTTAGGAACAAATATATGTGTTATAAAAAATTAAATGTCACTTGTTATAGCTTAGCTGAATTCTGGATTCCGATTGGTCTAAAGGTTTTTATTAAATTAAATATAAAATCCATTATTGTTTCTATAGTAACAGCCCTTTCGCATGGTAGGTATAGCAGATACTCTGCATCTAAACCTAATAATATGGTCAAAAAAAAAGGATTAAATTACTCCAGTCTCCAGTGTCAGTGCTTAGAAGAAAAGATGTAACTTTAAGTTATAAGGCTTATGGCTCAGGAAAGACTCATGTTCTACTACAAAAGCTGAGCTGGTCCAGAGCTGAGCTGTTTAGAATCAGTGAAACAGACATTTGAGTGGAGTGGAGTAGAGGGTTACTGACATGATCTTAATACTTTCGATTGATGAAATATTTGTAAAACCCACAGACAGACAAGGGTTACCATCCATCCATCCATCCATCCATCCATATATCTAATTTATTCGTCCATCTGCCCATGTCTCTTCACTCATCCTTTCTTCTATGTCTATCCATTCATCCATCCATACATACTGTACATACATACATCTATTTATTCATCCATCCATCCATCCATCTATCCATCTGTATGTCCATCCTTCTTTCCATGTTCCAGACATCCATCCATATGTCTAACCATCCATTTATTCATCCATTCATATGTTTATCAGTCCATTTAACCATATGCTGATTCATCTGTTTCCACATATCTATCTATCTATCTATCTGTTCTTCATCCATTCATTCATCCATTCACCCCATTCGTCTATCTTTCCCTCCATATGTCCATCCAAGCTGTCATGGTGGCCAATCAGTCCTTGCTGTTGGAGGAAGTTATGTAGATGTGAACAGTCAGAAATATGTCAACAGAAAAGGTAAAGACATATTTGGCAAGCGCACACAGAACACATAAACCAATCATATGATGATTATGTAAATAACTATTTTGTGCATCACATCCCAGGTTTATATTCTTGTTTATTTCATTCAGTTCTTCATGGCATTAAAGCACATTTAAAACGTCTGTGCTTTGGCTCACTTTAGCAGCTTACATACACAACAACAACAACAACAACAACAAAATTGCAATCTTTAACCAGACAGCATGTTTGATTCACTTCCGGCAGCATGGTGCTTTGTTTGATTTGTTGAGTCAAGCTCACTCAGGAGTGGATCAGAGGAACCAAGTCAATCAGATGTGATTATGATTTATTGTCATATTTTCCTCTGCTTAAATAATCTCAGGGAAGTGGCAAACACACCAACGTGTGTAGCACCATATGGACAAAGGGTTCTTTCCTCTTTCCGTTTTTTTGGATACGATTCTCTACAAGCCTTGTCTAGCAACAATAACAAGCTAAAAATCAGCAATTGTAATTTCCCTTTACGCCATCACCACCATCTCATTAAACGCGTGATTTGGTTGCAATCCTCGCCGAAGCAACAGGTCGGATCGCTCCTTTAAGAGAAGGAAGTTTAATGATTTCACTCCAGATGAAGGAGCAGACAATCTCACGGAACGCACCGAGGCGGAAATGCAGAGCTGTAAAGACGTCTTGTCTTAGTGGCTGTCTCGATGCACAGACACTTTGACAGCTTCCGTGCTTCTGGGCAGATTGTGTGTGTGTGTGCGTGTGTGTTTTTGAGACAGCACAACTGGATCGCAGCTACACAAACATCTACAAGACATGTACTCAGAGACAAATCTACCTTTTAAGCCCTAAATCACCAACCAGCTCAACACACTCACTTTCTCTCACACACACACTAACACTCATACACACACTCGTTACTAAGCAGCAAATTCTCACTCCCATCAGTCTGTGATGTCACACACTGATTAATTCTGGATTCTGGATTCTAATTGGTCAGAATGTGTTGATTCGTTTTCTATAACAGCAGCTCTGACAGTAGTGAGCTGTACATTCCAGGCTTATATTAATGCACTCATTCTTGTAAACACTATAGTTTCTATACAGCTCATTCATGAAGACCTGTACAGTGGATGCATCATGAAACAGAAAAGATAAGAGAGAAAGAGAGAGAGAAAGAGAGAGAGAGAAATGTTTAGTGCCATAATGTAAGTAAGAACAGATACAGGAACCACTGTCTTGTGAATGCTTCACAACAATACATGTACAGTATCTACAATATTTTTTTAAAAAGTATAATTATATCATTATGTGGCGGCACAGTGCCTTAGTTATAAGCACTGTCACTTTGCACTTCAAAGGTATGGGTTTGATTCCTGCCTTGTGCATGGAGTTTGTGCATGTTCTCCTCATGCTTAGTGGGTTCCCTCTGGGTAATCTAGTTTCCTCCCACAGTCCAAAGACATGCAGATTAGGCTAATTGGGATTCCCAAATTTCCCTTAGTGTGTGAATGTGCATATGTGCATGAAATATATTTACATAACAACATATACACAGCTATGACAAAGAGGATTATCAAAAAACGTTTTGAGAGCCGGGTTTAACGATTGAGCGAATGCATGGCTTGTGATGGAGACTATGTTAAGTAGTACCTTTGTATAGATGAAAAGTTACTATACCACACTGTAAACCCGAATAAGTTGGCAAAACTCAAAAAATTGGAGGTAATCAGTTTTCTCAAATTTTTTAAGTAATGATGTTTCCAGTTTTAAGTAAACGGAACTATGAGTTTTTGAGTTTGTTGTACTCATTCA
>JAQMYJ010000039.1:4361947-4377493 GCA_030014305.1 Clarias laeviceps
GTGTGTGTGTGTGTGTGTGTGTGTGTGTGTGTGTGTGTGTGTGTGTGTGTGTGTGTGTGTGTGTGTGTGTGTGCAGGCATATGGACAGCTCACCTTGTCTCACCTCAGCACTGAAATGGCTGTTTCTCCCACAGAACACACTCTCTCTCTTACACACACACACACACACGCACACACGCGTGTTCTATTGTCACAGGTGATGTGCTAGAAAATTAATCTTGTTCAATCAGAACAGAGAACTCAACAACCCTGTTGTAAAATGATGAATAACATCATAAGGTAGGGCATGGTGATACATTTTAATTGTAATTAGGAAAACCAGCAGAAAATCCATCAAATAATATAATTTAAAAAAATATTATATATTATTAAATTTTTATATAAATAATATTATATAATATTTAATATTATATAAATATTAAATATTATTAAAAAATACATCAACGATTTGTTGAACTCAACATGAAGAACATCTGTTTTTATTCTTCTATATTGAAAACATTTCTAATTTTAACAAGATACCATTTAATCAGGTGAAGAACCACATTTGGTAACTCCTGTGGAATAAATTATTACCCTACACAGGTGAAGAAACATATATGGTGAGTTCAGTGACTGTGATTTGCAACATAAAAAAGGGATACCAATAAAGATTTTTGAGAAATGGTTGAAATCACAAAAAGTAAAAACAAAAGAAAAAAGACATTTGGACATTTTGAATTTGAAGTGAGGGTTATAAAGTGACTTCTAATGAAACTCTAGATAATTGCTCTCTTTTTGAAGAATCATACCTGGAATTGTTTTAAAATGCCCCACTGAGTGCAAACTAGATGGGATGGCATGTCACTGAAAAATTCCCTTTTAGTCATGTTCAGAAAAAATGAGGAAAAAAAAATATTTTTGTGCTTTTTCTGTTTATTTTTTTCATTGGCCAGAGTTTAAACAAGCATATTAGATTTCCCCTCCATTGCGATCTCCTATAAGAAGATTCCCTCCCCTGGCTTGTTTCTCTGGAGGGGTGTGGCTTAGCACTAGTTAATTTACATAAAAACTGAAATGGCACATTCAGAGGAGGGGTGAAATAAAAGGAGTCTGGGGTATCAAAAAATATGTCTGGGAGGTATTTCAGCTGGAGATTTAACACATGTACTTTAGGGCAGGCTTTCTGAGAGCTCTGCTATTTTGTTAAAGAAATACCTTTAAGCGTTACCTATACATTTCAGCATTTCAACACCCTTATCGAGAGCGACTTACATTTTAATCCCATTATACACCTGAGCATTTAAGGGTTAAAGGCCTAACAGGTACAACTTGGTGGTGGGGTTTGAACCTGGGACCTTCCAGACCACAGCCCAATGCCTCAACCACTGAGCTCAGCCTGCCCTAGTTTCTTCAGACCTTCTGAAGTGTGGTGTGCATACTGTATGTGTGTATAACTCTGTATTCATGATAACTGGAAAGGGCTAAATCGTCCAGCTCAGAAGCTGCTAGTTCCCCAAATTTCATCATTTGAAGTTTTCAGGGTTGATGTGATTAATTCACTGGTAAAAGCATCAACATTCATATGAAAGTCTATGCAAAACATCTTGCAGAAAGGGAATTAATATTTAAACGATCAAAGTTTCACCCTGTATTTAGCAATTCCAAACATAAACAGAACCTCAAAAGCCTCCTTGAACATCCTTAATCATGCTCTCATGGCTTGTTCTTGCTTTTCAACATGAGCTACAATTTGAAGAAGTCAGAGCTCTTGAAAATCTTTGACTTTTTGAGTAGGAGTTAAGAGAGCTGTTCAAACAGATGTTTCACATTGAGAACACAAAAGCTTCCCACTTGGTCACGAATGCAGCAGTAAAGCAGGGAAAACATTATCATGCGCAGGAACAGGGGGAGAAATAGGTCCAATGATGGGAACCTGAGTCCCAAAGGGCCCACAAGTTTAAAAATAAGAAAGACAAAAAGGAAAGAAAGACAGACAGATATCTTTTTAAGAGTAACACTGAAGAGTCTTAAGATGAAGATAAGATGTTTTGCAGTGAAAGTAACACAATAAAGTTATCATTTTCTTGTGTGTGTGTGTGTGTGTGTGTGTGTGTGTGTGTGTGCGCTCTAAATACTGTTAATTTACTGCCACCATGTATGGATGTGTGTATCACTGATCTCCATCTATCTTAATGCAATTGATCTTAGAATCCATTACACACTGGGGTTATTAATCCCTCACCCCCACTAACATGCTGTATGAAAAATTAAATCATAGCGCTAGCACCCCCTTTAAAAATTTTCTTCACTCACAGTTGATGAGTTCATGGCTGTGATGAAGAGCTACAGAAGGGTTTAAGATCATTTTAAACTTTTAAACAAAGGTACGGTCTCAATAATAGTGGCGTAGCGGTTAGCACTGTCACCTTGCACCTCCATGGTATGGGTTCAATTCCTGCCTCGGGGTCTGTGTGCATGAAGTTTGCATGTTCTCCCAATGCTTGGTGGGTTTCCTCCGGGTACCCCGGTTTCCTCCCACAGTCCAAAGACATGCAGATTAGGCAGTAATTGTTCTTACTGGAGGTCCTACCACGGTTGTAAAAAATGGGAATAAATAGAATGGTCACCACAGGCCTCCATGATCCCTATTTGGACTACAGAGGTTCTTAGATGAATGGATGGATGGTCTTAGTAATGAATATTACCATACAGCTAAATTCTAGATTCTGGTTGTTTTATCATCAATACTGCACCTCTGACATTTGTGCAGCGTATACACTAATCAGCCATAATATTAAAAAGAAAAATATTAAACCCAGTATTGTGTAGGTTCTCACAAGACCTCTGGGGTTGTCCTGTGGTGTCTGGCACAAGGACGTTAAACGCGAATCCTTTGGGTGCTGTAGATTGTGTTGTCGGACTTGTTTATCTGGTCTATCCCATGGGTGCTCAATCAGATCGGTATCTGGGAAGTTTGGAAGTGGGGTCGGCATCCCATGGGTTGGTAATAAAGCCCATATTTCCAAATTTATTGAAACAAATTGCACATGTACTTTATTACATAGGAAAATAAAAGCAAATCATAAAATTTTAACGTAGGCACTGGCCGCCACTTCTTGCATCACTCACCGAGCCTGTGCTCATGAGCTTTGCCTGGCAATTTTTTATTATCTCCTGAGATGTGATTATCTCCTGAAATGTAATTTCACAAGAGATGTAGTATAAGTGAAATAAACTACTTTTTTTTTTACATTACAAAGTTACTGTCATTAAAACGTAATCAGTTACATTACAGCGTTACTTTCTGTTAAAAGCATCACTTTCTACTTGTAGGACAACTTTCACACACACACACTAACGGATTGGGAATGACCTGCTGTCTATCTCACGGATTACATAAATTGTCTGAATAACGGATTACATTTTTGAAAAAGTAACTAAATAACTGAGTATTTAAATGGCGGACCTAACGCACTCGTTACATCAAAAAAGTAATCCAAGTACTCTAACGCGTTACTTTGTACTTTGTAACACGTTACACCCAACACTGCACATGACACAATGATTTAATACTAACATTATTTTACAAAATAATCAGAACTCCGCTTTTTATAATTACCTGGGACCAAACCCTATGCATGTTTCACGGCAGTAGCCTTGCACTAACAGGAAAGTAAATAAGTTAATTTATTTCCTTCCACACCCTACAACAAACCATTCTGCCACAATCGGGACAATTTCTGCTCCAATCATGGCCAGGCTGAAGCTCAGAGATCACCTAATACCCTAATACCCGCTACACCACCTCAGATTGCAGCACAGGGGGTAATCAAGTCCCATAATGAACTAGAACCGCTGACAGGGGCAACATCCAAAAACTGCAGAGATCGTTCTCTAAAGCTGATAAAGGCCACATCTGCTCCACTGGAAAATATGGTGGTGTGTAAATGTGTGTAAAGATATACACTCACATGTCAGCAGGAAAAAGAAAGCCCTACCATGTATGTGCAGTCAGGACATCTTATTGCTCAGAAATGACATTAGACTCATGTGGTTCAATTTAGAAATGTGAGAGGTGATGGGGTGATTAGTTTTAATTCTAGAAAGGAAACTTCTGCATTTAGAAGATAACACTTACAGTTATATGCTCCTTTGTTAGCCGTACTATGTATTAACACACTTACTGTAACTAGCTTACGAGGTCACCGTTACATTATTAGTCAGTTAGCCTGGGATCGGGAAGCAGACTAAACCCTTAGTCTGCTTGCTAAACCCTTAAAAAGATATATAGCAAATTATTCATTTGTCAGCATTCCATGGTCTGTAGTGGGACCTCCTGATATTCTTATTCCTTGTGACCAGCATTGGTGGCATGGTGGCTAAATGACTAGCACTGTCACCTTGCACTTCCACGGTTCAATTCCAGGCTGGAGTTTGCCTGTTCTCCTCTTAGTGGGTTTCCTCATGGTCCTACAGTCCAAAGACATGCAGATTAGGCTAATTGCTATTTTTAAATTTCCTGTAGTGTGTGTATGTGAGTGTGTGAGTGCATGTATGTGTGTGTGTACCCTGCAATAGAATGGTCCCTCCCGTCCAGTGTGTACCCCACCTTGTGCCCTAAAACTCCTGGGATTGGCTCCAGGCTCCCACGACCCTGTATACAGGATAAAGCACTATAAAAGATGAGTGAGTGAGAGCGATGATGATCATGTGAGCCATTAAAACAATTAAAACAAAGTGGAAACTACAGGATAAGACAACACTCTGGAAGGGTTAGGTCAAGATTCCTAATGTTAATCATGTTGCCTACAAAATAATTTTTTAGTTTGCTAAAGTGTTGCCTTTAAAACTTTGTACACACAAGAGAGGTTGCCAATATAGCAGAGCAATAGAGGGAAATATTTGCATTTTGGGATTTGACTTTTTATGGAACTTATCTCAAAACTTGGAAGATATCCTCAAAACTTAAGGGGGATATGTCAAAACTGTGAGCCCTAAGCAGTTTCTTGCCTCGCCAGTCCTGTAGCTATGGATGTGTGTTTATCCAGTATGGACCCGTCATCCTTTAAACTTAAATCTTTAAACCTAATCCTTTAAACTTAAATCTCGATCCCTGTGATAATATAAATGATAATGCCGGACAACAGTCGGAAGCCTTTAATTACCACAGTACCACAGCAGCTCCAGGGGGCACAAATGATCCTTTCCACATCTGCCACATCATTTACTGCAGTCCATTACACATTATCTATCCCAGGAAGCAGAAAGTGGTCAGAGTGGCCTTCAGGGCCGCTGAGGGTTTGAGAATTGGCCACATATAAGGAGTGCTGGAAGCTGGAGGATGAAGAACATGTTCCTCTGGACTCTCAGGACCAGCTCATCCCTGAAACTCATGAAAAAATGACGTGTGTGTAGTCATGGATGCAAGCCCATGGAACACACAAGCACACACATCACATATATACTGTACTGTATATCAGAGCTTCCTGTCTGATTTCAGTCTCAGAGCTTGTTATAAAGACACAGAAGAATGAGAAAGGCTTAGCTATGCTCTAAATATATCACTAAGGGCCCTCTTCCTGCAAGACTCATCCTGTTCTCAGCCCGCACACATGCACAACATTTGATGTAAAAAAAAATTATTGATAGTCTGGTTTCTGCATCTTGGGAAAAGAGTAAAATAGATGTTAAAAACAAACATCATCAACTTCTAAACTGCAGTTTTAACCAATCACAATCTATTAAATTGAATTGTTGGGGAATGAAGTATAACCTCCGCCAACGTAATAACAGCTCGAATATAATAATCTTACAAACATAACACGAATGTGCAGCTTTTAATGTAATAATCCCACAAATGCAATACAAGTTATTACAATTTTGAAAGCTGAAAACATTTTCATCTTCCCACAAAATGTAACAAATCTCTCTGAATGTAATCGCAACTGCCATTGAGTTTGGAGGATTATTACATTAAAATCTGCAGAATTGTGTTCCATTTGTGGATTATTACATTTGTGGGCTGCTTTTATGTTGGTGGGTGTTATATGTACTTTATATTGTACTGTATGTGTTGCTTATTGGATGGGAAGATAAGCAATCAATAAAAAAAAAAAAACATTTTATTCATGATATCTGGATTCTGACAAAGGACAGCTGTAACTTACATTGAGGTTTATGGATTAATTATTATTATTAATTATTAATTAAGACTCATAACTTGTCACATGCAAAGGAGAAATAATGGCTACTGTTTTGGATGTTGTTAAAAGATATAACATAATTTTTAATAGTAAAAACTAGTCCTAGCTGTGAGTGAGTTTGCATCTTTTCCATCTTTTTGCGTGCTTGGGTTTCCTTCGGGTAGTCTGGTTTCCTCTCGTAGTCCGAAGGCATGCGGATTAGGCTACTTTTTATTCCCAAATTGCTCGTAGTGTGGAAATGTGTGCGTTCTCGTGACTTGAATGGATTGGCACACCGGCCAGGGTGTACTGTACCTCTTATCATACAGAGATAGGCTCCAGGCCTCCAGGCTGGCATAGGCTCCAGGCCTCCAGGCCTCCAGGCTGGGATAGGCTCCAGGCCTCCAGGCCTCCAGGCTGGGATAGGCTCCAGGCCTCCAGGCCTCCAGTGACCATGTACAGGATGAGCGCTATAGAGAATGAGTGAGTGAGAGAGAAAGTGATTAGTAAAAAACTAAAATAGTTTGATGAAAGTAAAACATTTTTAAACACCATGATGTAAACTGCCCCAACTGAAAGAAAGAAAGAAAGAAAGAAAGAAAGGCCAGTGGTGGAGTAATTTGTTTCCAAACACTGCCGCTTCCTATTATTTTAAATAAGGAAAAGCAAACCAAGATGACATTTTTAACAAAATCCTCAATATGATGTTTGATTGGTTATGCAGAAATAGTTCACAGTAAAATGTCACATTTGTTTGATTTTGATAACCTTCTTCTCATGTTTGTACAGGGTTGCTTTTCTTGCACAACAGCAGGAAGATTTATTATAGTTTTTTTCCCCCTATATTTTCATTCTGGATTTAAAATGTAAACATGTCATTTATATAAATGTAAAACTGTAAGAATAACCGTAGATTAATAATAAGCAGTAAAATCACACTCCAGGTCATGGTGTTGCTCTGGTATCAACATGGCTGTGATGCGGCTGAAGGTACGAGGGCAGATCCAGAGTACTGAAGATAGAACAGCTGTGCTGATGTCCAGCACAACCTCAAGAGTGATATTGATTTTATACAACTCAAATATCTGTGGGGTAAATTTGTCTACAGGGCCCTCTATATGTACATGACATGTTGGTTGATAATGAGTGAGTGATACAATCATTATTTTCATATAAATCAACATTACAATATCTATAGCATTTTATTCTGTATACAGGGTCATGGGTGACACAGACCTGAGGTGGGAATCGAACCCAGACCTTAAAAAAATCTGAACATAATACATAATTCAACAAGTAAGATTCTATAGGCTGTTAATGTTGATGTTGCTGTCCGAAAGTATCCCAACTTCCCCAGCTATCAGTGCTTATACCTTCTGACCAATCGGATTAGAGAATACAGCAGCACTGTGGTATAAACCACAAAGAAACACAGCAGCTTGCAAGCCATACACATGACCAGCGTGATCTCCATTATTGCATCATACATTATCCTTCCCAAATCCAATTATCACTGAGGCAGAAGCCAAAACTCAATAGTGCATAACAGGGTTTCGATTGTGTAGTCGGACTTATGAAGAAAAAAAAAAGCCCATTTGACATATAATAAAGTAAAAAGGTGCCCGAGGCAGGATGAGACATAATCAGAGATAAATCCGTCTGACAGGGCTTCATTAAGTAGCTGATTCATCAGTCAGAATCGCTCAGTAATGACACAGCGACAAAAATAATGTCCATTATGTTTTACAGCTTCTTGAAGCTAGTTCACTTCACCTATTTTCCCTCGCATTAGTCATTTAAACACACAGGGCCGGAAACACAGC
The DNA here is from genome assembly GCA_030014305.1 of Clarias laeviceps. Taxonomy (NCBI): domain Eukaryota; kingdom Metazoa; phylum Chordata; class Actinopteri; order Siluriformes; family Clariidae; genus Clarias; species Clarias laeviceps. The sequence continues at coordinate 4,369,935 of JAQMYJ010000039.1, forward strand.
TCTTGCATTTGCAACCTCGCGGCAATTCTAATACACGACACACGAAAGCGATGAAGCTAGAAGAGCTAAAGTAAATTTGGCTGCTAGCGTGCACTCACACTGTTAGCAAGGGAGATAGAGGACAAGAACAAGGACTGCAATTCTACTTGAGAGACAATGTAAAGCTTTGAAACAGTTCCAAATGTGTTCGCTGTTCAGAACCACAAAACAAAAAGCGTTGTGATGAGTGCCGTTAGAGGAAAAGCCTGGGGAACGGTGGTACATTGAGCTGCGGAGGAGAAAGTGCTATTCAATAAAGCTGTTAAATAGCTGGTGGGTTTAAATCACATTTTAACGAGGGAGTGTAAAGTACATTTATTAACAAATGTGCACTTAAATAAATAAAGAAAAAATCAAGACTGGAGAAAGAACAAAGATGCAAATTCCAATTTTTATTTATTTATTTTTATCGATTTTTTATTTTTTTGGTGTGAAGTTATTCCCACACACTGTGTTTTTGGTGATGAGGGCACAATCAGAGTATTTTGTATTGACCTCAGATTTACAAGAAACAATATTTAAGACTTAGGGACACCTGCAAGCGTTAATACACTGCTCAGCTAAAGCACTGGCTGAATTGTGAAATCTTGGATTGAAGTAAACATTTAACATCCTGATCTACAGTATATACTATACACTGCATTTCTGTACTGTATTTTACTGTGTTGTACTGTTCGACTATTTGTGTATTTATGAGCCTTTTTTTCACTAACTTGGTTAAGCACACAGTATAAGCTCGAAGAAATGAAGTTGGTATATTTCAACTTTGTAAACATAATTGCATTGCTGTAAAAGTGCCATAGAAGACATTTTTAGGCACATTCTTGGCACCTATTAGAGAGAGATTGCATTGCTGAGTCTTGTGAAAATGGTTTAAGGGCATTTCTGTAAAATCTTATTTAAGCAGAGCCATTGTTTTTAATATTTACAGCTCAATAATTGACAGGATTCCACAGCTGAGGATTTTGTTCAAGAATTTAAGTGTTTTTGCTCGTCTTGTCAGTTAAATCACTTCAGCATTAGACCATTTATTTAACAAGTAAACATGGGTCTCAAAGCTCCTCCAAAGTGTGTGTGCGTGCCTGTGTGCGTGCGTGGGGGCATGTGTGTGTGTGTGCATGTGCATGTTTTGCCCTCTGTTTCACTCCTCCTCTGCACAGGCTGTTTCAGCATCTATGTAAATGAGTTCCTGTTGAATGACACACCTCCTGAGAAACAAGCCAGGGGAGGGGCTCTTCTTATATGAGGTCACATTAAAGGAAAATCTAATTGCCTTTTAAATCCCGACCAGTAGAAAAAAGCAGTCTTTTTCTCCCCTTATTATTATTATTATTATTATTATTTTTTTACAGTGTAAAATCATATGTCTAGAAATGCATATAAAGTGAATTTTGCATAATGCCAAACTACTGTATAACCATACAAACATATCAGTGGAGAGATTTTGGATATTTTGTGGGTAAATTTGACGTCATGAAATATTTTCATTGATCTCTTCCTTTAAATTAAAGTGTACAGAGCCTGTAGAGGGACATAGGAGGAGAAAGAATGTGTAGAAAATATAATTTTTTTGTGAAATAACTCAAAAGATTTGCAAAAGAACCTGAACCCTTGACTGGATGGATGGGAGTATAATCAGGTCAGTGTAAGAATTGTCAAGTAAAAAAAAAATAAATAAATAAAATATTCTATACATTGGTTGTTTATTAGAAGTATATATTATTTTTGTTAATGTCTATGTAAACCAGATTAAAAAAAAGAACACTATTGTGTTAGGTCAGCTTGTATTATTATAAGTTGTTTTAAAGATAACTTTGATTGTTGATTACGTGACGTTGTTAGTAACAAAGTATATTTTTTTTGTTTATTTATTTTTTCTCCTTTCATGTCCTTTTAGGGGGAACTTTGTCTTGTTTTAAAAGATGTTTTAAGTTTTTTTTTCTTAAGAAAATAGCACCTGAGGTTAATAAACCTAAAAACAATAATTTTTTTATGTCTTACCACAATACTAATTAATAAACATGATCCTGACCCATGACAGATAAAAAAAAAAAAAATATATATATATATATATATATATATATATATAGACCAATATCAGACATCCTTTGCATCTCTAAAATCATTAAAAAAAAAAGCTCGTATACTTGCTTGGATTCATATAAAAGACAGAGTTCATATCTGTTCAGAGTAGAACATTTTGTTGTGATTAAAGTGTTAAAGAAATTTTTTTTTTTCTGGCTAAGGGATACATAAACTGCTCAGTTTTTAAATGTTTTTAAGTGACTTTCTTTGTATAACCAAGTAAAGTTTGATGTCAACAGACTGCTTTCATAAACCCACTGCTCTTTTTTTGTACACGTTACCTCTGGGTACAATTATCTGTAAACCTGGTGTTAGGATCCCTCTTCTACTCTTATTAGCACATTAATTTTGAGCAACTTTCTCATACTTAATTTCTGAGAAGACAGAAATGCTCTTAGGACCAGGCAGCTCAAAATAAGATTTGAGATTGTATAGTGACTCTTGGCAGCCTTTCATTTGCCTCACGTGCAGCAGTGAAAGAATTTAGTAAGATTATTGAGTCTAGTCTGTCATTTGCACAGGCTTAATATTACTGAGACTTTTTTCCATGTTAGAAGCACAAACAATCAGGAAAACTAGCTCATGCTTTAATTTTCTATAAAATGGGCTAAAATAACACTTTGCTGTTTGATAAGTTCACTAGCCAGAATAAATTAAAGTACAATGTTGTTCTAATTATACAGTATAATACTACCATATGACTACAAACGGGTCTCATCCAACAGTACAAGGTGAGGATGTTTTTATTTATTTATTTATTTTTTTTTTAATGAAGCTCCCCTGTTATGGAATATTAACCTCCTTTTGACTCAAATTCCTGCTTCTGTTGATGATCTCATCTAGACACTAGAAGACTGTTTATGATCTTATGATCATACCAGAACTCTTATTCTGTCTACTCACTTATTTTCTTGGGATGTACAATAATACAAATAATTCCTGCCAATCCATGAAGAACAGTTCGCTTTATATGTGACTGTCATCACTCAGGAGTGCTTCTGTTTTAAGTCTGGTTGTTTTCAAGGTTTCATCCTTATCCTTGTTACTGTCGCCACTGGTTTGCTCATGAGTGAAGCTTTAATTTCTAAAGTTGCTGAGTGAAAACTTATATGGTTAAAATCAGTAGACAAATAAAAATTGTTTTAGTTTAATAAAATAAATATAAGTTCATGCAAGTAAGATCAGACGTAGCGTCAGGTGTTAAGACCCCTTTGCTTTCCCTCCCACTTTTTTGATCTATTTTAAAATCAATGGCCACATCATGGATCCAGAGCTCTTGGTGGATGAGTTTGACCCTGAATCTTATACCCTTCCAGGCCAAAGTGACAGATTTAAAAGCCTCAGTGGTGACAGATGTATTGGCACTTAACCTTCAGTCCTTCAGCCAACCTTACTTGGCTCACCTTTGAAAAGTCAGTGGTTTGATCAAATCAGATTTAAAACACTGATGTTCACCTAACAGGCCAAAAACAGGCCCCAGCCCACCAGTTATCTAGCTTTCCCTTCAATTCTCTAGCATGGCTCAGCTTAACCCCCAATTTCCCAGTCCTGGCACTCAGGACTCGGGTGGTGGAGTGAACTTCACTTCAAATCAAGACTGAAGACCCACAACTTCACTAGACACTTACAGTACATGGGCACTGTGTGAGTGTCTGTTTGCGATTGTTAGTCTCAGCATCCCCATGTCCGTCGAGTGATGGATGAATGTGAGAAGGAACTTATTAGTGAGCAAAACAAACCTCAGTATGTCACTCTATATTTGTCACAAATTGAATTTCACTCACCAAGGGCAAGCCTGGTCGATACCCTCCTCAGGTTTAAGGCCAACACAAACAGATGCTCTCAGAGCACACAGGGAGATGACTGGATGTTGATTACTCTGAGAGACAAGCAATTTAGTTTAGTCTGAGCTCTCGACATGGCTTAGCCTGACATCACGAACGAACGCTGGTTAATACCAGTTGACAGGTGATGTGGAAATTAAATTTCTCACCAAGCAGGTGCATTGCTCCCAGTGGCACGACGGAAATAGATCAACATGACACTTGCTGCAGATGCGCAAACGCTTCGAGTAATTAGAATTGATAGTGGTTATGAAGTAAATAATGAGCAGGACAGCATGGTTTTCAGTGCACATATAAAATGCTGTAGTTTAAGCATCCATGCTAGCATTGTAGGGATACTAAAAACCAGTCCTAATGATGTCACATCCATCTTTGGCGAGGACTGAAAGAATTTGATAGATGCTGCTTTCTAGATGGAAAAGATCGTTTTCGTTATGTATTATTAAGCCAGTGGAATTTGTTACAGTAAGTCATTTACAGTACGGTGTATATGCTTATAAAACCATGTGATTAAGAGTAGAATTAGCTCTTTTTTAAGGTGTTATGTTAGAATGTTAAAATTAGTAACATGCATGCAGAAAACTGTGACTTCTACAAAGTGCTGATATTTCATTAAATGTAGTCTAATAAATGTATTCTTTAAAAAGTTGAACCATATGTACAATTATACTTAACAAAAAAAAAAAAGTTTTTTACAAAAGAACAGAAAGATGTTATTACCTGATTACCCAATAGGCTACCAGATACGTTGTCTCGCAGGTAAAATAGTAACTTATCAATTGATAGTTTCTGTTCTGCTGATTATTTTCAATTGCAATATGCTGTGGTTGACCTAGTAACTTATTCATAAGAGAAACACTCGTGTGAAAAAGAATGAAGCAGGTAATAAAGATACTAATTTGCAGAAGTTTGATGAAGACGGGATATTGGCATACTGGTTAGCACTTGCACCTTCTAGTGTTGCGGGTCAATACAGGTAATGAAATTCACAGAGACCACACCTGGGACTGATTCCCACACTGAGGTTACACCTCCTACACTAAGACTGACAGGCCAGAGACCAAGACCAAGCCTCCTTTACTGATATTTTTTCCCCTGCATCTGCTCTGGACTAAAATAAGTCATGTGCTAATCTAAGCTCGTACACCACAGAGAAACACATCTGTCTTCAGCTGTGCAGACGTTCCACCAATAAAACAAACGTCTAAATGTTATTTGGATAAATTTTTTTGTCAACCGTTTTAAGAAACTGAGGTTCTTGGAAAAAATTTCTGTATTGCAAGGATTTAATCCGAGTGCATTTAAATCTTAAATATTCATGGCCATGTAATTGATTCATATTAAATTAACATTGTAATGAAAATAATTATTTTATGACCTTGGATGTGAACGAATATGTTGCCTTTTGTGAGTAATGAAGTCAGCTGTTAATTTCCCATGTGTTATGTAAATGCAAATGCTTTTCATGGTGGTGCTTAAAAAAAAAAAACACAACACTCTGATCTGATCCCGCTGCCTTGAAGTGCAGAATCTCAGACAATCAGTTTATTAACTATTTAATTTCATGCAGTATACAGTCTGAGTGTGTAAACCATGGGCTTTGTAATAATGCTAAAATAATGCTAAAAACCTAATGCTAAAAAGTATTCTTCTTCAATGAGGTCACAATAGGGGAAAGATGTAATTGGCTTGTTTAAGTTCTGGCTAATATAAAAAATGGAAAAAAAATATAAAGCAGGGAAACATGTTTTGTTTGTACAAGCAATCAAGAGGCCAATCTGTTTCCCTTTAATGTCAATATTGATAATATTATAATTAATACACTACATTGCCAAAAGTATTCGCTCCCAGCCTTCAAATGCATACGAATTGAGTAACATCCAATTCTTAATCCATAGGCTTTAACATGATGGTGGCCAACCTTTTGCAGCTATAACAGCTTCAACTCTTCTGGGAAGGCTTTCCACAAGGTTTAAGAGTGTTTTTTATGGGATTCTTTCACCATTCTTCCAGAAGCACATTTGTGAGGTCAGACACTGTTGTTGGACGAGAAGACCTCGCTCGCAGTCTCGACACTAATTCATCCTAAAGGTGTTCTATCAGGTTGAGGTCAGGACTCTGTGCTGGCCAGTCATGTTCTTCCACACCAAACTCACTCATCCATGTCTTTATGGACCTTGCTTTGTGCACTGGTGTGCAGTCATGTTAGAATAGGAAGGGGCCGTCCCCAAACTGTTCCCACAAATTTGGAAGCATGAAATTGTCCAAAATGTCTTGGTTAAGAGTTCCTTTCCCTGGAAGTAACGAGCAGAGGCCAATGACTGAAAAACAACCCCACAAAAGTTCCAACAGGACTGTGCACCAGTGCACAAAGCAAAGCAAAGCCCATAAATACATAGATGAGACATGGATCATTTTAAATCCTATGGATTAAGAATTGGATGTTACTCAAATTCAAATGCCTGTGAAGGCAGGCAAGTGAATACTTTTGGCAATATAGTGTGTAACATTAGCCTTAAAAAAAAATCATAAAATTTACTAAAATAAAATTTCTTAAACACATATCAATTTTGACAATAATGTCCTATGTATGAAGTTAGTTTCCAGGGTTTCTATAAATATTGATCCCACATTGAGGTTATCATAGGGACATAGCTGTATGAACGTTACATTAGACATTCTGTACTGTTGTCATGTTTATCCTGCATTGTGTGTGCCACCGATACAGAGAGAAAGATATTTCATTATCTTCCTGTTTCACAATGTTGAAATGTTTCGGCTTCTGTTTTCTAATATTCCCACTTTTCTGTCATCTCAGAGGCAGAATGTACCGGTGGCAGGATTTTGAAAAATGTCATGTTCATTACATTCAAATCATATTTTCTTGCTTGGAGCAGCAAGTGGCTCAGGAGATGTTATAGTTATAACCCCTCATAATTACTCAGCTGCACTGTCACTTGCCATTAGCAGCTGGATGATATGATGAACTGTTCTTTAGTATTAAGATCTCTGCTGTAAGAGAGCTTTCAACCAGCATGTCAGGGCTTTATTCTGTTCACAGCTCTGTGTTCTATTGAGCCCTTAATATTCAGCTGCATTTTACTTCAGGTAAGAAAGTGCATCCCTTACATGTCACCCCAGCGATAAAACAGCCTTCCAATTAGTGTTGAAGATTTGGATACATTTGTAAGTCTAGGTTAAAAGGCATACTGAAGGTAAACTGGCAGGCTGCGTCATTCTCATATAATCACTCTCATAGCTAGACCTACTCTCTATGCTTCTGCTTACCAGATTAAAATGTACACCTTTTCAGAACAGAATAAGAGGATCGCTAATAATCTGTTCTGCTGGCTACTGTTACATTCAGTAAGGAATGCATACCCTTATATACTTATTTACTTGGTTACTTACTTTCATGCAGTACATTCTTGCTTTTATACATTATTACCTATTTGATTGCTTACTTACTTGCTTGCTTACTTACAAACATACGCAAGTCACTTATTTACTTACTTGGTCCTGTACTTACAGTACATATTTGCTTAAATACTTGCTTGCTAACTTATTTTGTTACTTGTTGTCCTACTTACT
>JAQMYJ010000039.1:4385619-4411567 GCA_030014305.1 Clarias laeviceps
ATACACACACAATATATATATATATATATATATATATATATACATATACACACATACATACATGTATATACACATGTACATGCATTGTAATCTTAAGCAAATCCTTATATTTAAGAGCTGAGAATATGCTGTTATACAAGCCATCACTTCATCCTGGCATTGATGATTTTCCTAGCACAGCACAACATGGATTGTTTTATACCTTATAAATCCCCCCACAAACAAAAATATAGGAAACACTCCACGCTCCATCTTTCTATGTGGTTTTAAAGCAGCGTAAAAAGCACAGAGCCGAAAAAGGAAGCCAAGAGAAACGGATTTACCATTTAGGATTTTCACAATATATCAGTCAATCCTTATTCATTTCCCCGATGCCTTTCACACAGAGATCTGCTTTTCCCACTGACAGTGAGGAATGTGAGTTATATCAGAGCTTTTATATTGTGACTGGAACTAACATGCTCAGACCTCGTCTCAGGAAGACGTGAGGCTAACATTTAGTGAAACTGAACCTTTAATCTGCAGTGTGTATTGACATTTTCCTGTGTGTTTAGCCTGTAGGAATATGACTTCCTGCCAACCATCTCTCACTGCTTTCTCACTGATGGGATTGTTCTTTGGCATTTTCCGCCGGCAAATGATAAATGTTATACAACATAAAGGGTCAGTGTGTCTGTCAGTCAGCTGCAATGTGTGTGTGTGTGTGTGTGTGTGTGTGTGTGTGTGTGTGTGTGTGTGTGTGTAAGTGTGTGTATAATCAATGACGTGTGAAGCCTGACTTTTTTAAAATGTCATTAAAATGTGTCAATTAAATGTTTCTGTATTATCAACAATTTTGTCACACACACCCGCTTCACGACCGGCACTAGGACCCGGAAGTAGTACGATCGCAAAACGGGAAGCATAAAAGGAGACAAGATAGCGCTTCACATCGCTCAGTCATTGAGTTCGCCCATGTCGGTTCAGGCTGTTCGTCTACCAGTTCGTGAGTACTCACTTTCTTGGGTTTTTCTTTCTGATTTGAGTGTGTTATAGGACGCGGGTTAAATTGGTGTTTTTTCCTTGCTCCCCTTCTGTGAGAGTCCTTAGACTAATTCGCGTGGTTATCCTGCCTACTCGCTTGCTTCCGCGTTTGGGTTTACCAGCCACGCTACAAAGGGCTAACCGCTAAAGCTACGTCTTCAAAAATCATTGCTGCTCTCCATTGGGACCTGGAAACGAGGGTCCGCCAGGCACAGGCCACGGAGACCGAACCGGCAGGTGTGCCGCTTGGACGACTCTACGTGCCATCAGCGGTCAGGAGTAACGTCATGGACTGGGGCCACTCATCACCCCTCTCCGGACACCCCGGTGCTAGGCGCACTGCCTCCAATTCATCCAGCGCTCCTTCTGGTGGCCCTCCATGACCCGGGACATTGACGAGTTCGTCCGGGCGTGCCCAGTGTGCACCAGGGCGAAGACCAGCAATCAACCAGCACCGGGAGAACTCCAGCCACTTCTGGTTCCTCGCCGGCCCTGGACGCACATTGCCGTCGACTTCATCACGGGCCTGCCGGCTTCAGAGGACAAGACAACCATCATGACCGTTGTGGATCAGTTCTCCATAGCCGTGCATCTGGTGGCCCTCGCCGGACTCCCGTCAGCTAAAGACATCGCCGAGCTGATACTAGAGCACATAGTCCACCTGCATGGGTTCCCAAAGGGCATCGTCTCGGACAGGGGGAAGGCCTTCTGCCAACAGTCAGACGGAGCGGACCAACCAACAACTGGAGCGCTACCTAAGATGTTTTGTCGCCGATCGTCAGCGCTCCTGGGCCCGCTATCTCAGATCTCATAACCTCCATGTGTCGTCCGCCACAAAGCTCAGTCCATTTAAGATATGCCACGGTTTCCAACCTTCGATGTTCGACCACCAAGAACCGGAGGTTGATGTACCATCGGCCCAACAGTTGGTTCGCAGGTGTCGGCGGTTATGGATACAAGCAAATCGAGCCATCCAACGGGCTAACACCCGCTACGTCGCCCAACATCGCCACTGACACCCTCCGGGACGAATGTATAACGTAGGTGACAAAGTATGGCTATCCACCAAGAATCTCCATCTCCACACTGAATCAAAAAAGTTGTCACCCCGGTTCATCGGACCCTATCGCATCACCCTCCGCATCAACCCTGTCACCTACCGGCTCCAGCTGCCTGCAGCGCTCCGAATCCACCCGGTTTTCCACACATCACAGCTGAAACGCTTCACCATCTCTCCTATGGTTCCACCCTCCCCCACTGCTCCTCCTCCCCAAATCATTGACAGTGCCCCTGCTTACACCGTACGTCGGATCCTGGATTTGCGACCTCGGGTTATGGTCCCGAGGAGCAATCTTGGATTCCGGCCCGGTTCGTCCTCGACCCCGAACTTATCAGGGACTACCGTCGTCGGGTATCCTCCACCCCAGGACCGTCGGGAGTCGGTCCTGGACAGGGGGGGTACTGTCACACACACTCGTTTCACGACCAGCACTAGGACCCGGAAGTAGTACGGTTGCAAAACAGGAAGCATAAAAGGAGACAAGATAGCGCTTCACATCGCTCAGTCATTGAGTTCGCCCATGTTGGTTCAGGCTGTTCGTCTACCAGTTCGTGAGTACTCACTTTCTTGGGTTTTTCTTTCTGATTTGAGTGTGTGTTATTGGACACGGGTTAAATTTGTGTTTTTCCCTTGCTCCCCTTCTGTGAGAGTCCTTAGACTAATTCGCGTGGTTATCCTGCCTACTCGCTTGCTTCCGCGTTTGGGTTTACCATCCACGCTACAAAGGGCTAATCGCTAAAGCTACGTCTTCTGGTCAGGTTAGTTCATTGACAAATTTTAAGCAAATCAAACAATTGAATATTTCACTACTGATAACAAGCTACTAGACAGTTCAGAAGGAATTGCTTTACACTGATGAATGGCTCCTGAGGGCCTCCGCCTTCTTTGGGACTGAATGGGAGTGTTTAGATTTATTATTATTATTTTGCACAACCAGGATCTAAAGATTTATTGGAAAACGTATCTTACTTGTTCAAGCTTGACACACAGTTTTTCCTTATCAGTATTGAAGTGTCTCTAATCTGCCAATCACTGAAATGGTAATGGATATTACTGATTTAAAATGCAAACACAGTTGGCAGTACCAATCAGACTCACGGCATTTTTAATAACCAGTATTGCTTGTTAATTCTAAATATAAAAGATCTGCTGCATTAGTTTTAAACTATCCTGTTTATGTATATCTAGCTATTATGTAACTAGCTAGAATGCCATCACTTCTATAAAGTTCAATTCCCACCTCACGGTCTGTGTGCATGAAGTTTGCATGTTCTCTCCGTGATTGGTGGATTTCCTCCAGTTTCCTCCCACATCTCAAAAGGCATGCAGATTAGTCTAATTGGTTTTTCCAATTTTCCTGTAGTGTGTGAATGCGCAAGTGAATGTTGACCGGAGGTCCAACCACAGTCATAAAAATGGGAATAAATACAATCACCATTGGCATCCACGGACCCTAGCTGGACTACAGAGGTTCCTAGATGGATGGATGGATTTATACGTTTCTTATCAAAGTCCAAGCAATTGCATCTGTAGGTTATGCTATGTCCAGGATTTTTTGGGACAAATATGGCATATGCTATTCTCAGGTTCTGCGAGATGTGCATAATGCTCTTACACAAAATAGCTGTTTTGCTTTTGCACCACAATGCACAACCTCATGCTGCCCACCACACCACTGGCACATTAAAACAACTTGGCTGGGAGTTATTACCACATTCCCTGTACAGTCCTGATTTCCACATGTTTGGGGAAACATTAAATGACTTCCTGGGAGGGCGGTATTTCAGACACGAAGCAGGCAGTCTGATAATGGCTCCGGTGTACCTAGAAAACTTTTTACTTTAATGGTATCCGAGCACTAGTGAAATGCTGGGAAAAGTAGCATTTAGTGTAGCAGAGAATTATATAGAGAAATAACTGTGTTTTGTTATTGTGCACAATGAAAAGTCCTGGTTTGATTGTGCAGAACACCCTTTATTCTATTCACTAGAGAAAAATGATCCATTAAGACATGTTTAGATATTTTAAGAATGTAGAAAGTTGTCACTTCTGCCAAAATTGCCTTTTACAGAAAAAAGCTGGAAGACCTTTGCACCCAACCCAACCACTACAACAGAACTTCAGGACATTCCTTCCCCGCCTTTAGCAGAATTCTCCAACAGGTCGTCTAATGAGATTCAGCACATAATCTCATCCTCCAATCCCACTACCTGTTCATTAGACCCAATCCCTTCCACAATGCTCCAGTCCATCTCACAAGACCTCCTTCCCTTCATCACAACCATTCCATATCATCTGGTCATGATGGCAAGGGTTATTCCAATGATGGAAACTACAAAGCACTTTTGTAAGTCACTCTGGATAAGAGTGTCTCCCAAATGCCTAAATTTAAATGTAAATTTATTGAAGGTCAAAATCCTGAGAAAGGAATGAGATTGGAACAGCAGGAAAGACTACCAGAAGAAACAGAGATTCCACACATACTTTCACATAGAGAGATTTCAGACCTCTGTGCTTTCTGTCTGTGAATTTAAAACCACAGCTGATATTGGGAAGGAGAACTTTTGTCTCCCTGATTACTGTGAAAGTCCTCTTTTCTGTAATTTAATTCTGGTAAAATTTAAAAATAGATAAAAAAAAATAAAACAAAATTGTAAAATCTAAATTGTAATGCAGAATGAATTGTAAAAAACAGCTAATGAATAAATGAAACATTCCTGGTTATGCATTTATGTTAAATGTTGGCACAAATAAAAATATATTATATGCTTGCTTAATTTGTAGCAAAACTTCATAAGTCTATTTTTTTTAAGATATGTGACAAAAAGTCTTCAGGACAGAGAAGTTTAAGCTCAGTAGTTTATTCAATTCAATTCAATTTTATTAGTATAGCGTTTTTAACAATTGACATTGTCGCAAAGCAGCTTTACACAATCAAAATAAATATTTAAGTTTGTATGAAATGTGAATGTGTATGAATCAAAATGATAAGACTGTCCCTGATGAGACACTAGCAGTTCACTCAGATACTGCGGCACGAGACCATTTAATGCTTTATACGTCAATAGTAGTATTTTAAAATCGATGCGGAATTTCACAGGGCCCCAATGCAGTGTGGATGAGATAGGGGTGATGTGCTCGTATCTTCTGGTTCTAAGAAGATCTATGACAAGCTGCATGGTTTTTGTCCAATTAATTTCAAGTGAGTTGTCAAATGGGTGACTTTGATACAACATGAACAAAAAACTTGGGGACAAGCCATTGTAGGAAAATAATCAACTTCAAGGTGGTAACAGTAACTCTGCTCCATCCCTCCACTCCAATGGTGATTATTTCCCTAGAGATTTATTCCTTACTTATTGTAATTTCTCTCTGACTCCACTCTGTAGTTAATGAAGAAATGCAAAGTGTGTGTATGTGTGTGAGTGTCTGACCTCTAGCACTTTTTCATTTCCTTTTATTAAGAGCTGAATGATGTGATCCCCCCCCCCACACACACACACACACATCTAATTAAAGTCAAGGAAAGAAAGAAAAAAAAAACAAGAGTGTAATAAATATTATTAACCAATGTGAACTGAACTCTGGCTCTCCTCATCCTCGGGTCTTTCTCTTATTCAAATGTTCATTTCCTCCTCATGATTTTTCACAGCCGGGGGAAAAAAAAAAAAACACAGAATAATGTGGCAAAACATTACATGCACGTGAAGCATTGTGACATCACTGTACACTGTATATCCTTATTGATCATCTAACAGACATGCACGTAGTTCTTTCAGCTCTGTAATTTGCAATTTTATTAATATTAATGACAGTGGAGATCTAAAATTTTGACTCCTTTGTGTTGACCCTTGAGACAGAGATATGTATGCTTATTGAAAAGTATAAATCTGAAAATGTTCTGCAAAATTATTTAAACAATTAAAAAAAAAACTAAAATGAAAAAAAAAATCCTCATATATTTCACTTATCTTACTAAATAACATAATAATAATAATAATAATAATAATAATAATAATAATAACAACAACAGACATTACCTTTTTAAAACTCTCAAAAAAATTTTTTTTTTTTATTATTTAGTGTGGAGAAATTATTCTGTGGCCAGGAGAAACCACTTGATAGGGTAAGATAAAATTTCCACATTTTCTACTAGTGAGATGGACAAATCATGATGAGATGAGATCAATCATTGCATGGGCATCTGAGATAAGCAGACTTCACGTTCAGACTACTAATTTAGTATTTGTCAACCCTCTAAAAATCTATTCCTCAGAGTGTTATTACTGTAAGGCAAACTAAAAGTAAAACCACACTAAAAGGGGTGTATATGCACATGAGTGTACATGCATCACGGTGGGTAGCTATCTGAGTGTATGGCCAATTAGTTAACCCTTTATTTGTCACATATACATTACTGCGCAGGGAAAATCTTTTTTTAAGTTAAGATTTTATTTGTCACATATACATTACTGCACAGTGAAATTTTTTCTTCGCATATCCCAGCGTAACTGGGGTCATCCATGATACAGCGCCCCTGGAGCAGATAGGGTTAAGCGCCGACCTTCCGATCAGTAACTCAGAGCCTTAACACACTGAGCCACCGCTGCTCCTGCATAGCCCAGCATAGCTGGGGTCAGAACGCAGGGTCAGCCATGATGCGGTGGCCCTGGAGCAGATAAGGTTAACCACCAACCTTCTGATCAGTAACCCAGTGCCTTAAACCCTCTCAGCTAACACTGCCCACTGTGTACAGTATCTATTGTTTGTTTGTTTGTTTGTATTAGGATTTATTTCCATATCAGCTTCTCAGGCTATTTCATGGCAGATTCGTATCAAATATTAAGCTGGTTTATTCGAGCCAATTTTATATTACGTTGGTGTATGTATTGTTCTTAAACGTCCAACACAGAACAGTGCACTAGAACAGACCCTCAACTCAGCCCTGCAAACATGGAACACAATACTTCTATCAAATTCTATATAAAATTAAATAGATAACTTCAGCTCTATAGTCTTGCAGCAGGACACTATGAAACGTATGCTTTGACACTGACACTCTACAGAATTCTACAGGGGAATTCTCAGAATAAATGCACATTCTATTGAACTTTTACCTTGTTTATAAAATCGTCCCTTTCACACAAAATCTCAGAAATCATTTAGAATTGTCTTATTTCTTCACTGGCTATAAAATATGCACAGCTCTTATTGTACTTTGCTAATAACTTTAAACCCTTTACTCAGTCCTTAATGGATGACATGTAGATTCTCTTTAAAATCATACTGTAAATACATACATAAAAAAAAACTGTCAAAAACTGAAAGCTGACTGCTGGACTATTGGAAATTAGGAAATAATGTCTAGGACAACAATTACATAAAAGAAACTTCAAAATAGGCACCCCATGGACTCTAAAGAACAAATTCTATAGAATTTCTATAGAAACCAAAGGGAAAACCTATAGAACTTTAGTTGCCAAGTTATATAGAGGTGAATCTACAGACCTTTACATCCTAACATCTAAAGGAAATAAATCTATAGGAAAGCAGCTGTGTATAAAAGATTTTCTAAAATAGTTCAGTAGAATAAAGTTCTTTAGAAATAAAGTTCAAGCTCAATCGGCAAATGTTCATCATGCCAGTGGTACATATGTGATATTTGAACTTTAGATGATTTGCAGTATTAAACCCAAAGTGGGTGTGGCCTAATCCAAAAAGATATACACTGTATATATATATATTGTTTTATTGTTTGCATTTTACATTTTGCGAGTTCTGTCTCTTGCAGTTCCTTAACCTCTGCTACATCAATCTCGTTTCAGCTAGTCTCAACTTCAATTGTGCAAGACATTTCAAATCAGATGCGATATGAGCCTTTCTGGCAAGCTTGCATCTGTATTTGTGTAAATACCAATCAAGCGTTCCAGAAAGGTTTATATCGTATCTGGTTGAAGTGTGTTGGCTAAAGAAACATGCATAAAGAAAAAGAAGCTTGTCCTGACATCAAAGTTTTGGTAAAACTTTCTCAAAAGAACTGTGCTAGCATCTATCTAGATGCAGAAAAATACATTTAAAGCTATAGTAGCTGGTGGGACTCTAGTGTCTTCTTCATTTGTTGTGTTATCTCACGCTCTTTCTGCATTAACATTCACCCACCTGCTCTTTCTACAGTAGTGACATGACCGCTCATGCAGATCCCCGCGTTCAGGTGTTCTTATTAACCAGAACTTAATGACATGTGCACTTCCATTAAAGCTCTTCAAATCCACTGGCTTTAAAATCAGGCTAAAAAAGGTTTCTGGTGAAGCAACATTAAGCCTCAATTAGACAGTAAGACAGTGTCAGGAAGCTGCGTCAGGATTAAGAAATGGCTTTGTGTCTCCAAAAAAAAAAAAAAAGGATTTTTCAACATTAAAAATCCCAGATTCAGGCTCGTAATTTATGTTTTTTGCATGATTAACCCAAGGGTAGCATACTATAGTCAAGTGTTCTATAGCCAAGTGTGTTTTACAGAATTGTGTTTTTTTTTTCTTTGCATATGAAACTCTTAGACAAAAGTTTTTGGACCCCTGGAGTTCTTTATGCCTGACAAAGAAAGCAAAGTCATTGTAGAACATATTAACTGCTCACTCTTAGATGAGCCTAATGAGACTCTAAATGAGAACCTAATTAAAGAAAAGAGCACATGGAGGTTAAAGCCATTAAGCCTGACGATAAAAGACTCCTAGACAGCACTAGTATTAACAAAAATGTCATGTGAAAGTGTAAAGTGGATAATTAGAGTGATGCAGAGTTTGGCTAGTTGCATTTACTGTAGGATTGGTCTTGGAATATGGTGACCCAAACTTCGTTCCAAAATTCTGAAAATCTCAGGAGTATATGGAGGTTGCTTTAACACCTCAAAACGAAACTTTTGCAGTGTTGACAGTGTGGGCAGAAATGTGTGGACGTGCATCATTATGGAAGATCACAGCCTTTGGATCTGTGTTTCAACCCAAGTTTCTTCAGAGCTTCAGCTTTTCAATAACCATCTCACTGTAACGAGCACTGTTGATCGTTGAACCTGATAATCTTCCAATACTGGCCCTTGAGAATCCCAGAAAACTGTAAGCATCAATTTTCCACCTGATGGTTGGTATTTGAACTTTTTCTCCGTCGATGATTAAGAAAGGTGAAAGTTTCTTCAAAAAATTATTACTGGTGACAAGACATGGATTTATCACTACGAGCCTGAGAGTAAACGGTAGACTATGGACCGGAAACATGCTTAGAGTGTTGCTCCAAATTTTGTTTGCAGATAAACAAACGCTTCTGCTTATGCTCTTCCATGAGTTGTTTCAGCACCAGGTACACCCTCAGATCACAAAAAATAAAGAATCACTGCATTCTGATCTTCTTTTGTGCAAATCACAAGTTGAGCATCCATATTTGCTCACACTGCAGTTACAAATAAACTGTGAGCGACAGTAGCATTGAACGGAAAGTGCTGATAAGACAGTGCGGCCAACAGGCGTTTTAATATACCCAGATTATTTTTGACTTCAGGTGGTTCGAGTCAAACTGCCACTGTTGGCCCTCAACCCTCAACTGCTATGGTGTGTATTGAAATTAAATATAAGTCACTCTGGTTAAGGGAGGCTTGTTTCATAAAACAGATGAAAGTCTGACGGATCAAGATCAGGACTACAGGGTCATCCACCCCACTTCTCCACTCCCTGCACTGGCTTCCTATAGCTACCTGGCATCAAATTCAAAACACGGATGTTTGCCTACAAAGCTAAAAATAGTCCAGCACTCACTTATCTCTCAGCTTTAATCAGACCCCACACCCCACCACATAACCTCCGATCCTCCAGCACTGCTCGAGTGGTCTCTCCATCTCTCAGGGATCGGGGAAGACATGCGTCTAGACTGTTTTCTGTTCTGTCACCTACTGTACGGGCAATCTTTAAGCGACGACTGAAGACATTTTATGTTTCTTAGATATTTGGAGTAATTAATTGTTTCCTGGCCTCTGCACCCATTTAAATAAATATATAAAGAGTTAAAAAATTTAAATCACTTGCAAATTGCTGTGGTGTAACAGGAATCAAACACTTTAGGATACACCGCCTGAGAACACAGCCTCTAATCCCTTACCCAATTGATAAATCAATAAACAGTTAAAAAACACGGTGTTGCACTGCACACAGGTTTATTATGCGCAATCCATGTCTCATCTCTCAGGTTTAACCACAATGCCAGTCTTCCTCGAAACCCTTCAAGTTTGATTTTAATTTCCCATGGCTCGAGACGAATTGCTCAGGGTGACAGCGTGCAGATCCCACGAGCTCCGCATATTAAGCTAGACAACATTCAACTCCAATTGCCGTGGGAAAAATAAATAAATAAATAAATCAAATAAATAAACAACCGGAGGCAGTTTAGATCACATTACAGCGCTTTCACTAATCAGCAGGAGCTGTCGGAAGCAAACAGGGACGCAGCTCATCGGAGGTGCTAATGAGGGACTGCAATACCCAGACAGAAATTGGTGTTGATAAGAATAATGCATGTTACATTACATTTACTTTGCATAAAGAAAGTGAAATGAAGACAAAATCTTTTGAACAACCAGATTAAGAGTATTTCAATTTATGATTGATTGATTGAATGATTTCTTTCACTCACCCACCCACCCACTCACCCACCCACTCACCCACTCACTCACCCACTCACTCACCCACTCACTCACCCACTCACTCACCCACCCACTCACTCACCCACCCACTCACCCACCCACCCACTCTGTACAGGGTTGTGGGAGGGGCACAAGGTGGCATACACCCTGACTGTGATGCCAATGTGGGCACACACTCACTCGCACACTACAGGGAATTTGAAAACGCCAATTAGCCTACTATGCATGCCTTTGAACTCTGAGAGGAAACCAGAGTACCCAGAGGAAACCCACCAAGCCGGAGGGTAGTATATGCAGGCGCCATATACACAAACCCCTAGACAGGACTCGAATGATTGATCCTGGAGGTAAGAGGCCACAGTGCTAACCACAGTGCTAACCACAGTGCCGCTGATTTGTTTCAGTCATTGCCTTTTAAATTGATTATACGCTCCAAATCATGTGATCATTAAACCCCTAATGGCAACAAGCATCAGAATATACTAATTAACCAGTACCACAGTAAGAAGAGCAGAAAGTATTGGCCATGTAAAACATTATTTGAGGCTGAATGAGACAAATGCTGTAGTTAGTCATTATCCAGTACGAGCCTCACGGAAGTCTAGGGTGTAATTAGGAAAGAAACAGGTGCCAAAATCTAAAAAAAAAAAAAAGTAATTTAACAAAAATGATGATAAATTATCAAAAACAAAGGAAAATAGTCTTAAGTAAACTAGAAAACACATAAAACATAGAAGAAGCAGGATTATAGATATAAGGGACTTTATTCATGAGCAGCTGTGAATGATTAGCAGCAACCAGAGCTGGAGTAAGACAACAAAGCAGCAAGTGTTCATGAATACAATTATTAAAATCGCATGTTTAATATTAAAACGATTTTGTTCTAAGCTGATTTAGAGCTCTTCAAAAAAAACCTCAAAAGCCTTTACCGACTGATTTATCTCTTTGTTTTCTTATATGGGTCATGATCTCTTTTATAAAACATTAGCAATAGTTTTATCAACAGCATTTTAATTTATTTACATGCAGTAGTGCGCATGATATTTCCAGATTCCTTGATTTCTTTAACTTTTCAAAAGTCTGAGTGGATTGCACGAAAAAGTGACAGACACCAAGAGGTCATATCAAATACGTCGACTCTTTTTGCACAGTTCAGCAAGGAAATATGGGAAGGGTTGGATTCAAAAACAGCTAGTGTATCAGGTAAAACCCAGGAATTAGCATTTGTGCAGCAAGTCAGCACCTGATTATTAGAGGCCATTAAAACTGAGAAACTAGTTATTTAAAAAGAGAAATAATAATAAAGGCCATGCTATATCTAAATTTAGCCTTAATAGAGGATGTGCTATATCTAAATTTAAACTCTGCACTGGTGTACCTCAAGGTTCCGTAATCACCTCACTTTACTTTTTCATCTGAACTACTCATCTCACAATCTCCATCATTCTCTGTACTACTTTTCCTGTACATGTTCGCAGAATACCTGTAGCCTATACCAGTGGACTGCGGGCCATGGCAGAGGACACCCTAAACAAGGTCCCAGTACATTGCAGGGCACACAAGTATATACACACACACAGAGACCCAAGGTGGGAATCAAACCATGGACCCTAAAGATGCAAGGCCACAGGGCTAACCACTATTCCACTGTGCTTCCTTACCTATATTTATAATGTATTATAATTCCATTGCCAATGGCAAGCATCAAATGGAGTCAAATCATCATAATCACCTGGTCTTCATTAAACAAAAATTAAGAAATAAGTTTGTTTAGTTCTTTAACTTGCTTGCTCTCATTTAAATTATGACTTTGGCTACTGTGGTTACAATTAGAATTGGGTTTAGAGTTAGGTGCAGAAATAAAATTTTACAAATATGTGGTCTTTACGAAAATAATAAAACATGTCTACTGCCCCTGCTGAAAAATCCAGCATAGGCCAGCATGATTTATATGCTGGGCCACCAGCAAGGTTTTGGTAGTTAAAATTGCTTAGAATTTTAGCTCATTATATTTCATTTTAATAGCTAGTACTGAAAATAGTGTGTGATGTAAATACATGGACCGTGGAGTGTTATCTTTAAATGCATTTACATAAGAAAGACAAAAATAATCCATTTACCAAAAACATGTAAATACATTATTTTACATTTATTAAATATTTGCTGTGTTGTCTAAAAACACAACACAAACCTTTTATATAAATGCACTGGTAATAAATGCATATTTTAAAAAAGTAATTAATGGAAATCACTTAAAACTGAAAAAACAGCATAGACCATCATAGCTGGTCACCAGCTTGACCAGCAGTTATACCAGCATATGTTGTGTTTTGGTGCTGGTATGCTGGGGACCAGCATCAGTAATGTGACCAGCATACCAGCACCAGCATCATGGCACTATAATGCTGGTCACCAGCATACAAGCATACCAGCTCCAAAACACAACATATCCTGGTGTAATTGCTGGTCACCAGCTATGCTGGTCTATGCTGTTTTTTTCCAGCGGGGGACTTCTACATATATATAATAGCTAGCTAGCTAACATTGTTAAACACTAGCTGACTTGTTAAAAGTGATATACAATTAAAATTGAACTGAACTGAGTTTAATTTTAATAAAATGTTTTATGCACATCCTGCATTGGGGTACCTCAAGACTCAGCACTCTGTCCTGTTTAATTAGCCATCCAGTACATTGGTGAGGTAATGTCTATGTCTCCTTACATATTAGTTATACATAACAAAATAGAAATAAAACTTCTTCCCATGTGTTTGACACTGGATTCATTACATTAATAAATTTTCCATGGAGAAATATTTTGATAAACACAGAGAATTACATCTTGCTTCACTTTTAATTTGCAACACAATATAAATTACCTCTAACTTGCCATATAAACTCCATATCAAACACAAATATATATCAGCAAGAACATTTACTGGACTTACTTGTTGTGTTGTTACATGCTGTCCAGATTTGTTTTGTCCGTTATCTAGTTTAGTTTAAACAGTCTTGTCTGTGTTACTGCCATGTTTGTTTTGGCCACACTATGGAAGCTGCACAGGGCCAAATGGACTGTGAGGTTTTGGCCTGGTTATATACGGCCTGCAATATGCACAACGTGTTTTGGGCAAATCTTAATTTCAGTGGGAGCTGCTGGTGTGATTGTGTTACTGTGTTTTAAAGCATAATCTTAATGTCATTATTTATATTAATGTCCATTATTAAATATTAATATTTGTGTTCATTTTGCATGATGTCTGCATGACTACAGCCTTTCTCATCATGTTTATAGCACTGGTTTATATGACCAGTGTTTATGACCGGCATTTCATTAGCGACAGTGTGTGAGGTCTCATTACGTTCATGGCCAGGTTTCTGTTGGAGGCAAATCGATCTCACTGTTCATGTTATCCCTCTGTTCCGGGCTTGTAAATGCCATACACCACACAGAGACCGTTTTACAGTCTCTGTCTCTAGAGGGAAGGAAGTACATAAAGTTGATGCTTTTATACAGTTTAGCTTTAGCAAGGATTATGTTATATTTAAACTCACCTTTAAAAGATAAAACGGCATCTTTACACAGTTCCATTTCTGACATAAGCCATTTTGGTTGTTGCCTAAATATATTGACAACACAATAAAATGTTAATCCCTTGCTTCCTTTTACATTAATGCAAACAGCAGCATAGCAAATTAGGTGCAAGACTTTAGTGCTAAGGCTTTAGTGCAGCCTTTCCTTTATTCTGTTCTCAAACTGGCATTAATTATACAGTGTGATGTTACATAAAACATACAGTATGATTCAGAAGCTACTATTTTATACACCAGTACTGTATATAGTGCACACTACTGTATAAAGTTAGTAGATTACTTTTTTCTCCATCCTTGCTCTAAACAGTGCCATTTTGAAAGAGATTCAAATGTGATCGAGTGTATTATATTGCATTGCATAGTATACAGTAGTATAGTATAGTATAGTATCATATTGTATTGTATTGTATTGTATTGTATTGTATTGCACAGTCCAATGTTGTACTGCATTTGACTATATTGTATTTTACTGTACTGTATTATATTGAATTTTGCTGTACTGTATTGTATTGTATTGTATTGTATTGTATTGTTCTTTATGGTCCTGTAATGTTTTGTTTTGTATTGTATTGCACTGTACTCTACTTGTATTTTACTATATTGGGGCAATTTTTTTATGTCACCAAAGGCATCAATTCGACCTTGCCTTACTTTATCCTAAAATTCATCATTATAAATACTTTGAAGCCTCACTATATGTCTAACCAGAAGAACAGTACCTGTGCTGAAAAACTTTTTCATCCTGGTTTTAAATTCATCTCATAATCACCTCCTCATCTGTCTCCATCTGCCTCAATCTGCCTCAAATCTTAGGAGAAAAAATACGACACACGTCTTCACCAGCAACTCTCCAGAGTGTGAGGGAAATGTGACTGCTTTTCTACTCTCTAGTCTCCGAGTACAGATTCAGGTGTGTCTATCTGCTAATGAGGCCGAGTCTGGATCAGCCAGACTCTACTCATTTAAAGTCTTCCTAATTTGGCTGACGTTGCTGACATCCCCGAATGGTCCAGTGGTTCTGTTATCTTCTGGCCTGGTAGCTGTGGGTGTATTTGCTAATGGATCAGTCGTGTGTTAAATCCTCCTCCAGAAGAAACAGAGACAGACGGAGAGGATGAAAGAGATTAGAACGTGATTGTCAGATTCCTCTCCAGTTCCTGACACACTGTGGTTTCTGTCGATACCTGCAGCACTTAATGCGTTTCACAATAAACAGCTCCTTGTCATTTTCACAATGCTTTGGTGAAACTTGCTAATAAAGCTTAGTGAATTGAAATGGAAGTGAACTGAATAATTTATTTAGACTTTTTCATTGCTGAAGCCCTCTGTGTTATATCAGATATTTTGTCCTTCAAGGTCAATAGTAGGAAATTGTATTTTTCTATTCCTCATTATTTTTCTATTTCTAAGTTTATTTTTCTATTTCTATTTTTCTAAATTGTTTTAGTTATATCAGAGTGGATTTTGTGATTTTAAATCATTGTGATCTGATCATTTAAACCAATCAGCCATAACATTAACACGGCATAACACTAACACATTCTCTTTGGTTATCAATTATATACCAGTGAACTAAAAACATCAATGCTTGCCATGATAGAAAGCCACAACACCTGGTGCACCACAGCCTGTCATACAGGGGGACCAGCAGGCAAAGTGCCCAAGGCCACCCATCCAGCCTCCAAACTCATCAGATCCCAATCTGATTGGGATCAGTGGAGGCTCCGCCCCACAACCCACAGCACACAATGGATCCACTGCCAGCGTCCTCGTGTCTTGTGGGTGTCCAGAAGGAAATCTACACAATACAGGGTATAATGTTTGCAATGTAATGTTATAGCTGATCAGTTTTATGGTTTTTTTTTTGTTTGTTTGTTTGTTTTTTAAATAGCGAACTCATGCTTTGGTTGTGAATTTGGTGTGTCGCACCACATCCAAATCACATAATGTCCTGTTTCATACTAAATAATGTTAAACGAAGCATACCTGTACACGGTTAATGCTGGGAGTACTGCAGAGTGTAAATATCCTTCTTCTTGGCTCCAACATTCTTCAAAAATCCAGTGAATACATTTAGTTCACTCACAGCAGCTGCTAGTTTTGCTTCTCTGATCACTTGATGCAAAGAAGCAGTGCGATTGGCTTTTCACAATATGTCATGTGGACACTATGTGACATGCTTTGCCGTAGACATCGAATTTTGAAAAAGCTTCAAAAAGAAGGTAAACTGTTAAATGTTTTGTTATGGACAATCTTGTGCACCAGGGAACAGTAATATATCAAAATAAATACAATAATGATGTTTGCACATTAAAAGTGTGCAAGTATAGACAAAATAATCACTGGATCAGAACAGGTTTCCCATGTGAGTCACTTTAAATATCATACTTCTACAAAGGATGTAATGATTTTCTTAAAACAAGAGACTTTAAAGATTCTCAAATAAGGCTATATAGTGGTTATTAACATAAGCATTTTCTTAATGACAACCTAAAAGTGCAAAATTGGTGTTTATTGCATTTTTCTGTCAAACTGTTTATTTGTTTTAACATAACTGAGAACAGAAATTAGCAGGTTTACAGAACAGTAAATGTAACTATAAACTGATTAAACATATAACACCATTCTTATTTTTATTAATAAAAAAGTAAATTATTGATTAGCAAATTAACATAGTAATCAAATACAAACCTTGGTGTTATTGGAAAACAAGTAACTTCATGGTGGTAACAGTAATTCTGCTTCATCACAACACTACATTATTAATTATTTTATTACAACAGCAAAACTCCAAATCTTTTATTCTTGTTTTGTTATAAAAAATATTCTGGAAAAAAATTTGAAAAAAACTAATAAAGGCTTTGAGTGAATATAAATCCTCTGTCTAAGCATCGGTAAATATAAATAAATGAAAATGTCTGTGTGCAGACCTTCCTGACTGAGAAGGGTTTTATGGTGTCCAATGCCACCCTCTGTTCTGAAGGTGTAGCACAGCTCAGGTTTTTATACATTTCCCTGTTGATGGTGCAGAAAACACTAAGTGCAGAGCGCTTTACTTAGTAATCTTTTTTTTACAGTAATCAAATTTGTATTTCTAAGTTGTATACAAACTTCTTTGGGTTGACAGAAGAATGATTATAGTGTGGAATTCTATAAATGTTTGCAGTTATACATTCATGTCAACACATGTATACACATATAATAATAAAATAATAACTTTAAGGAAAAAATTAACAAAGGAAGGAATAAATTGAGGAAAGAGGAATGGAAGGAATTAGTGAAGGAAAGAAAGAAGGAACAATATAAGGAAGGAAGGAAGAAATAACAAATCCATGTGTGTGTTGAATTTTCAGTGATTTCATTTTAAAACCTTTTCCTTCTCAGTACCCCACACTCTCATCTTCTATACCGCTTTATCCTGTATACAGGGTCACGGAGGCCTGGAGCCTATCCCAGGAGACCTTGGGCATGTGCTCATTCTCATACTACAGGCAATTTGGAAACACCAATTAACCTAATCTGTATGATTTTGGACTGTGGGAGGAAACCAGAGTACCTGGAGGAAACCCACCGAGCATATGGAGAACATGAGGCGAGAATCAAAGCTGGATCCTGGAGGTGCAAGGCGTCAATGCTAACCACTGAGCCACCGTGCCACCCCTCGATACGACAGTTTTAAATCCTAAAACGCTATTAAAAACTCTTTACATTTATTATCAGCTTTAATAGACCATGAAAATTCAGAAATTCTGTAACAAACTAAAGCAAATGCTGAAGAAGGAAGAAGGACAAAATACTTTAGTATTATGGTCTATAGTTATTAGACTGGTACTAAGTAATACTTTTATTATGTACTGTACACATCTTCTCCTTATATATATATACCTGTATATAAGGAGAATGATTATAATGATATAACGATATCATGATTACAACTATTATTATTATTATTATTATTATTATTATTATTATTATAATTATTATTATGCCATTACCTTAAAATCTCAAAATTCCATTATTCCATTTATATTTTATATTATAAAATCTATTTAGATTACATTATGAGCTTAAAATTACCATGTCGTCCTACTCGAGATTTGTGGATCTAAAATTAATGCTTTTCCTATTCATTTTAGCCAAAGCTCTAAATATATAGAACAATGAATTGCTGTCAAATAGCTAAACCTCTCAGTATCTGAGCCACATGCAACAGAAAAACAGACAAAGAGTCCTTTATTAACAAGTACACAAGTGTCTTTATTTTTGCAAGCAAGTTTAATTCTACAATTCAAAGATGAAAAAAAGGAAAATAATGAAAAAAAAAAGCCACTGTCAAGCTCTTGGCACATTTATGTACAAAAACTGATTAATTGTACAGCCAGCTACAAAGCATTCTTAGTGAAAGTACAAAAGACTGACATGAGAGAGGGAGAGAGAGAGAGAGAGAGAGAGAGAGAGAGATAGAGATTGCTGAATACTGTATATGCAACATCAGTGATCATCTTCTGATTCAAACTAGGACGAAAGTCAAACACTACAATCGAGTAAGATATTTATCCTTTAATACTGTTCCATTAGCTACTCAAATACTGCACACTAAAGAAGAAGGAGAAGAAGAAGAAGAAATCAGCAAGACAGTCAGTGTAAAAATGAAAATATTTTTTTTTTGTAATCAGTTAAAAACTATTTTATAACCATGCCACAAACAACGACTAGATTCACTGTCTTTAGCTAATACAATGATTTATTTATTATTTATTTTTGTCCAGTCTGGTGTAAAAATCGATGCTGGAGATTTAACAGAACAGCGACTCGGCAACGAGAACCCAAATGCATTTACAGTAGGAAGAATTTTTTTTTAAAAAACCTCACAATGGCGAGAAGTTAAAAATACGATGGTGTCAGAACCCGAGTCAGAAAACTCTCAGGGCAGTTACAGTTGGCTAAATCCAGTCAAAGAGTTTGGTCCAGATTATTAAATATTAAATAATCAAATAAAATGTAATGTATCAAATATAAATGAGTTGTCCCAAAAATAACAGGGCAAAAATGTAATCTTTTATAAGCAAAGAAAAGAAAACATATTGTTTCTACAAAGTTGTAACCATTCTGTATTATGCAATAAAATTACATTTTATTATTTACTAAAACAAATTCAACTCTGTAGTAAAAAATAAAATAAATTTTAAAACATCAAAATAATAATAATAATAATAATAATAATACTAAAATTGTTGTGCCCTATTATTATTTTTAGGATACTTTCCTCTTTTTTGTTCATTTTGTTTCAGCATGCTGGCAGCAATATTCAAATTCAATGTTTTAAATAAACCACCACATGTTATTATAATCCAAAGACCACAAAACTGTGATTATTATTATTATATAACTATTTATTTCTTACATTTTATTATTATTTTTGTCCCAAACATGGACGGTGATCATCGGGTTTATCCCCAAACATCAATTAAGTTTTTGAAACTCTTTTTCACATGCCCGGAAATGACCAGAAAATATATGTATACATTTATATAGATATAGATATGTGTGTATATACAGTGCAGAGGAGTGATTCTCGACTTCTTTTTAATCTCGCATTGAAGCATTTAAAAAAGTTAAAGCTAAAAAACAAGCAAATAAAATAAGCAGAAAAAAAACTGGAGTATGTTAGTGAGATTATGGCTTGTGAAGGATGAGAGAAAAATGTACGGAATCTCTCCAAGGCAAATCTAAAACAGGTGCTCGATCAGCAAGACAATCTCTTTTACTTTTTATTTGACTTTCACAATTATATGACTCAGAGAGACTAACCCTATTACTATTATTATTATTATTATTATTAATATTATTGTTGTTGTTGTTATATATTAGCTTATGATTTTTGGGTCACCTAATTTTCATTTCAAATGTTTTAATTATTATTTTTGCCTAATCATTTTAAGCTAGCTCAAAACATTCCAAAATTATAAACCTAAATGTTATAAAAATAAAACAATAATACAATAATATCTGATATAAAACTTGTGCTAATAACTTGTGGATCAAATGATCCAATGGGGTGACCCCGAGAGAGGGAAAACAAAAAAAACAAAAAATATATAATAATAATAATTATAATAATAATAATAATAATAATAATAATAATAAAAATAATAATAATAATAATAATGAATAGCCTCTCTGGACGCCTTTGCGGTTTTGCACTTTACAGCTTCACGAACAGCCTGAGACAAAGCACCAGTGTCACAAAACATCATGATATATTTTGATACGTACAATAAAAAGCTACACTTGAGCAATAAAAAGTTATTTTAAGGTCCTGAAATCTTCTGAGAATGATGTGCTGGAAAATAATCCGTACAATTCGCCAATCGGAAAGTTGACCATCTTAACAAAAAGTTTTTTTTTTCACTTTTTTGTTCATAATCTTTCCATTTTTAGAGCAAATACAGACATTATAGCTTTTAAAAATGTTTTGAGATGAAGCACCAGTGTCACAGCTTCTTCATATTATTATTGTATGTCTGTGAGACTTAAACTAAGAATTTACAAATAGTTTTTGTAAAATAAAAAATAATTCAAAAGATTTGAAAAATGGCTGAGATTTTGCTGGAAAAGGAATCTGTGAAATCTCACAGGTTTTGTCACATTTTAGCTTTGGATGTTAAATGAAAACAACAAAACAAAATCCAGTTTAAACTCTATGAAGTATGCCAATGTGCCTAAATCAACATTTAAATAAGGTTAGTGTCATAAAAACATTTGATGAAAACAGATATTTGTTTGTTGTTGTTGTTCAGACTAAGAGGATTGTGATGTTCAGGAGATGTACTGCTAAACCAGCCGTAGTGCTAGCTACAGTATGCTAGTTCTCTGAAAAACCTAAGCAGCACACGTATCCAATGTTTAGCGCTTAGGTGTTTTATTTATGCTTTACATTTAAAACCTTTTCTGAGGCATACAAGGCAGTTTATTGTGTTAAAAAACAAACAACAGTGCTAACATGTCAATAAATAGCTAGATGTTAGCATCTTAGCCAGCTAGATTTTTTATGTCTTTTTCATAATTTCTTCAGTAATTTAAGGTTTTTTCTACTGAGGTTAAAAATGTTAACCAGGTATTATTTATATCCGGAGAAGTAGAAATACCAGTGTAGCTAGCACTGTGGCTAATTTTTCCATTCTTGTCCCACATAACATATCATAACCCTATTTCTGAACAAAAAAATCTGATTAATTAACAGCTTGAAAAATACTTTTTTAAAAAAAGTTTGACATGTTAACTTGTGATATTTGTGTCTTTAAAGAAACAAATGGCTCTTATTCATCAAAGTTGCTTATAAGCAAAGCAGATGAAAAACTTATGCAAATAATGAATTTTTGGAATATTCGCAAATATCAAACTCCAAATTTAGATCTTAAGAAACAGTGCAAAAATCTGAGCATAAACATTTTAACATGCTAAGAATAAAAATTAGTTTTGGACTTAAATATAAAAGTAAGATTTGATGATTCTTTTTGTTTTTATTATTATTTTTTTTTAAATAATAATTAATAATGTTTTCCCCAAGTTTCCAACTGATCATAATCCTTAACTACAGAATGTGGATTTAGGTCATTAGTATTATATTATTCATTAAATATTTTAAAAAATAAATAAATTTAGTCCCCAATTTAGACTATTATTTAATTATTATTTTTTAATTTGAGTTTACAAAATGGAATTAACTGAAATACTGCTTAT
This sequence comes from Clarias laeviceps, assembly GCA_030014305.1. NCBI lineage: Eukaryota > Metazoa > Chordata > Actinopteri > Siluriformes > Clariidae > Clarias > Clarias laeviceps. Next base: position 4,407,723 of record JAQMYJ010000039.1, read on the forward strand.
ATTCAACATAGTATATTATCCACGTAAACACAATTTATCAAGCCATTTTAACACGTCCACAAAATGGAACGTATTTCATAAATTGAATTAGATGTATAAGTAATAAGGGTGTGCCATATGTTAATTACATGCAAATATGACGATAGTGGGTGGAGCTTGTTTTCATGTAGCTGAAACTGATCCATTCAACTTGAATAACGACTCATTTTAATGCTTTGCGATGGTTTCACAGATCTTATGTGGATTTGCTCATATTTTGTTAGCAACACTGATGGATGAGAGCCAACTAACTAACTGACAAGGCAGAAAAGAAAACTGAAAAGTCATAAAAACATATAAAAGCAAAAAAAAAATAATAAAATTTGTATAAGTCCATCCTGGCACTGATCCTCTAACCAATCAAATTCATTGTGTGTGTGTGTGTGTGTGTGTGTTTATGGGTTGTTCAAGGAAGGGAAAAGGCATGCTTGAAATTGTGTGTTTAAGTGCGTGTGTATGTGTGTTTGTATGTGTGTGTATATGTGTGGTTTATGTGTAGGCGTTGAGGCGCTCTTTGGAGCGAGTGGAGTGAATATCATGTAGTTCCTGCTCCTCCTTGCTCTTGATGTCTTCATACTTCTGCATGCGGCACGCGTCCTTCACGTAGGCCCAGTTCGCTGCCAGGACCATCAGGTAGTGCACCTGCACCAACAGAGCCACACCGGCCACGGACAAAGGGTTAGTAATGCGACGCAGGGAGGTTACTGCACTCAGAAATAAAATAAAAAGTTTAGACTGTTATATTCACAAACACTTCAGGATGCAGGTCATGACCCAGGAGCGTTAATATGTATAATCATCTCAGAAGGAACATGACGGAGGAAGGACACAGGATGGGAAAAGTATAGATCTTTAAAAAAACTATCAGAACAACAACTGAGTTACTGATTATCTTCAAAGTCATTGTCAGTTCATGAGGGTAAGTTTTGAAGGATTTCTCGCCTTTTTTGACGGAAGAACGTGGTGATTCCCCTCGGCAAACTGGTCCGCCACGATCACATAAATACTGTAATCACTACTGTTACTTACAGGTCCATGATTCGAAATTTTGTGAAAGCAACAATATAATATTTGACAATTCTGCGGAATCATTTATCTTTTGACAATTCTGCGGTATCTTTTATCATACTATATCATTTAATATACTGTAAAACAATCTTGATTTCAACAGTTTGATTTTAGATAAAACTGCTGAACTGAACTGATTTGATAACATTATGCACATTGTGTTATGAGATTTGATGAAACTACAGAAGCCACTCTGATGCAAAGGTTTAATTAAACTACTAAATTGCTGCATTATGATATTATATTTAATGATACTACTAAATTTACTGCAGTATGTGATCAGATTTTGATGATATTGTACTATTGAATCTGCTGCAGTATGTGATGAGATATTTATTATATTACTGCATCTGGTGCTACTGTATATTGTTATGATACTACTGAATCTGCATGCAGTATATGACAAGATAATGATTATACTACTGAATCTGCTGCAGTATGTGATCAGACTTGCTAAACATTCATGCAAATGGTAAATCCTATTTACTATTAATGTATTATGTAATTAAACTAGCTTTACACTGCAGTCATTACACATTTCCTGCATAGATAGCTAGTTATTGGCGTAACTAACACCACTAGTAGACCCAGCCCGGCAGGTGAACCACCACGTCACAATAACAGATACAGGAAGTGGAAATAACAACACATAGAAGCCTGGGAAGTTTTAAATTAAGTTAATTAAGGGGAGGTCGTTAGGGCTGGGGGTCATTTCCGTGTCTGACTGTCATGGCAGACGGAGTCAACACCACAGACCCAATGTGTGTGTGTGTGAGTTAAAGGACTGCAAAGTGGGCGCGGCTTCAGAATCGTGTGCAGAATCTCCCCAGGCTCAGAGTGACCAATGTGGCATAATTACGCACAAGGACAGAGCTGGACACCATCTGTCACATGACCAATGACATCACACAGACACAAGACAGATAGAGAAAGTAGATGAGTGCCACTGCATCATTCATGCTAAATAAAAAAATTTAAATATTGAGATACATAATATGATTTATTTCATGTTTTTCCTTTTTTCTTTTACTTATTTAATTATTATTATTATTATTTTTTTGGAATAACTTTAAATATCGGTAAAAAGAAAAAAGATTAAATCATTATAAAAAAGATAATCAAATATCATATAGACCTGTGGCTTTGCTATTTTCTTTTTTATTTAATAAATTAAAAATCATATATATATATATGATTAAGTAAAATGTGTGTATTTATGTTTTTGGTGTTTTATGTTTCTTTATTGGTAAATATTTTAATACAAAAATATTTTTATATTTTTTTCAATGAATTGTTATAAGATTAATTTTAGTAATACTACGAGTGAGCAGTAAACTTTTTTTTATCATTTTCTCATTTACTGTAATTGATTAAATTGTTTGTTTGTGATTTTTCATATATAATAGTTTGCAAAAAAATCTTTCAGAAATTTTGCGTTGTTAAGTCTTATTCATTTTTAAATATTTCTGTTTTAATATTTATTTTTAAAAATGATAACATTGACCCTGAGATATTTAAGGTTTGAGGAATGCAGATATGAACTGAAGCATATCTACATAATTTTTGTTTATTTGTTTGTTTGTTTGTTTTGTCCATGTAAAACATTATTACAACTAGCACCTACACCTTCACCCCTAGATTGTAGTGCTGTAATGACTATAGACTCCATCTCTTGTCAATGTTTTATTTTATTTATTTATTTTCTTTATGCATTTTAATGTTGATGAAAGATTTAGCTTTTCATGCTAAAACTCCTTAATTATGAAAATCCAAAACAGCCGGAGAGCTGTACAGCCACCAGGTGGCGTGGTTTCCTTGTAAATGCTGCATCTTCGAGTGGGATGCAGTGCTGAGGTGATGATGTAATTATATAATAAACCTAACAAGAGCATGACTGAACACACACTCACACACACACAAACCTTTATATTCTTATATTCACACCTGCATATATATATATATAAAAATGTATATATATTAAGCAGCACAGATAAACCTATCAACCTATAAATGCATGTACAGTAATAACACACATGGCCACACACACACACACACACACACACAGAGACACACACACACACACACACACACACACACACACACACTACTTATATATTTCTCATCTGTTTTTCTTTTTTGGTGGTGCAGGGAGTGGCTGTTTCTCTCTCTCCCTCTGTCTCTCTCTCTCGCTTACACACATACATACATATAACACACACACACACACACACACACACACACACACATGCACACAGTTTTCTTTTCTATTTTTTTTCGTTCCTCCCTTCTCTTCTCTTCTCTTCTCCCATCCTCTGTTTCCATGGCAACAGTGCCTCATGCATTTTCATTGCAGAGCATTGCTCTTATTCTTTCTTCACCACCCTATTTCCCTCCCTTTCTCTCTATCTTGCTTTCTGTTTCTTTCTCCCTCCCTCCGTCTTTCCGTTTCTCTGAACCCCTGTTCTCTCTCTCTCTCTCTCTCTCTCTCTCTCTCTCTCTCTCTCTCTTTTTACCATGAAGTGACATTTCAAACATTTAGAAGGGGCCTGTACTGGCATCTGTTTAAGTAATAAAATCTTGTAACATCCCAACACTGACTGGGCATTCATGGCCACTTTGGACACATTCATGCACACTGCACTATATATTTATATTTTTAATTTTTCATCTATGGACCACTGCACAAACCACTTTAAATAAGACACTTTACAAAATCACTTTTTATGCATATTTGCACA
>JAQMYJ010000039.1:4411667-4433757 GCA_030014305.1 Clarias laeviceps
AGCATTTCACTGCATATCGTACTGTGTATGACTGTGTATGTGACAAATAAAATTTGAATTTGAATTTGAATTTAAAAATGTATTGTTGTTATTATTGCCACAATGAAATTTTACAAAAATGCACTGAATATGTTTCCTGGTTTTGTCATTAGTGAAGATGTTAGTGAACTGAGAAAGCTGTTTCTTGCAGGCTACTGTATGTAATTAACACATAGAATCTGAACTGTTTGTGCAGAGTCCAACTTAAAAAAAAAAAAAACTGGATTAAAACTGATTGATGGATTAAAATTTGTGGATTTTGGGATGCTATCACTTGAATCAATGATTCAGTTTGTTTTAGAGACAAACAGCAAGTTTTTTTCTTCCTTCAAATTGTTTTTGTCTCTTGCATGTGCTCCCTTTTTGCTCTCCCCCCCCCCGCTTTTCACTCTTTCATTAATCCACAAGTCTTAATCTGTCTTTCACTTGCATGTTGCACATTTTTGCACTATTTAAATGATTTACAACTCAAATAACTTCAATGATAGAAATGCTGTAGGTTTGAAAACTCCCCTAAGCCTCACTTAAACACTACACTGAGAGAGTTCAACTCTCTCTCTCTCTCTCTCTCTCTCTCTCTCTCTGGTATCCCACCGATGAAGAGCTCAGGCATATCACCAAGTGATAATTATCACCACTGATGATCACATACACACTACTGTAAACACACTATTTAATAAACATACACTAATGACAGTACATACACCACATGCACTAAACAATCATTATACACACACACACACACACACACACACCACAAACTGTAAAGAAGAGACACAATTTTTCATGTCATATATATATGCCATCTTGTGACCATCAGAAGCGAAGCATATACTGTACATTTTTTGAGCCCCTCAGTATGTCGACATACTGTATATTTTCTATTTTCTTCTTTACTATTTTTCTTTTCGTGAAGTTTGTATTCATTTTTTGGCTGTATAAATAATAATAAAAAATATATGAAAATATACTGTATAAGAAACTGTATGAGAGAGAGGGGGGGGGCAGTGGAGAGAGAAAGATAGAGAAAGGCTTAAATACATATATAAAATAGAGAGATACAGTATAGAGGATGATAAAATGTTTAAATTTGCATACAGATAAATAAGAGGTATAAAGAAATGTCGGAAGAGCGGATAAATCACTAGTCTGGATTTTAGACTTGGATTTGCAGCAATAATTATCTAATGGATGAAGAACTTCAATTTAATCTGTAAACCCCTCCCACCTGCTGCACTACTACCCTGTTGAAGTCTGTTGAACTCTCGCTTGTCATATTCGCCTAAAAAAACAATAAACGCAACAAAAGACACCATCCCGACTAGCGCCTTTCTCATCCCATCATTTTTTAATACTATTCCATGTCACTATTTTTATCCTCCTTAATCTGATCTCCATGCAACCAAACTAGGCAAAAGAGCACTGTTCTTACAGCTCTCACTTTCCCACAGGCGCACTAATGATCTTATTACCCGCTCGTCCCTGGATAAGGAGAGAAGTGAAGAGCCGTGAAGACGCAGCGATAAAGAGATGAACAGAGTGAGATAGGAAGTGACTGAGCGAGAAACAATGAGACGGATTGTATAAGAGAAAGACAGAGAGCTGTAATGTGCCAGACTTACAGTGATGTACTGTACAGAGAAAGACAGAGCAGTAGAGAGAGTGATGAAGTGTGATAAAGAGGAAGAGAATGAGATAGAGAGAGAGAGAGTGTGTTTTATATAGAGAGAGTTAGAGAGAGAGAGAGAGTTTGAGTAATAAACTGGCTCACCATGGCGATGACGGCCGCTCCTGCCCCCGCCAGAGCGCACACGAACAAGTGGAACGTCAGGTCCAGCTGGAGGACAAGATGAAAAAAGATATTTTTTTTAAAAATAAATTGCTATAATGTAAGTAAGAAGAGAAAGTTGTTTCAAAAAACATTAAATGCAGAAAAAAAAAAAAAAAAAAAACTATAAGCTGATAAAGAATATATCATGTCAGTCATTAACTAATTAAAAGTTCTAATTATTGATAAATTCAGTTAAATAACTGTGTTACTGATCGGAAGATCAGCGGTTCAATCCCCAGCTCCACCAGGTTGCTACTGTTGGGCCCTTGAGCAAGGCCCTTAACCCTGTCTGCTCCAGAGGCGCTGTATCATGGCTGACCCTGCGCTCTGACCCCAGTTACGCTGGGATATGCGAAGAAGGATTTTCACTGTGCTGTAATGTACTGTATATGTGAAAAATAAAGGCTTAACTTAATTTAACTTAACACTATCTGCTCCAGGGGGCGACGTTTCCTGGCTGACCCTGCACTCTGACCCCAGCTTCCTAACTCTGATATGCGAAAAAAAAATTTCACTGTGTTGTAAGGTACATGTGACAAATAATTGAATTCTTATCTTATTGTTGAAGTTGAGTGCATCACTCTGTGTCACAGGCTTGTCTTTTGTCCAAAAGTCCAAATTTATGCACCAAACTAAATCATAAAACTGTATAAGTGTTTTATTTTCAAGTCAATTATTTGATGAAGAAATATAAATATAATATAATATTTAAGAGTGTAATCAAGAGCAGAGTAAATTAAAGAAAGCGTTTATCTATATAATATCCATAATGTAGCATTTATCTTCTCTGAAAAGTCCCCTGCAGGGGATTACTGCAGGACACTAAACATTTTTGTATTATTATATGTTTTATCATTTTTATTACAGTATGCATAATCTGTAATGGATTCTAGTACGAGTAATTTGCATGTAAATTGTAAGTAATTTGTGAAGTATCTAGGTATTAATTGTTAATGAATTATTATCAAGTCTAACCTAAATTCTTCACATAATAGTTCACTGTACAACAGTTAATAATAATAATAATAATAATAATAATAATAATAATAATAATAATAAGTTTCCTTTTTAAGTACAGCTCTAGAGAGTTCTATTATTATCAAAAATTTGGTGCTAAGGATGACACTGACCTCAGAATCGCACATGTCTTTGAACTTGCTGGAGCTAGTACAGATACTCTTTTCTTCAGAAGTGGGTACAATTCCTGAAAGAAAATCCATAGAGAGAGAGAGAGAGAGAGAGAGAGAAATGTTTAATCTCATAATTATTCATTAACCTTATTCATTATTCTCTGTTTGGTGTTTAATTGCATCATCCAGTTTTACATATGCATTAAACTGCCAATATAAACTGTTTTTCCTAAGGGTGGGAGTAAAAAATGGAGTCGGTGGTGGCTCAGTGTGTTAAGGCTCTGAGTTACGGACCGAAAGATTTGTGGTTCGAGCCCCAACTCCGCCAGGTTTCCTTTGTTGGGCCCTTCAGCAAGGCCCTTAACCCTGTCTGCTCCAGGGGTGCCGTTAAATGGCTGACCCTGTGCTCTGACCCCTGGCTACTAACAAGAAGCTGGGATATGCGAAGAATAAAGAATTTCACTGTGCAGTAACGTATGTGTGACGAATAAAGGCTGAAAAAAACAACAACACTACTTGCATGTTACAGGAACTCAGCTGCAAGTTATTGTCACAAACCCCCCCATACAGTTGTGACCTCCCTGCAAGCCATTTCCACATGTTTGGGCCATTAATGGAGTTCCTGGGAGGCCGGTATTTCAGACGTGAAGCAGGCAGATGGCTTTGATCATGGCTTTGGTATGCTGAGAAAACTTTATACCTTGATGGTATCCAAGCACCGAACTCCTCAAATAAAATCTTACACCTTTCCATCTTGCAAATTATTATTTTGTGTAATTAATTTATGAAAATGGACCAATATTTTAAATAAACTATTAAATTTAGATTTTATATATTAAATACTAGATAAGGGGTACATTGTGAGGAAAATGCTATAGATGGAGCTGCCAGGCAAGAGGAAAAGAGGAAGGCTCAAGAGAAGATTTATGGATGTGGTGAGGGAGGACATGCAGGAGGTTGGAGTTACAAAGGAAGACCTGGTAGACAGAGTTAGATGGAGACAAATGGTCTGCTGTGACATATATAAATGGGAGCAACCAAAGAAGAATAAGAAATACCCGTCATTCACGGTTGAAGAGTTTGTAGAAATAGTTAAAAGGTTAAAGCTGAAAATAATCTGATCAACTTTATTGTAATCAGTGATATTATTATTTCAGGTTGAAGGCCACGTACATGTCTGTCTGTCTGTCTGTCTGTCTGTACGGCAGAACTCTCTATCTAACTTATTAATACAAAGAAATCCAATTTTGTAAGGTTGAGTATCTTACACCTTGTTTACGCTAAGTTGTACTTCTTTCATCAGCCGAATTCACTCCCTGTTCAGTAATCGGAGAGTGAATCACAGATGAGAAATCAAAAAAGTAGATCACATAGTTTTGCTTAAAATAACTTCAAAACATTAAAATTCACTTATACCACTTCAGCGCTATTATTTCTCTCTTTTATTCATATAGATACTTTATTAATTAACTTAATTAATTAATGTTTTTATTAAACCTATAAAATAAAAATAAAATAAAATAAAATAAAATGAACTAAAATAATTACATTTTATAAAATAAAATTAAATTAAATTTATACTGTAGTGTAGAGAGAAATGGAATGAAGAGCACAGTTGATCTGTGAGCCTCAAATAATCTGGGACACTGCTTTCCATTAATGAGAAATGAGACCTGAATGTCTAGAAAGAGCCTCATTCAATTAAAATCACAACTCATAACCAGAGCTGTCAATCAAGTATAAGGAGTATATCAGGTTATCTCACATCATCATTGAATTCTGGTTTCTGATTAAGTAGAAGCTGTTGCTTATTATTATTATTATTATTATTATTATTATTTAAAATAACAGCAGTTCTGACAGTATTGAAACTGTTTGTTTGGTTTTTGAAAGGAGTCTTCAGTGTCAGGGCTTTGTAACAGTCTGGGGTAAAGCTTACTGACATCAGATGACAGATGAGTTTACACTTTTATTTTCCTTCTAATGGGATGACCTCTTGTGTTTACTCTTTAACTCCACTGTAAATGGCTGGTAAATAAAAGCAAAAGCAATCACAAACTGTGATTGTATAGCTATTATAATGGAAATCTTAAAGCTACAGATTTAAATCTGACTGTAACAAAGAATTGACACTGGACACTCAATCAATAAATCTCATCCATACCAACACGTTAATATAAAGCTGTTATCTGTTAGCTCCCCATCAATAATCAGAACCTTCTGACCAATCAAAATCCAGAACTTTACACCTCTAAGACCAAACAGATCCTTCCAGTCATTACATACCAAACGTGCGCAGATCGAAGCACAAGTTGGCTCCATCAATCAGTGTCATGTTCTGGCAGGTGTTCCAGATGTTGAAATACATGAAGACTGGGAGAGAGGTGAAGGCCGTCACGCCCAGCCAGGCCAGCATGAAGATATAGGTCAACATGATGAACTGAGAGAGAAGGAGACAATAAATAAAAAGAGCTGATGGCTTGAGGTGTAATTAATACAGGGACACATTTGTTAATTAATGGTTCATTACTGCTTGAGTAGCGATAAACAGCCTCAATCTATTCTAATCAGAGCTCATACACAGAGCTGTCAATCAAATAGCCACTTTATTGCACTTGATTTGCATTAGCATTGCAAAGTTTCCTATGTATGTGTAGACAGTGTAAGAGAGAGAAATAAACAGAGCCACAATTTCAAGAAGTGATGCTTGGTTAGTGATAAATTGAACAACTGTCTTTAGCATATGATTAGTTTCTATTGTATAACTTTGGTTTAATTTTATCATGGCATATATACAGTATAGCTTAACATTAAATATGTAAACAGGCATTATGAAGAAAACGACAGCTTGGAAGCACATGTCAGAGATCAGCAAAACTAATATGACATCTAGCACATACTATGCAAATTATGTTTGAATTTGTAAATGTTTTGATCGTTTTTATATGCAAAAATATGATAGTGTTGGAAATTGGTAATATTGGTAATATTTTTGGGTGGCTGACATGCATTATCTGCATTTACATTATTTCCTATGGGAAAATGCATTTCACAATATCATAACAACAGCACCAGTTTAATTTATATTAGTAAAACAGACATAATACTAACATGTAAAACGACACAAGATTGAGTGATGTAGCTGAGGTTGAGAAACAGTCAGAACCAGAATTCACACACCATGCTGACATTTCTGCATTTCTGCATTTCTGCATTTCCGCTAACATGGCCGTGTGTCTTACCCAGGCGCTCACGCAGCGGCCACAAGTCGTGATCTTGAAATCACCATAGAGATCACGGATTGCCCCGGTGGTGAAGAAGCCCTCCACCATCAGCAGGATCCCGTAGACAAAGAAGGCTGCAGCCACGCCGTAGATCACATACTTCAAGATATCAATCCTGCAAAAGCACAGAGTGAACCCATCAACCAGATTACACTAATCTTATGTCTCGGTGATCAATTGCGAAACAATGGAACTTTCTGTATGTGGATTTATGTGCCTGGTAAATAGAAACAGTCAAAAGAGTTAAACAAAGCAAAAGAGACACAGCATCCACAATTATGTGGCAGTATTTTACAATCGAGCTCCCAAGGATGAATCTCAAATTTATTGGACATGAAAGCATACTGTACTTGCAAAGTCTGTTTGAACAAGAATAAGTAAGCTTTATCATACACACATAGCTACTGTAACTGTGTTCCTATTAAAGAGCAATACCACTGAGCTTTTTTTTTTCTGAACTTTTTTTGGCTTCAAGTTTGATTTGGTGGTTGATTTCTTTAAGTCTATGTGTGCGTGAGCATTTAAAACAAAGATTTTTGTGTGTTTGCCATTAATAAATCCCACAAGTACTAAATTGATGTACTCGGGCATGGACCAAACATTTGCATAAAGAAACACCCACAAATCGCCATATACGGTCAACAACTTCCTTTTGAAAAGCCCAGTTCCTCTCTCATGGCACAATATGGAGCATCTCAGAAGGTCAAAGAAGATGAACTTGACCTACAGTGGAGTAGAGACACAGCTATATAGAGATGGTTTATTTGGTAGCCTACAAAATTTACAAATTGTCACTATTGTTGCAGAGTTAGTGAAATGAATGCATAAAAGAATTTCGATGTACGCCTGACTCTAGAATGGACATAAATCAAAACTCCACTGGGATGAAACGTACTTGGGCAATGAGACAGTCGAGTCTCTCATCACACTTTGCAAAATGTGCATTCCCTATGCAAAGCTGTGTGTGGGTGCCAAAACATTAAGAATGGTATTATAATGATCCACAGATGAGCTCTTTACACACCTTACCATGCATGCACCTTGTGAGCAGACAGGTGAGACAGATAGAATGCGTCATGGCCTGTAATTATACTGGTGTGCTAGATTTTTATTTGGATGAGCATGCGTTAATTATGCAGTAATATAGAGGTAAAAATGTTTAAGTCTGAAATTACTGCATTTCAATAGTGTGATGGTTAGTGGGCGTGTTTTTACAGAGTTAAAAAGGAGATTGTGACTAATGCAATCTGCTGTTCCCATCATCTACTGCTCTCGTTCTTTCCATACTCCCCTCCGCCTCAACTTTATACTGTAGATCTCTGCTTCTCTCACCCTAAACCTCCCTCCATCCACTTCTTCCTGCATGTCATCTATCAAACAGTACAACATATTTTCCCCTGTTCATCTATTTGCTACTTTTCTACTTTCATATTCTCTCCCTCTCGCTCTCTCAGGTTGATGTGAGAAGGTGTACTACGGCAACCCAGAGCCATTCCAGAACAATTTAATTCCCTAAGTATGATTTCAGCCAAGTCTCACACTCAGGCCTGGAAGATCAATCTTCTCCTCATCTTTCCTCTGTGTGTGTGTGTGTGTGTGTGTGGGTAGGTGGGTGGCTGAGTAAAACGATTCTGCATTGCTTTGTCAGGGGAACCAAACCAAAAATCGTTTGATGGCTGATTTAGATTTACTATGTATCACAACCTGACCATGGCACAATCATGATGCATCCATGGTATGATCCGATGTGGCCATGATACAGCCTCGATATGTATATGAAATGGATATAATGGACATAATGCAGCCACAAAGCAAAAAAGCTACAGTACATTAAAGAAATGGTCAGGGTACAACCGAGGAATCTATAGTACTGATAATCATTTTAAACACCTGATGACATAACCATGATACGGCCATGATACGCTTATAACATAACCGTTATAACTATAGCTAACTATAACTATTGGTCTTCCATATGCATGAAAACTAATCGATCTGTGCTATTCAGTGAAAAGAAGGCCCTGCTGAGATTAGGCACATAAATCACTTTATTCCTAATGAAATTTCTTTCTGAGTGTTTTTGCTATGGGCAAATATCCAAGTCTTTTTGTATTCGAAACAAAATAAGAGCTTCATTAATACTGGATTTTCATTGCACATAATACTGACAAATTTACATCAGCCATATTATGAAAGCTCAGTTTGTGCTCTTTCTAAAAATGTATTAGCGACTACATTGGCAAATGCTGGAGATTTACACAAATACAGTACAAGCATAAGAATAGCCCTGACTCACTGCAAAAAGTCTTCAGAAAGCCTGAGACTACAGAGGGTTTTAAAGTGACATGCTGGAATTTGATAATGAATATGCACAAAACTTTAGCTACATTAAAATATATGTCACACTCTTACTTCAATAACATGAAAATCGTTCAAACCTCCTGCATCCTAGCATTTACTTTTCAGCAAATATTGTATTCAACCTACAACAATTCAAATGTATGATCTTTGTTAGCCACCCAGCTGTCACAATCTTGTGATTTAACCCTTTTATTAACCCTTTATTTATTTATTTATTTATTCATTTATTTATTTAACTATTATTTTCGTAAAGGGGCATTAATTGCTGGGTATTTTTGTGTGAAGTTCCCAGTACGTTTTGATGTATGTGTGTGTTCTTTAATGACAGTCAGTACTCACATGGTAAACACGTCCAGGGTTTCAGGTGATGACTGGACCACTTCAAAATAGTTCTGCAGAATGGTGACGGTGCCAGAGAGAGCTTCATGCCCACAGCCGCAGAAGAGTGCCACGCCGGCATAAAGCAGGATGGTGGCGATAAGAGAGGCGTAGGGAATCCCGCTCAGGCATTTGATACAGCACTCAGAGCACCCTAGAGCAAAACAAAACAGCACATCTTAAAATCACAATCAGGAGAGGGAACTTCATCATTGTGAGATGAAAAAAGCATCTCTCTGTAAGTGGGGCACTTCTAATGATTAGTTTTTTGAAAGATGGTCATGACCACCCTTACAACATTAAATCCCGATATAAGTATTACTCAGATAAACTTTTTAGTACTAATCACTGCTTAAAACATCTCACTCACTCACTCATCTTCTATACCGCTTTATCCTGTATTCAGGGTCGCGGGGACCTGAAGTCTATCCCAGGAGACTTAGGGCACGAGGCAGGGTACACCATGGACAGGGTGCCAATTCATCGCAAGGCACACACACATACACACACTCACACTCTCATTTACACACTACGGGCAATTTGGGAACGCCAATTAGCCTAACCTACATATTTTTGGACTGTGGGAGGATAGTGAATTTTTGTTGTAGATTGAGGGTTATTTGGTTTTGATGGTAAATATTGGTGTAAGATTAAGAAATATTTGGTTTTGATGATAATGATCGTTGTTTTAAGGTAAGGAAATGTTTGTTTTTATAACAATCATTTGTGTAAAATGGGGGCATCTTTGGTTTTGATGGTGAATATTAATGTTAGATGAGGAAATATTTGGTATTTATGATAATCATTGGTGTTACATTAAGAAATATTTGGGTTTGATGGGGGGTAGATTGGGGATTATTTGGTGTTAATGGTGAATATAGGTGTTAGATTCTGAAATGTTTAGTTTGGATGATTAACATTAATTTAAAGTAGGGAAATAGTTATTTTAATAATAATTTGTGAAATATTTTGTCTTCGTGGTAATAATTGGTGTTAGGTTAAGAGATATTTGGTTTTGAATGTTATACTTGGTGTAAAGTAGGAAAATATTGAATTTTGTTGGGGACTATTGAAGGTAGGTGGAGAAATATTTGGTTTCAATAATGAGTATAGGTGTTAAACGAGGAAGCATTTTTAGTTGAGGGTGAATATAGGTGGTTTTGGTTAATGTCAATATAAAAATATTTGTATTCATATTGTTCTTATTGAGGTTATTTAGACCAGCTTTTTTTAATATGAAAATAGTAAATAGTGGTATACTAGTTAATATAATTGGGGATCTAGTGGGTGCTAGCTTGGATGTGATGTTGAATATTGGTGTTAATCAAAAAAATATTGCTAGGTTGAATTATATGTCAATATAATACTGGCTATTGTTGTTAGTTGGGGAAATCTAAAAGAGTAATGATACATATTAGTGTCAGTTTGGAAATATTGGGATTTGTTGGTAAAAAATTGCTGTCTAGATATGCTGGAATTTGATTTGAGTGCATATGTGAATTAGTTTAAAACTGTTGAAATCTAATCTTATCAGCATGCTCAAATTGGGTCTATAAAAAGAAAATTTTGGGTGTCAATTTGTATAATCAATGTGATGGTCAACAGCTTCGGCCTTTTGGAAAAGTTGACATTTGATGTTGATGACAGTTGGTGCTATTTAGCCAGTAGTTATGTAATTAGGTTCCTGATCAGAAGGTTATCAGATGCTTATCGATTAGCAGAAATGAGCAATCTATCATAAAGACCCTTTACAGGCCACTATAGAGTAGAGCCATTAATGTGATCCAATTTTCCATTTTGGCCGGCAGGAGAGCTCTGCTCCTCACCCTGAGCCTATTTATTACAGTCTGCTGTCTTGAAAGGAGATGCTAAATGGCATTGTGACCAATCAAAACTGTCCTGCTGAAAGATTTAAAGCTGTGAAACGCCTGCAAGCAAACAGCACACGCCGCAAATTACATGCTTTTGTCCCTCTGCGGGTGAGATTTATGGGAGCACGTAAACTGTGCCGCTGTCTCGACAAAAAACTATACACTGGAAACTATCCAACAGCAGCATGCATTTGTGCACAGATTACACTACGAGGATGGATGTTGTCAATCATCTTCCTCTTAGGAGCAAAAATATGCTTCTCAAAGCATAGAAACCAGCTGATTCAGAGACAAAGATTCATATTTAAACCTGCATGAATGAAGCACATCATCTTTTACCCTAAAGCAAAACAATAAAACATTGTAAACTAAGCTAATATTCATGGTTCTTTAGTCTTTGGTTCATTTAAACCTATACCAGGATAATGCATATTTAATTTCAGTCGCTGCTTATGAAACCACATCTCCATTATGTTTGCATTACCATCTGCAACACCTTTCCACTATCTTCTGTGCAATATGCACTATTCCAGATGTTATAAGGGGGAAAAAATAATGCATCATTCTACTTCAGTAGCACATTACGAATGCAGAAAAACTAAGAGTGCTGAAAATAACACTCCAGAGACGTGTGGAACAAAACTGCATCCCAATTAGGCAGAGCTACAGTGAGACTTTCATTAAAACAGACTAAAAAAGGCTTCCTGCTGATAAAATGGGCCATTATTCTCAAGAAAGGAACATTTATTTTATGAATATGTGTGGATGTGGAATGGGAAGTCTGGGGCAGAGGAGTGTCTCAAATTGTTTTCCAACAGGAAAGTTGACTAAATTAATTAAGAGAGTGGTGTCTGTGTGTGTTTTCTGCTGAAAATTATTTTGTGTCAGGGCAATTAAAGTGCTGCAATTATGCATTTTCCCATCTGGGCTATTACTCCCAATATTAGTGGAATATTAGAGTCCATATCAATTTACCTAGTGATAATCTAATCTAAACCAGCTTCACTACATCAATCTCTGAGACTGATTAGAGCTCCTCTGATATCATGTGCTGGTACAGAACGCCATACAGACCCACGTTATTACACTAATATAATCAATGAATTATTCATTAAGCGTGAAGTAGTTTTCTCTGAGCATTTCGGAATTTTGATTTCAACTTCTCACTGTATCGACCATCAGCATTATCACACATCCTGTCTGAGCATTGTTTGGAAAACCAAGATAGAGTTTGTTTCCTGTATAGGAAACGATAAGAAAAAAATACCCTTAGGTTATCAGTTTTCACCACCTTCAAAATAATAGAAAAAGAAAAGGGAAAATAGTAGAAAAAAACAAATCCTTGTATAACCCTGAATTTTATTGCATTTACTGTTATTTTATGTACATTAATATAATATAATGTAAGGAAAAGTAGAGGCGATAAATAGCAAATAACAACAAATGGCAACAGTTTGAAATTGGATTTTAAAAAGAAAATATTCCAGATATTGAAATGTTTTCATAAATGTATATGTTTTTTTTTTTTTTAATCTTTTGTTAAAATTGATCATTTATGCAGTGGTATCGAAATGTTTCGAGATTAGCTCTGTTTATAAGAGAGTACTTTATTTATCTACTGTATGTTTACACACCATCGCTATGTTTACACACTATCACTACATTTACACACTATCACTAGTCCACTATACACAGCAATACAGTGCTCCCAGCGTTCCTGCCAATTCTGGAATATGTCCTGGAAGTCTTCTTTTCAAAGCGTGTCAAGCACCTTCTGTGATCTGCAGTGATGTCAGAGCGGCAAAACATTTGAACTAAATCTTTATCTTCGGGAAGAGGGCGAAGTCTGAGATTATGTTGTTTCCAGGGAGAAACTCATGTGTGAGGAGAGCTTGGTGACAGGATGCATTGTCGTTGTCACCAATTTTTTTTATAAGTTTGCATTTGAGATGATAACATGTTGTTGCCATCCCTCTATAATCTACAATCCTACAGGTGGTGCACTCTAAACTACTCACAGAATCCTGTGTTGTCCTGCATGTGCTGGTCCCTGATGATTCCCATCACTATTATTTATTGCATTTAATATATTTACACTGGTGCTGATATTTGTATTCATCACTTTAGATTGCTGATAGTTGTATATTTATTTATTTATTTATTGATGCAGTGTAACAAAACGAGTAAAAAATCTTCCTGTAATAAAGATCCTCGACAGACCTGGAGTTAATGATTATTTCAGCAGAAAAGTCTTACTCTCATGAGTGTGTACTACAGGAGCTCTCGTTCTTCCTTATTCCTTCACACACCCTCAGGAGAGATACTTTTCCCAGTCGTATAAATTAGCTTTCCAGTTTAAACTGCTGACGAGTGGAGAGTGTGTGATCTCGAGGGTATGGTGTGTGATAGGTGTGCTGCTGTTGCTGCTGCTGCATGTAAATCCAACACACAATATTGGTTCTTTATTACACACATGGCAATTATGAGTGATTATTAAGAACATTAAGCTAACCAGACTAGAGAGTCCTGAGTTACTGGAAATGATGGTCAAGAACAGAGTATAGACTTGAGGACATGCAATACACTGTGTCATGCTGTTAAAGTAAAAGAATCAACAGTAGGTTGATGCGATGGAGTGTAGTTTTTTTTTTTTTTTTAACTAAAGTCCAAAATAATTTTTGATTACTTTCTAGTGATATATAAGTAAATTTCTGTTCTTAGAACAATTGTTTCCTCACCAGGATTGTTTTTTTGTCCATTAGGAAATCCTGTAAGTGTAAACTAATAAAAGAAGCTAAACTTCCCTGACTTTTACAAATAGTTTTTTTGTTTTTTTTTAATAATGCATTTGTAAATTAGAAGTATTGAAGCGATATCTATTTAAAACTGTGATCTACATACCATCTCAACCAATCAACATCCAGGATTCAGTAGTACTGTGATATAAAACTGACTAGTAGACTAGATTTACACCTACATTGCTGTACATTTATTCATTTACTGTAGAAGTTGTAAACTCAGGACCGTACCCATGACTAGACTTCACAGTGTTCATTTAAAGAACTTTTATTTCAACTCAAGCTGATTAAACTTAAACTCCTACACACACTGAGTGCAGAGCGGAAAGATGTAGGTGTTGATCAGCACTTTACTTGATGACTACTTGTAAAAGTGGCTCTTGTAAATGACAAGATTTTCACTGATGCGTTACACCAATTCATGTGTCTACTTCATGTCCACTTTTAAATAGCTGTTAAAATTTCTCTTTGCCAGACAATTCAAACACCCAGTCGCCTTTTTTTCCAGTACAAATTCAACTTTTGTAATAACATAATGCCATTATTCATGCAGCCGATCAAAGAGTTGGTTGCAATGGGTAGGTGGGGGATCATTAATTAATAATTAAGTATTTACTATCATAGCAGTAAGAAATTAGGTGTTTCTATATCAGTTACTTGATAGTTACTAATCACTATAATAAACTACTGTATGTTGATTAAAGTGCAATTATTTAGTATAATAATTCACTGCATTATCTTTTTGATAGCCATTACAAAAGATGATAACATTATGTCATTTTAAACAATACTTTGTCAGCTTAATAATTCCTAAGACGTTGTTCTGAATCACCTCTGTGTTGTTTTATTTACACCACAGATGAGCTAGAAACCTAACTAGCCTCTAATACAAGGCTGAATCCCAAATCCTGTCGTACCTCCTGATCAACGACTTGATCAACTACTTGGTGTGTAGAAGAAATCACTGTACACCCTACACAGCTTTCTATTTAATGCTATTTTGGAGTCAACCCCCAGAACGCAAAAATTAATAGCTGATATTCTAAAGCAGAATACGGTACAATGTTAATATAAAGAGAAACATATGCAATTTACAGGACTGTCCATCGCCTTTATGGTTTATTCTCCACCCCTTTGGCTACATACTGTAGTACAGAACTTTCAGGTTTTTCAGTTCATCAATTACACTAGCTGTCAATCACTAACTGTCGGTCGCCAGCTCCGCCAGTAGCGGTTAGTTAGTTCCTGAATATGTGTTGGTGGAGAAAAATAACTGCTTATATAAAGAAACAAACCAAAATCTGTTGATAATAAATGGTGTTTGTGGAGGTGTTGTACAAAAACAATATCACACTCGAGGTTGTGCTCTTGTGTGCCCTCGTGCTATGATGCTATGACGCCAGGGGTAGCTCAGTGGTTAAGGCATTGGACTACGGTTCAGAAGATCCCAGGTTTAAACCCCACAACCACCAAGTTGCCACTGTTGGGCCCTTGAGCAAGGCCCTTAACCCTCAACTGCTCAGATGTATAATGAGATAAAAAAATGTAAGTCGCTCTGGATAAGAGCGTCTGCCAAATGCCTAAATGTAAATGTGCTAATGACCACATCACAGTTTAGGACTCACTTTTGCAAAAGGGATGGTAGTCTAATTTATTAAGTCCCCACATTGATTTAGATTGTTATAATTTTTTTAAATTTTATTACAATAAAACTTTTATTAGTATTGATGTTTGCTGTCTTAAATATATTTAGAAATAGCACTGTGGCAACATGATCTGTAGGATCTTAGGACTTTTATTTTTATTTATACAAAAAAATAAAAATAAAAATAAGAAGAAAATATATATACTGTAGGTTTTGGATGCATTTAAGGGCATTTAGGAAAACATTAATAGTTGAGCTAGTTAGCAGTTTCAGTTAAGCTAATTAGCGTTTGTTCTAAGATTAGTAGTAACACGCATTATTTAAATGTTAAATGAGTATTTTAATAGCATACACTGCTTGCTGTTAAAGACCATTACATATTATTTATTTATTTATTTATTTATTTATTTCCCTATATGCATGTCCTCACTTTGCAGGACTCTTGGGAGTGCACTGAAGTGGTGTGTAATCACTCTGACCCCTGTGTCAGTGTTAGAGTACCAGTTAGTGCCTCATCTGCCACGACCTGCTCCTGACCTCCAGTCACCAGTGATCCTCACTCACATTAGCCACCGTGATAACAAGCTGATAGGAGCTACAGGGGCCACCAGTTCCCTCAGGGGGTGGGTGATTCAGTATACTGTACTACTGAATAACTCACTCATAAAAAAGGTTCATGAACTCTTTTCAGCTTTCCTTCTTTTGAGGTCAATAAAAAATATAAAATATATCTGAGATAACAGAACCACAAAACTCAGAACATCTTTGAAATTATTATTATTATTATTATTATTATTATTATTATTATTCATTCCTTCATTCATTCATTTACAGAGCACTTTTCATTAAAATGGAAACACAAAATTTGGTAAATCAAGTAATTTAAATAAATATATAGTAATAAATGTGTGTATAATAAATAAGTGTTAAATAGATCTTTTAAAAGTAAATAAAAAAATAGAATTTGTTAAATAAATTATATAAAAATGCATAAGTGACAAAATAAGAAATAATAATATTTTTAAGTGAAATGTTTCAAGCCTTTTTTTTTTTGCTTGCTTTAATTTTGATTACGGCTTATAGCTTATGAAAAAAAAAATTTGTCTCAAAATATTAGAATATTTCACTGAATACTTGGTCTGAGCTCCTTTAGCATAAACGTGCACTTTAGCGCATGGCTTGTGCACTGTCTCCGGTCTCACACGCCATGTGAAGCTCTTCCAAGCTATTTTGAGATACTGGATTTTTGTTGTAATCCATAATCATTGAAATAAAAAAGAAAATGCTTGAAATATTTCACTTTGCATACAACAAATGTAAAACATATGAAAAGATTCACTTTTTAAATGAAATTATATATTTTTATTTTATTTCCCCTATACTGTAGCTCTGACTATTTTACTCTGTAAAGCACTACATAATATTTACTCCCTCCATAAAACTGCACCATATGACCAATTACACCTCATTAAATCCAATAGTTTAAATCAATCACTATATAAATCATCTGTAATGTGCAGCACTAATGTCAGAGATGCTGTTATAGAAATTTAATCAGCACCTTTTGACCAATCAGAGTCCAGAACTTGACCACGGTGTGGATTGTATGAGGTTAATATATGGTTCGTATATAATGTTAAGAATTTATTGGTGTTTGTAAAGAATTTGCTCCAGACTGTTCATAATTCATCTGTCAGACTTGTCAGAAGTGCTTGTGCATTAATGAGAGAGTGGGTGGAAATGTGTGTGTGTGTGTGTGTTGTGTGTGTGTGTTTGTGTATGTGTGTAAGACCGATGGCACCGTCTGCCACCTCCTATTTGCCCAATCACTCTTTTAATGTGTTAGAATCGGCGTGACTGATGCTTATGAATGCCAAATGACATGAGTGACGGATTTTCAATTAGTTGAACACTGCACAGGCACCTGAGGGACAGATTTACACCACACCATAGGAGCGGTGCCTTTTTTTCATCATGTAATGGAAATAAATGCTGTTTGTACCAAGTAATTTGCATAATTCTGGTCCAGTGACATAATAATTGAAAAAAATATGCAGCCGAAGTGAGAGACAGATGCAGAAATTTCACAATTTCACAACCACTTAGTAATTTTAACTTCAGACTTTATTTAGTAAATTTAGTAAAGTTTTTTTTTTTTTAAGTCTGTAATTTTTTTAACATCATCTATCACATTAATCTCTAGTAGGACACCAAAATATTTTTATGTACTCTGTCCTGTAACCTTGCTGTCGATATATCATTGGGTTGTAGACATGGATTATAACAGAGCTAAAGATTTTAATCTCACACAGTTGGAACAGTGCTGTTGTCCACCATCTTTGGTCACAGTGGCACATTATGCATTCAAAGACCATCAATCTCAACTCATGACCAAAGAAATAGTTTATGATATGTGATTGTAGTCTATGAAAATCAGAACTCATACATTAAAAAAAAAAAATCGTAGTATCGTAGTAGGGTTTTTTTTCTTTCAGCTGCTCCATTCAGGTGGGTCGCCACAGCGGACTCTCTGATCCACACAACAGCTTGGCACAGGTTTGATGCCGGATGCCCTTCCTGACACAACCCTCCCCTTTTATCTGGGCTTGGAACCGGCACTACATCCAGTGGCTGGGGTTGAGGCATTGGCTGGGAATCGAACCTTGCTCTTCAAATGCCAGGCAGAAAACCTACTACTGAGCCACCTACCACAATGTCCACTCTTTATATATTTAATATTATGTCTATTTCACTACAATAATAATAATTTCTTTGTTTTTATTTCTTCCTATTTCTTTTATTTTTATTTTATTTCATGGGCACTCGATCCGTTGGTGTCGATGGCACTTCACCTTCCATTGATCTTTTGTTTTTGACCTTTTTATCTCCACCCCTATATTTAACCCTCCTCCTTTAACCAGGCTTGGGAAATATTGACACACTCACATGCTCATCAACATACTGTGGACAATTTGGAAACACCAGGCAGACGACTCTGCATGCACTTGGACTGGAAACTGAAGTACCTGGAGGAAAACCACCAAGCACTATGGATGGATGGATGGATGAGATGCAACTTTATTCTCATTCCACAGTCCAGGTACTCAGCAATGAAATGCAGTTCAACATCTACAAGAAGTGCAAATAGTAGTGCATGTACATCAATGCCGGCAGCCATCATGCTGCCACGATAAAAAAATAAAAAATAAAAAAAAAAAGCTACTTGTAAAATTAAGCTTACCAATTTTTACCATTACAGTGCAATACGTACTTTGAGTTATTTCTGATTAACTTGCTTGTTTCACTTGAATAAAAATTCCATTCTTAAATGGAATTTAAATACTTGTTAATACTTGACTAATCATTGTATTTCAGTGTACAGTGTACAAGATAAATTTTGTATTTATGTTTTTGAGTCCTGTATATACGGTATATGGCCCAATTCTTAATGTGTATTTTATTGAATGATGATGATGATTGTTTTTTCTATACTATTGATATATACTGTAGAATCATTGTTCTGTGATATTTTTAAACCTAAAGGGTTATACAGTAACAATCAAAAGTTTGGATATATCTTAAATGGTTAAATGGTTCTTGTTTCGTGATTTATTTTCTACTTTCTAAAACAATACTGGAGATTTCAAAAGTCTAAAATAACGCATATGGAATTATGGAATTATGTAACAACAACGAAAGTGAATTGTTATTTTAAGACATGAAGTTCAGCTGCTCTGGAACAAAAATAAAAAATATAGATGGTCATTTTGTTGTTGTTCCACTTTCCTCCACATTTTACTTTACTGGCAATTGCAGTAGAATGAAGTACTAAAGGAAAAAAGGAAGACACTCCCAAAAATGTGTAATTGTCCTCTATGAGGATATCTTTATGATTTATGTAGGTAATAATACTTTTGCTTTGGGATGATCAAATGCAAATGCAAATACACAACACAACAAATTTATGGCTGGGTTAAATTTAACTCTCACATCAGCTTTTGCTATATTCAGTGTAATATTCAGCTCTTAATTAGGGTGGAAACATTGAAAATGTTTCATGCACCATGAGCTCCATGTTTTAAAAAATGAACTAGATATGTAGGTATCATTTTTATATTGTGTAATCATGACTCTGGCTTTGATTAAGCAAACAGTACACACAACAAGCTGTCGAGGGCCGTACAAGCACATAATCACCCATTCAAAAAAAATTACCATTTTCCATTTCCATATCAAAAGCCTGCCATGACTTAAAAAAAACCACTGTTTTCTTTCCTTTTGTGTCTGAAACAAAGAACCTCGGTGCTCCAGTGGACCTGCCCTGGATCCGGCGCTCCCTGGATTTAAGCTGCTTGTTATTTTTATCCTATAGGATCCGTTAACAGGGCTGTAGGAGTCTACAGAGCTCCGCAGATAGGCAGGAAGCAGGTGGGTGGAGACAGAGGCATCCCATAATGCATGATGAGTGATGGTTGAGGCCCAAAGAAGAGGCAGGCGCTCATTAAAACACTGAGAATTAGTGAGCAGCCTTTGTGTTGAAAAGCTTTGCAGATTTCGCAGCCAGACACAGAGGCGGGGTGCGTTTACTTTTACACGACAATGCTGCATGATGTGCTTGATTTGAGGCTCAGGTTCACATTTACACCTGAGCATTATCGATCATGCATTTCTGGTAAATTACTTATATTATTTATCGTAAGAAGATCCACATGTGCATGTCTGGTATAAAAATAAAAAAAAACATTTTCTATCTGTACACAGTACCCTTTTATCCATTTGTAGCTACATTTAAATATAACTTTTGTAAAAGAAACAAGTTACATCCAATGGGCAAAATGCAGTACTGAAAAATGAAGCCAATATGGAAGTGGAAAAACGTGCAGTTCCACAAATGTCCAATAGGCTCCAAAAGTGAGTCAATCCCCATAAAGTCCAACTTTACAACATAAATAAAAACGTTCACAGTTTTTTTTTTTTAGTTGATCTGCAAGCTGAGGTAGGACTTAGTATTGCATGTTTTTTTTCTTTATGGCTTCACGTTTGTTAGATAAACAATTGATCATTAAAAAATGGTTTTGGTCTCGATAGCTAGATTTCCCATTCATGACAACTGTCGTGTATTTCTACGTTAAATTAGGCTATAATAAGCCATAAAAAGTATGCATAATTAGGGCCGTGGCTAATTGTAGTGACACCTGCATTGCAGACGTCAAACTGCTAGATGTCTACGGTGGATCCCTTTAACTAACCAGCTAATTACTTGAATTGTGTTGTACAGTCGATAAGCTTACCACAATAAATACAGGAGATGACACGGGACGATGTGTGGGGTGTGGAGTTCAATCAAATGCATTAGCATATAAATTAACGTTAGCCACTTAGCATTTTAGCTATGCATAAGCTAAGCTAGCTAGATTGTGGTAACTGTGTTCTTGTGTGTTCAGTGTGGTTTACATAGGACGATGATGGCTCAAATGACTCAAAAGGCTGTGGGTTACTGGGTTATTGTTCAGGAGGTTGGGGGTTCAAGCCCCAGCACTGCCAAGTTGCTGCTGGTGAGCTCTTGAGAAAGGCCCTTAACTCTATCCGCTCCAGGGGCACTGTATCCTGGCTGACCCTGCACTCTTACCCCAGCTTCCCAACTGGGATATGCGAAAAAAAAAATATTGCACCGTCCTGAAAGGTACATATGCATATGTATGGATTAAACATTTGCATATTTATGGATTAACTGGGGTTTAGGCAGATCCAGTTCCTGCCAAGATGGTGACAACCAGAGCTCCTACAATTGAGCTTTAAAACCACTCTTGAGAAGACCTATGGGTGTTGTCACTGAGGGTTTTTCAAGTTATTTTTTACACAATTTATGATTATATCCTGAATCTAGGAGGCACATGGAGACCAAAATAACCCAAGGTAACCTCCATGGACATGGTGAGAACTTGTGTAACTCCACACAGACAGATACTAAACTCTGGATTAAATTGGAGTCCCTGGAGCTGTCAATCAGCAAGACCTGCTGTATTTTTTGTTTTTTTTGTTTTTTGTTTTTTAGGCAGCCTGCAAGCAACAATACAGTATAAAGACCAGAAATACTCATTGCTTAAAAATAAATGGCTGAATTTAGATCAGTTCAGGAACAGTCATGCACAAGCAGGACAGCATTTTTGTAAATATCTTGTCTCTCCTTCCATGCCTTAATCAGGACTCTTGTTCCGGTTGATGAATCTCTGCTTTATGACTGTAGCAAACACTTACATGCTGCATTAATCACCCATAAACTCAACTGTCTCTTCACCTTTACTGCTCATTGCCTCGCATTAAATCATTAGTGCTATGTGAAGCAGGGGGGCGTTGTATTCAAGCTGTTATCCGTTCAGAATTCCCTGAAGCATCTTGGCTTTCATGACAGCGTTTAGCATCAGAGCATCAGAGGTTCGGCGAGGACTCGAGGATGAGATGCTGGACACAAATGGGGAGGATTCATTCATTATTGAAGAGCGGCTCAAAAAGGGGGTCTGCCATCACTATCAATTATTCAGTCTCTCCCTCTATACTGCTGCCCTCTATGTCTCTGCTTTCATCTTGTTTCTTTCTTTTTTCATTCATGCTTATCTGTGCTTGCCTTATTGCTTTATGATAATAATAATAATAATAATAATAATAATAATAATAATAATAGATTGTGATAAAGATAACCTATTATTATAATTTTTTTATTATTGTATTATTTTATTATTATTATTATTATTA
>JAQMYJ010000039.1:4434209-4444209 GCA_030014305.1 Clarias laeviceps
GACAATCCAACACAATGGGCAGCACATTGAACACATTTTATAACTTATTTATAACATTTTATAACTTAATTAATAAATTTGTAAATATGTATATGTAATATATGTCATATGTGTTCTAAGAATCATTAACCCTTGATCAAGGGCACTACTTGGTGTGTGGAACAAGGGATTCTACACCTTAAATAGTGCACTTCCTTTCCATTTAACAAGGTTTGGGATCCAACCCCATCACCCAGAAGTTAGCTGATATTCTAAAGTGGAAATATGAAGTAAATCTCGTAAGTTTCTCAGGATTGCGCACCACCTCCATGGTTTATTCTCCTCAACTTTTGGCTACATATTACCCGTAAGGATATAAAACTACTTTCACCACTGGTAATTACACAAACTGTCGCTTGCTAACAATTGCTCCACCAGTTGCGCTTAGTTACATTAGTTCCACCAGCCGCAGAAGGAAATGTCCTGGCAGAGCAAAAATAACTGGTTAAATAAAGAAACTAATCATAATCTGTTGATAATAAATGGTGTTGTGGAACTGTTGTATAAAAGCAATATCACACTCAAGGTTGTGCTCTTACACTATATGAATAATCAACATGGCTGTGATATCTTTAGTACTTGGACCACATCATAGCCGTGCTGATATTCATCTCAGCAGCATTCATGTATTTATTTATGTGTTCATTTACTGATTCTAACTTTCAGTACATACATTTCAGCATGACATATTGTGTCACATGTTGCTGTGCTTGACCCAATAAGTTCAAGGTTTGGTATAATTTCACGTAATTTCTGAACAGTAAAACTGTGTCTTGTGTCTGGCTGACGTCTGCATGTTCAGTATTGAAACACGTTCAATGTCAACTCTTAGTCGGAAACTGGTCAAGGATGCAAATGTAAATCTGTACATACAATTTCTACTGAAACAGCACCATTGTTCCCCTCAGCCACATGAAAACCCCATTCAGCTCATATAATTTATCCATGGCCGTGTATTAACAGCATGAAAGCCGTGCCTTCCCACTTCACCTCTGAGTCTCATAACA
This sequence comes from Clarias laeviceps, assembly GCA_030014305.1. NCBI lineage: Eukaryota > Metazoa > Chordata > Actinopteri > Siluriformes > Clariidae > Clarias > Clarias laeviceps. Next base: position 4,435,256 of record JAQMYJ010000039.1, read on the forward strand.
TCTAAATAAATCACAGAACAAATAAATAAATAAATAAATAAACACATCAATCATTAACTAACGCTTAGCTAAGAGCTGAGCAAAGAGCGCGGGGAATGAAGATTGACGAAGCCCCATAAATCAAGGGCTTAGATGGAGCTTCACTCATCCTGATACTGTAAACAACACCGAACAAAGCAAGCACCGGTCTGTCCCTTTCTCTCTCTCTGTCTCCCTCTGACCCCTCCCATCCTCATCCATCTGCCCTTCTATCCCTCGCTCCCTTGTTCACTCTCCATCTGTCAGACTCAGACACACATACACACTTAGACACACTCTCAAAAACGCCCAGCAAGGTCAGGGTTCAGAAGTATCTAACGGTTAGTTGTTAAGAAAGGAAAAGATGAGGCGTTGTTAAAACTGTAGCTGTGTTAGAGCAGGTCACGTGACCAGACAGACAAAAAGGAACCATGGATTGAAAACTGTATAACGCATTATACTGTAGGAATAAAACAGACTTCACTATTGATTAAATGGATGATTTTTCCAGCTGTAATATCTATATATAAATGCATAATCAGTCATGTACAGTTAGGTGAAATTTTTGTGCCCCCATGATGGTTTTAGCGGATAGCAGTGGGGAAACAAAAGAAACAAAAGTACCTCCAATTTTACTTAAATTGATTAATTCATTTATTTTTGTTTTATCCGTTTAGGCTTTTCACCAAAAGTTAAACATTAAATATACAATATATGAACCCTGACAGATGGTAACAAACTTTTAATTTTACAATCTAAAAAAGCTAATCTGTATAGTACTTGTATGCTGTGTGCTGCCTGTGTATCATGCATTGTCTGTAAATGTACCTTGTCTGTAGGGTGTGTGTATTGCTTCAGAGTCACCAATAAGCAATAAACCAAATTCTTTGTGTATTCCAGATCTTTTTCCACCATTAATGTTGCATAAGGGTATGTACCATTTCTATATCCACTGTCAGATGTTTAAATGTGTATGATTTTTATTAAAAAATCCTAAAGAATTGAGGAATGTGTATAGATAGATATACAATAAAATCCAGAGTGTTGATTTAACACCCTTTCAAGTGTATATGATGTGGTGGTAATTCAACTCTGGAGAATTGTTGTGTGGATGGATGGATGGATGGATGGATGGATAGAGTACTTTATTCATTATTCTTACTATGTAATAAGTTGTTGTTCTTTGATAACATAAATGCTTTCAGTCTGGAAGTGTGAGCATGAACATGTGTTTCCTCTGGGACATAAAGACAACAACAGCGCTACAGTAGCTGGCCCATTCTGTTTACATGAATATACACACAGTCATGTGTTGTGCCATCCGGGTGCTAATCTGCATAATTATTTCATGCATAATTATTCTGACTGTTGCTGTTGTTTGTTTATTTGTTGCATTTGGCTGAAATAAGTAAAGATATAAATGTATTGCAATGCAACAACTCAAAATAAAGCTTTCTTATACAGTGTGTGTTCACAAAACAACATTTTATAGACAAAAGAAATTCTAGCATACACAATTCTAGAAGAAATTCCTGTTTTTTCTCAAAACCGCAAAAATGGCGTTCTCTCATTTTGCTGTCAAATCAGGATTGTGGTCAAGTTGTTACTACAGAAACTATGAGGTATTAGAAAATGACTAAATCCACTAAATCAGATAACACAGTATACAGTATGTGATTATTTTTTTCTTTATATCCGTGGTATCCAGTGCAGTATTTATTTTATTCAGCTAAGGATTTTTTAAGCAGGTCATACTTCTACACACAATATGTGCCCTCGGTCACTGACATTGCCATGACAACCTAACAATGCAAAACTGTGCTTGGGCGAAGTGACCCACTTATATTATATCACAAAATAAACAGACTTCCAGAGAAAGGTAGCACACACCCAGAGCATCCTGCACCACCAGATCAAAAGCTTTTATTGTACAATTTTTGTTATTTTTAGTTGGTAGTTTAGGTTGTTCTTCGGCGTATCATATAAAGCTACTAAATTTAAAACCATTTCGGAAAAAATATATATATGTTTTTGATGTACAGTAAATTTCTACCCAAGTGCTTCCTCATACTTGCAGAAACCCTTAAAAAATGTAGCTAGATTGTTAAAGTTTGACAGTGTCTAGGTATTGATGACCGAATGATTTTATTCGTATACAAAAATCAAGGTTCTTAAAGGGTTCCTTAAGGGTTCACTGAACAGATAAGTAGACCCAGCTTTTAAGATATTTTAAGATGTTTTATTACAGACCTAAAAAAGCTTTTTTTGTTGTTCTTGATGTAACGTTGTAATTGTTTTGATTAAACAATGTGATTAAGAAAAGCTAACATATGACCCTTTTCCGCCATAAAGTTTCCTCATATTTTGACCCTTTTTGTTTTCCATATTACTTTGTTTGTACCTTTTTATCTCATTAACTCTCACTCCTCTCTGAGGTTGGTTCAAACCTTTCAAGCTATCTTTTAGTACTAAATACTTACTTAGTAAATATTATTGCACGTTAATAATGTGAGATAAGGGGGAAAGGGGCAGGGTTTCTGCAAGAGGGTGGTGGTGGGGTCTCTGGTTGGTGGTTGTAGCCTTGTTGACAGAGTGGTGGGTGGGACTACTAAATAAAATTGGCTACAACTAAATTAGAGAAGAAAATCTAAAAAATCTAAGGGAAAAAAAAAAAGAAAGAAAAACTTGGTTTCAAGATGTCTTCGTTACGCGTTCTGGTCCAGTGATTGAGTATTGCTAAAGAATCGAACATGTGTATGTTATTATTTTATCACTTATTCATGTTAATTTCACTGGTTCAATACTATCATGTTATTATCCCCCAGGCCCAGAGTGATGTTGGAGCTGTGAATAAGGTGCCACGCTTTGCCCGGGGCTTTGGTTCAGCAGATCAGTGGGACACAAAGAAAAATAATTATTCAGATGTCAGTTTTCTGTCTCTTATACACTGGGTAAAATAATTGTGTTGGAAAATGATTGAAAATGTGTCTGACAAGTTTATTTATGATGTCGCAAATCTCTTACCAATTAACACCCTTCATACACACACAGACACACACACACAACATCCTACCCAACCCCGCCCCAACTACAACATCGACCCCCTTTGGGAGCCTTTATGAGGACAAGGACAAACATGTCATGCAACTAGAAAGGAAAAAACAGACAAAGCCATGGGACTGGAAGTTCCAGACGAGTCTCATGATCTCTTTGGATGAATTGGATGAAAGTAAAGACAAAAGCAGAAGTATTACACTGTATCCGCTATTTAAGTACAAACAATACAAAGCAAACACAACACCTGAGCACTTTCTGTACTGTTTGGAAATACAGAATATGACAGTGCAGGAGACTTTTTTTTTTCTGCTTTAATAGTGTATATTCAGGGCAAAGAATGCTGTAAACATGCATGTGTGTGTGTGAGTGTGTGCGTTTCATCGTGTCCTGTCCTGTTCTCCCAAATGATCTATGGCTATTTAATAAGTCCTGGCCCTGGACCACACAGACAGGTGTGTGTGTGTGTGTGTGTGTGTGTGTGTGTGTGTGTGTGTGTGTGTGTGTGTATAGGAAACAGAGGAAACTCCTTCCTCTATCACCAAACAAAAGGATAACAAAGCCAGGGACCCCAATCATATCTCCGGCCCACACGTGCACACACTCACACGCACGCAAACACACTCCAAACACAGTGTTAGCACTGAGCAATGCGTCAATAAGCCGCAATGTTTACAAGATGCTATCTCCAAGTCATTAGAGTGCATTGAAGCAAAATCTCAGGGTCATATCTGCACCGCACAGTGAAGTACACCTTCTTTTTAAATGAAAGTCTTTATGAAGTTTATGAAACTTCAAAGTAGTTGAGCTCACTGATGCTTTTGTCTTTCATTTTGATGTTGTAAATATTATCTGAAGCTCAAGACTATGATTTTGATTTTCAGGTGAATATATAATAAATTCAAAATATACAGTACTTATTAACCCGATTTCTTTTAAACCTCATTTTTAAAGCCGTATTACTCTACGGGTAGATTATGCATTATACTGTATGTAATATAATTTGCTTGTTCTCCGTCAACATAATGTTTTCAAATCAAAAGCAGTGAATGTATTTCAGAATCAAAATTGCCTTTTTTTTTGTTGTTTGTTTGTTCATGCCAAGTATGCTGACATATAACACTGCACACTGTACTGTTTTAGACGAGACACTATACATAATAAATACACATCATTCAATAACTACACAGATCAGGTTTCACAGCTCCAGGGTTCAGCGTTCGGTTCTGCACTTATGAAAGTCTTCTTGATCCCTAATCAATTTAATCTATTCATCTTCAGATAATCACATCTCATTAATAATCAATCTGTAATAAATAACTATCTAGTCATGTTTGATAAATGATTCTGTTATTATTTTTAATTATCACAATGACACCATCTAAGTGCTGTGTGATGTTAAATCCTATTTATACACCTGTAATGAAAACAAAAACTACCGAATTACACTGACAGTTCTGCCACAGACACACACACACACACACCTCAGTCTCCCTGATGTACTCTAGTAATAATTGAAGTTTTCGATGCCCGTCTGTGTCTCTGTACAGTAATTCTCAGGTGCAGCATCACTGCCGTTATCTATCCTTATATCCAACTATATTAAACCGTCATCATTATCCAATGGTTTGCTGGGATAAACTATGACATCACACTAATGGCCATTGCTCTAAAGGGTAAGATATTTTGTTATATGAGGATCCCAACCTCCTGCAATCTACAATGCTCATAAAATATGATATAAAGATGTTTATACTACAACCCTGTTGAGCTCTTGATTCTCATTGGTTTTGATTCATTTTTATGTGATTCACAATGAAATTGTGAAACTTCAGGACATGCAGTTATGGTAAAATAAACACTGTTGTCATGGGAACAGTAAATTTCGTTCATAAATCATGATTTACTCACGTTACAGCTTATACTGTACAGGGGCACAGGTGGCCTGGAGCCTATCCCAGGGGGGTACAGCCTAGACGGGGGAGGGGGCGGATCAAATGCACGGCACAATCTACAGGCAAGTTTGAAAACGCCAATTAGCCTACTCTTTGACTGTGGAAGGAAACCCAGAATACCCTGAGATCAGCACCCACCAAGCACAGGAGGAACATGTAAACTTCACACACACAGACTCAAGGCATGAATCAAACCCTGACACTGGAGGTGTGAGGCCACAGTGCTAAATATTACGCCACCATGAGGCCCTCACGCATGATTTATTTCCTATAAAAACATGACCCTGACCATGTGCTCAATTCCTTACATCATTAAAAGGCTGAAAGGTTAAGGTTCATAACCGGATATTTGTTCCATGCTTGTGTTTCTGCACACAGTTCTGTAGTTTATTGTGATTATTGTGTAAAGATGGACTGATGTTGCCATAGAGATATTTAAAAAAAAAAAAAAAAAAAAAAAAAAAAAGGGACTAGGATACATTATACTGCTGCTGAGAAGACGAGCGTTTTCATAGCCAGATAGTCAAAAGTGTGCAACCAGCACTGGGAATCAATAAGAATGGAATCAAAGAAGGATGGAAGAACACTTTGTTATCAGCGTTTGTGTTGCACATGGGTGGAGATTTCAGTGCAAGGTCAAACTGCTGTAACAGAGGCTCTGAGCTGAGCCAAGCACCCGCGTCTGTAAACACCATGTGTTGTTTATCTCATCAATGACTGGAGTCGAGCCTTAACAAAAGACGTGTAGGAGTCCAAATCCATACACACAGAGAGAAAGGTTTACAAACTAAAGAAATAAAACTTGACATGATCTGCTGTTAATCAATGGAAGCACCATGGACAGCGTTTTTGTCTCTTACACCACAGCAAAATTGCTAGTGATTACTTATTTGGTTATTTATTGAAAAAACAATCAGTACTTTTTTAACCTGTTTATTATGTTATACTGTAGAACATTCCGGGAACATTTTATCTCCGGTTATCACAATGTAAAAATAAACTCAGCTTGTCATGTCATTGAGAAACTACAAAATGCATTCTCCTCTGTTTTGAGGATGCTTTAAAAAGTATAGCTTTATCTTTGACATAGTCCTGACACCAAAAGTGATAATGTAGAACAAGGACATTAATATAAACCTTTGATCTGCAGCTGCACTACTGTCAAAGCTGCTGTTCATAGAAAATTAATCAACATCTTGTATAAAGCTTCATGATGAACTAAAAGCAGTAATTGGGTTAATTAACAAAGTCTAGTAAAATCATCATTATTTTACTCTTATTGTTCTTAAGAGGTACTGAGAGTGTGCTGAACGGACAGCTCCCTTCTCTGCACTTCATAAACATTTTCAGAAGATGTTGACGGGCAGCAAGTGCGTGTGTGTGTGTGTGTGTGTGTATGGACGTGATGCTTCAGCTGCTGTCGACACTAATAACACATTCTCACAACAATACACACATCCAATTAGAGTCAAAGACAACACACACACACACACACACACACACATACAAGCTGCAGCCTGACAGGCTTTTTACACAAATGACACACCCTATCCTTCTATAAATCTCATAACAATCATGACAGCCTGTCCAAATTATTAGTCATTCATTCATTCATTTTCTCTACCGCATATCCTGTACAGGGTCGCGGGAGGCCTGAAGCTTATCCCAGGAGATTTGAGGCGCGGTACACCCCGGACAGGCTGCCAATCTATCGCAAGGCACACATGCACACACTCATTGGAAGTGCCAAATGAGAGGTTAGATGAGGGGTTGTAGACTCGAGCACTTCACTTTGGAACACCGCCACAACATTACATCCACGTGTCTCTGACGATTCAGCTTTAATCCTCAAACAACAAGGAAACCACCATATACTTCTACTACTAAGGACAATCAGGCGCTCATCCACCAGGAACACAAACTCAGGATGGCACAGGAGCGCAACATCAAATGTAATTACTGAAAAACAACAACAACAACAACAAATTACTGTATGTGAATTTTCCCAGTTAAAGCGCAAAATAATGCGTGGAGCTCATGGTAATAACCCCCCAATTGTGATTTATTTTAATTACCCATATCCAAACAGGTTCAGTTTGTAAAATCGATCAGACTTGTTTGTTCTTTGGTTGTGATAAACCTTCCCAATGTCTCCTGTGTGCGCCATAAAAATTAGAAGCTTGTAAAAAGAAAAAGAAAAATCGATGAGCACATTAGACGAGGACGATGCCAGACACTGTGTGTAAATGAGAGACGGTTTATGCCACAACAGTGCTTAATTAGCTAAGACTAATGACATTACGGCTCATTGCCGACTCAGTTTGGATCCTAAATAAAAATTTATATTCATCGATGGTTTTAATCAATTCCACGATCATAAAGGAATTGTTTTAGATCTGATAAGGTTCAAATTGAAACTCCCCCATTATCTAACTCAGCTTTGAGACAGACACGGCAGGAAGTGCTTGGATTGTATGGGGTGTAAGGGCCCAGTGGTTGGGCTCAAACCCACAACTCTTTGAAAACCCACAACTCAAAGCCTGACCTACAATCTGCAAAATCTATCCATTCAGCTAGGATCCTCTGTAGTCCAACTAGAGACCATGGAGGCCAGTGGTGACCATTTTATTTATTCCTATCTTGCACAACCATTGTAGGACCTCAAAATTCAAACACACACACACACACATTCACACTCACATTGACACACTACGGGCAATTTGGGAATTCTTTAGCCTAATCTGCATGTCTTTGCACTGTGGGAGGAAACTGGAGAACCCAGAGGAAACCCACCAACCATGGGGAGAACATGCAAACTCCAATCTGCAAAATAATTATCAGTAAAATGCATTTAATTGGCTCTGTACTATTGCTACTTTGCACAATGACAATAAAGTTGAATCTAATCTAATCCAAACTAATCTAAATACAGTCACTGGTTTTGAAAAATCATAGACACTTCTTGGTCAATAGAGGTGAAGTTTAAAACCTTTTCTTATAACTTCTATGGCTTGATGAACTTGCACCTATTTGCATTACACAATGCAATATAATTAAAGATAAATTTAGCCACTAGCCAACTAGCTTAGCTGATATGACATTGTAGCTGTAGCAAATGCTATGCTAACCACTTGTTTACTGAAAACCTAACCAAGTACTCATCTACCTAATGGTGGGTAAATCTTTAATAGAATTCAAAAGTGTTGTATAAATCATTATAATAATGACATATCATTATATCACTCAATCTCAAACTGAATATAAAATTAAAGGAGGTGTGGCGCGATCCATCACGAACATGGTGTATTGGTATATTTCTCTAACTTCACTTGTACATACACATAGCCTCAGGCCTCCGTCAGAGTATTGATTTTATATCAATTCTTTTTTTAAAACAACGTTCTGTATGGCTGGCAAGACTTTAGCTCTGAAAAGAAATGAGGAAAAAATCAATTCAAGGCAGAGAACACATTTCTACCAGCCTGCAAAATTTCATTCCTATAAATAAAAGACTGTGAGTGTTTTCAAACGTCTGGTCCAGGACATTTATGGTTTTTTTTTAATAAACTCTGCTAAACCGTTCTGTTCATCTATAATGACTAGGGTGTTTATGTTTGATTTGAACATAAACTAAAATATTTCTTTGGAGCTTATTTACCATCAAATATGGCTGAGATCTTGTCTAGGCCTAGTCTCAGATTGTATGGGTTTCATTTAGGGTTGGTATGAAGATTCAAGACAACTCAATAAAGCTCAGAACAAAGACAAAAGCCCATAATAACAAAAACCAAGACAAATCTAGGCTTTGGCTGCTATGGATATAGGTAGGTATTAGCCATGTCTAGGCTGTTATGGGTCTTGATCTAGTCTTGGACTAACATGATGTGATTGTTGATCTTGTCTTGTCTTAGTTTGCATAGGACAAGG
>JAQMYJ010000039.1:4449209-4454254 GCA_030014305.1 Clarias laeviceps
CAGAGTCAATAGTGTCAAAATAAAGTCAAAATTAGGTCAGTTCTGATTGAATACTGAGTCATTGTTTGAGTCACTACTGAGTTAAGAATGAGCCAATACTAAGTCAATATTGAACCGATGCTGAGTCAGTATTTGAGTCAATGCAAAATCAACAGTAGAGTCAAAATAAAGTCAAAATTAAGTACATTTTGATTCAGTACTGAGACAAAATTTGATTCACCACTGAGTCAACACAGAGCCAATACTGAGCCAGTGCTGAGTCAGTATTTGAGTCACTACTGAGTCAATACTGAGCCATTACAGTGTCCAGTGTTTGAGTCAATACACAGGCAATACAGAGTCAATAAAAAGTCAAGACTCAGTCAATTCAGAGTCAATACAAAGTCAATAATGTGTAGATACTGACTTAATACTGAGCCAAAACCAAGGCAATGCAGAGGCAGTACTGATTCAATAACAGACAATACTGAGTCAATATTAATATAATATTTAGTTGCAAAATATTCAATATAGATCTGATACTGATCATCAATCTAATTCTAATTAGTCACTGCTCTTCTGATACTGATTATCCTATGAACTGCTCCTGATTCAATATTGATCTGATATTGAAATACAGATTCAGCACTGATTCAATACAGCTATGATACCAATTCAACACTTACGTGATTCTGATTCAAAGTCAATCTCACACTGATTCCGAGCTAATCTGCTTCTGAACTAACACTGATATGATATTGATTCAATACTGAGATGAAATTGTGTCAGCACTGATTCAATACAGATTTCATTCTGATTTAAAACAGATTCGATATTCAACTTAATTCAGTATTATGTGTATAGCACATTAAAGCAGTTTTACCACATCAACAAAGAATTATGGAAATTAGTTTGACAAGTGTGAGGAAATATGTATAAATCAAAAATATCAGATTGAAACTGCCTGAGATGGCAATAGGAATAAACCTTGAGAGGAACCAGACTCAACAAGGAACCCGTCCTCATTCGGGTGATAACGGATAGCAGGGATTGATCTGCAGTCATACTGTGTGTTAGGAGGCTGGAAGTTCAGTATAACAGGAGAGACGTGTTTAAGTTAATATGGAGTCCATTTTTGTTATTGGAGGCTCAGGTACAAAACTGTTTGTGTGGAATTTCTTTATTTTTTCTTTTATTTTGGTGAATGTCTATTGCATGCAGGGACTAACTATGACGACAGCATAACTAAAAGGAAGGACGAGTAGAAAACACAGACATGAGGGCTTTCTGGGAAGTAAAGCAACCAGTCACTCCACCATCAATACTGATTTGAACTCATTCAATACTTATTGAATGCGAACTCAAAACTAGGCTTGTACTAATTCAAATCCTGAATCAATACTGATCTGAATCTAACACTGAGCTAATTCAGATTTTAAAAATAATGAGATACCAATTCAATACTGATCCAATACTGATTTAATAATAAATTCAAACTGACCCAATCGTAATTTGGAATTTATTTGCTTCTGAGCTGATGCTGATCCAATATTGATACCAGTACGAAACTGCTTTGCTAGACTGTATCAATATTAATTTAAAACTGATTCAAATCTAATCTGATACTAATCTTATTCCAACTGAATACTAATACAATATTGATAAAGAAATTGACTCTTTATTGAACAGATGTCCCCAAACAGATGTGATCAAATTACAAGTCAATCCAGCATCAATGCTGCCAATTAATATAAGATTAAGAAAGTGGTGGATTAGTATTGTATTGGCAGCTTTGATGCTGTATTGACTTGTTATTGGGTCTGTATAGGTAAAATTAACTTTGATCAGTATTAAATCAGTATTACACCTCCTTCCTAAGAGTCTTTATCATGAACATGGCTGTCTAATGAACTGAAGGAGCCGTTCAAAGCTCCAGCTCCAGAGTTCTCAACCCACATCACTGTTGAACCCTGACTCACAAAACTGATTTAAATAACTTATGCATTAACCAACTTGATTCTCTTATCAAACTCATCCTGAGTGTATGACATGGCTACTATCTCAGGGAGTCATACCGTTTTTGTCTTCATTGTATACTAAAAATGTCAATGGCATCAATGTCACCTGAGAGACTGTCACCATGGCACTGCGGTCACCATGACAGCAACATGAATGAACCTAGCAACAGCGAGGAAAGAGAAGATGGGATAAATTGACCAGTCAATCCTGGATCGTCTGTTAGTTTACTGCAGTCCCTTTTATTTAAGTACACTTTAGTTTAATCTAAAGCATCTGAGACAGTGTGTAATCAAAGTCATGATTACCTCTGACCTTTGTGTGTGTCAGAGACAGAAATGTTCTTTTATCCTGGTTAATCCAGAGTGATCAGAGAGTAACGGTGATTTGCACAATTGCTACATCTTCATAATCAGGTGATTTGGTTGGAACCTGAGCATTTTGCAGAAAGAACTTTTATATTTTGCGAAACTAAAAAAAAAAAAAGACAAAAGTACATTAAAATTACATAAAACTACATAAATACATTCAGTGCTGCTCTAATGATGTATTAAAACTGTTCCAATGCTGATTCAATAGGGATGTTCAGTTAACATCAATGCTATTTCAGTAGGAATTCGAATGTGTGCGTTTCGAATCCAATAATAATTCATTAGTGAGCAAATGCCTATTTAATTCTCGTTCAGCACTGGTTAAATACAGTTTCAATGCATATTTAATACAGATCTCCTATTAATATAATGCTGATTCAATACTGATTCAATACAAACGCAATGCCGATTCAGTAGGTATTCTAATAGAATATCAGTATTGACCAAATAATTTAAAGCAGATTTAATACTGATTAAAGTATTTAAATAAGATTGAACACAGATCCAATGCTATTTCAGTAGGAATTCGTTTCACATTCAATACTGCTTCATCTTTCAAAATAGATTACATCCTGATCTAATATAGATTCAATGCTAAAACAATGCTGATTCAATACACATTTAATACTTTTTGACTACAGATTCCGAATTAATCCAATGTTGAATTCTGATTTTATACAAATCAATTGTTGATTCACAAAGAATTAAATTCTGATCGAATAGTGATTTATTATTGATTCAATACTTATTTGATTCAGATTCAGTACTGATCGAATACAGAGTCAATGATGATTAAACACAGATTTAATACAGATTTAGTGCCAATCCAACAATGATTCAGTGAGAATCTTATTCTGATTCAAAGCTAATTCCATACTGAATCATTACTGATACAGATCCAATGCTGATTCAGTAAAAATCTAATTCTGATAGAATACAGATTAATTACTGATTGAATACATACTCAAAACAGATTCAATCCTGATTGAATGCAGTATCAGTACTCACCCTATGCTGATTCAACACTGAACCAATACTTTTTAAATACAGATTCCCTATTATTCCAATGTTAATTCAATATAGACTCAATACAGATCCTATGTTGATTAAATTCAAATTCTGAATACTGATTCCTTACTGATCCAATGCCTTTTTAATACAAATGTAATTCTGATTAAGCACAGAGATTTCATACAGATTTTGTCCTAATTCAATGTTGATTTAATGAGAATCTAATTCTGATACAGTGTTGATTTAATACTGATGTAATACTGATCAAATACTGGGTCAACACAGATCTGTCATGCACCAACTGATTCTCATTCATCATTGATCTGATACTCATTCAGAACAAAATTTTGATACTAAATTAGTACTTATGTATTGATCAGAAAAAATTAAGGGAAGACTTAGTCCTGGTTCGTTTTGAATGCCCCTCATACAGTATGTGTATTTATGGTTCAAGTCAAACCCGGGAGTAGGTCTTCCCTTAATTTTTTTTCAGCAGTAATAATATATACTGATTTAATACTGAATTAATACTGATTCGGCACTGACTCACTGTTAAGGGGTCCACTGAACTATACCCATGAAAAGTTTGCATTCGTTTAACATGAAGAAGCTGAGAAATATAATTACACCTGATTAGAAATCAGGGAAAAATCAGAAGCTGGAACGGAAGCCTATTCCATGAACGGCAAGTGTGAAATAACCAAGTTCATTGTTTTATCCAATGAATGTTTAATAAGAATAAAAGTATGACTGAAAATATTGATTCAGAAATAGAAGGTCACGCCACCTTACTTTCTGTGTTTTGTTCGAGGATAACACAAGCCTTTCCAAGCAGCACATCCATTTCCACTTGTATGTGACACCTTATAAAGGAAACTCACATTAATGCATTTCCAATAAGGCAAAAGTTCAACATTTCCAGAGTCTATTATCACAATAAAAACATTTCGAGGAGCTTCGAATAGCGTTTAAAACACTGGGATATATTTTACACTGTGTGCGCTAAAAGCCTGTGCTCTAACGTTACTAAGTAAATCACCAGCTGAATAATCGATTCTAATACTTTATTCTCTCCACATGAGTGTGTGTGTGTGTGTGTGTGTGTGTGTGTGTGTGTTAAAGCACTGCCAGGATCACCATTCCCCACAGACCTTTTCTGATAATGTGCTTTACATCATCTCAACCACCTCCAACACTGTGGGTTGTTCTGTTATGGGAAAATAATCAAGCACAGAAAGTTGTGGTAAATTATTGTGTTGTGGATCTCACCATCAAATGTGTGTTTAATTAATCAATCACACATCATAGCTTTAATTAGATGGGCCTAATGGGTGTGAATAGTGATGGGTTGTTCATGAACGATTCATTCTTTTTGAACGCATCTTTAACGTGACTCCGATGAACGAGAGTGAGAGTGATTCGTTCATTCTCTACTGGGCATCGCAAAACCTCCGTAGGTTATGAACAGGAAACAAAAATGAGTAGTTACCTTTGAGTCTTTTGGTCCGAATCGTTTGTTCTTTTGTCACGTGACTCCCATAGATGCTATGCAGTGCAGTACACAGGAAACAGAATTGACTGGATCTCCTCAGTTACCTCATTTCCACTACACTGGTGCTCGGCCGGTGCTGGACTGGGAACCACCGAGAACCGGCCCGCATTTACACT
>JAQMYJ010000039.1:4457788-4477217 GCA_030014305.1 Clarias laeviceps
CTTTTTATACTTCCGGGTTCGCGACCGCATTACTTCCGGGTCCTCGTGCCGGTCGCGGATTGAGTGTGCATGACACACATACACACACTGGACCTGATCATTCTTCTTATTTAATGGCCAAATTGAATTTGACCAAAACCTTAATCGATTAGCTGATGAGCTGAGGTGAATGATGATGACCGAGCTGCAGCATGATTGATTTTGACCGGAGAGATTACAGACGCTCTGCATGCTGTTTGTAACACAACACTGATCATACGCCACCCCTTCATTTGCAAAGTATTTACAGGTGAGTTTATTTTGTTTTTACAGAATACATAATATAGCATTAAATTCAGAATTCTAATTCAGGTTGATTTAACTCTTTTATTATTATTATTATTATTATTATTATTATTATTTAATATGAAAAAGTTCATGAATACAACTCTTATGAGGTCTTCCTTTGATAATTAATAGAAATATTATCAATTATATCTTAAAGTAATTATTTCTAGGTTTCTAAATTAATTCTTATTTTATGGTTTTATGGCTGTTTTAACATATTAAACCATGAAGCAAAAAAATGTTATATGTTTGTTTTGTTTGTTTTTTGTTACATTGTGTTCTTATTTCATTCTTATTTGTTCATATTTGTTTGGCACCCTGTCCAGGTTTGTTTGTTTGTTTTATAATTAAACAACTGCTACATTATTTGGGATATAGGATAATGTTTATGATTAACATGAAAGGTGAACATTTGAGACATTTTAATTGTGTTTAAACAAACATAGTAGCAAAACCAAGGTGATGGTGACATGATGGTTAGTACTGTTGCCTCACACCTTCAGGGTCGAGGGCTCGAGTCCCATCTTCAGGTACAAGACAGTACAAAGACATGCAGATTGGGCTAACTGGCATAAAGCTAAACTTTCAAAATGTTGTAAACACAATATAAGCAAAACATGCTAATGTAGAGAAAAATGAAATTCTCATAACATGTTTTGACTCATGTGGGTCAGTTTTCTGGCAGATAATGTGGATTGTTGATCCAAGCAGAGCATTTTATTTCTTTAATTGCCGGTCAATCTTTAGAGGATCTTCATCGAATCCCCTTGCGAGGAAAACCCACAATATTGCACAGAATTCAGACCTGGGATCTCATATGGTCGTCTTCAAAGGTTTTCAGAACTGTACTGTATAAATGGATCAATGGGACATGCTTGATTACTTGCAGTTGTGGAACAATGTGTTCAATGCGCTGTTATGCAACTACAACTATTTTAAGGTCTGGGTCTCCGCCCACTTTGCTTTGATGTAAATCAGTAACTTCTTGGTGCTTTGTTGTCTAATGTTCCAGTTGGAGTTAAAACGGATTAACGCAAGCATTCTCTCGAGACATGTGAAACCCGTCACCTTGGGCTAATAAATGGAGAAAACAATGTTGTTATTTTTCTCAAAAAGGCCATCACAGTGTCCTCTTTGTGAAAACTCAAAAGCGAAAGCAGACACCCGTCATGTTACTGAATGCAGTCCGAATTCTGGATGGCCTTTATTCAGTTGCCACAGGCGATGGTAAAAGTCAGCCAGCCCACTTCCTGTGCACGCTGTCAAAGGGCTTGAGTTGGGTCACATCCGCCAGAAACACCCGCTGAAACACACCAGCATCAGCCGGAAAACATACCCAGTCAGCAGCACTCCTGCTATGTTGACCAGTCCACAATATTACATAACACTACTACTACAAATATATGAAGAGACATCTTTCTCTATGAACCTTCATTACGAATACACTCAATCCCGTAGTGATAAAGTGTATTTTATTACATCAGTAAAGCCAGCAGTCTCCCAGTGTCTTTCTGAATTAGATTTGTGTGTAACTGAGAGCCATGGAGGATGATTACCATGAGTAGTGTGGCTTAAACAGTTGTGTTGTCTATCACAGTTTAAATATTTCATTTCTACACAGCTTCAGCTACTTAAGGATGCAAGGCAAGACAGTTTATAGCCTGCTTAGCACGAGTGTGAAAGGTTCAGTTCTGTAAGTATGTCCATCTCTGTCTAATTCCCTCTCTTCGTTTTCTCTTTTATTTCGTTCCTGTTATCTACATTTTTGTATCATCTTTACACACACGCTATGAGCTTCATTTATTCCGACTCTATACAAGCTGTTGTGCAACAATTAGTTCCGATCCATGAGTGGTTATAATAGGCAGTAACAGCACTGGGACAATATATTAACTGTATGTATCACTTTGCATTACAGTTGTTTTACAATCATTAATTACATTAATGTCGGTCGCAACATGGGCGAGGGTAGGTCGGTATGGTCCCACATTCAACACCAGTAACACAAGCACTTTCAGCAAGAAAACACTACTGATAAAGTTACAGCATCTTACGCTAGCATTTAAACATTGAATATGCTAGTGCTATCCTAGCATATGCAATGTAATTAAAGTCTAATTATTCTTACTTTGATGTTTTTAACTACATGCTATCCTTTAAACTTTGAATATTTCAGCTGTATTATTGCTTTTGTGTTTTGTTTGTTTTTAGCTACATGCTAGCCTTTAAACCATGTATACTCCAGCATTATGCTTGCTTTTCTACGTTGATGTTCTTAGCTATAGACTAGCCATTAAACTTTGTATATTAGAGTTTTAAGATTGCTTTTGTGTTTTGTTTGTTTTAGCTACAGGCTAGCTTTTAAACTTTGTATGCTCCTTTATTTTAGCCTTTGTATTCTAGGTTTTAAGCACTATGCTACCATTTAAACTTTGTATATTCCAGCATGATGCTAGCTTTTATACTCTAGGTTTTAAGCACTATGTTAGTATTTAAATGTTGTATATTACAGCTATATTATTGCTTTTGTGTTTTGTTTGTTTTAGCTACAGGCTAGCCTTTAATCGTTGTATGCTCCATTATGTTAGCCTTTGTACTCTAGGTTTTAAGCACTATGTTAGTATTTAAATGTTGTATATTACAGCTATATTATTGCTTTTGTGTTTTGTTTGTTTTAGCTACAGGCTAGCCTTTAATCGTTGTATGCTCCATTATGTTAGCCTTTGTACTCTAGGTTTTAAGCACTATGTTAGTATTTAAATGTTGTATATTACAGCTATATTATTGTTTTTGTGTTTTGTTTGTTTTGAGCTACATGCTAGCCTTTAAACATTGTATACTCCAGCATTATGCTAGCTTTTATACTTTGATGTTTTTAGCTACTGGCTAGCCTTTAAACTTTGTATACTCCATTATGTTAGCTTTTATACTCTAGGTTTTAAGCACTGTGCTACCATTTAAACTTTGTATACTCCAGCATGATGCTAGCTTTTGTTCTCTGTAGGTTTTAAGCACTATGTTAGCATTTAAACGCTGCGCACATCAGCATTATGCTAGGAAAGAAAATCAGGGAACAAATCAAGAAAGTAGAGCATCTGCACACTGCTTTATTTATTCGGTTTATAGGGTTGTCTGATGTCATGTGTGTTTCAGTTGGTTATTTTCAGATTCAAGATTGATTATTAAAATTCCTTAAACACACACACGCACACAGGCACACACACACACACACACACACACACAAACATGCACCCACTTCCAAGAATCCTTCAATTCGCTGGCCCTGGCCTAGTGTCAGAGTGGAAAAAACAGCTTCATGTTATCACTCTTGGATGGTCACCATGGTAACACACACCTCCACAGAGCCGAGTTAATCGAAGGACAGATCTGTTCACATGCATGAGCTCAGTGATGAAGGCAACAAGTCGTATGAACAAATGTAGCATGAAAGTAAAAATACACAATGTGACATTTACAATGCATACAGTCAGGAATGCAACACTCACATCTGCCTTAGTTATGTCCTCCCAAAGGGACCTTGTTACTCAAGCATTTGGAAGACAGCTAGAATACTGCAAGAATACTAAAGTATGTACTGTAACCTTACAGAAAGTACAAAAATTATTCAAAAGTGTCAAATCTGGATTAATTTCATATGATAAGAGATGATACTTCTTATGGTGCTTTAATCTGGATTTAGTGTGAGATGCATGACCAGGTCAGCATACCCAGCAACCACCAATAAGAGGTGCACACTATAAATCAGCAAGCCTTTACAAATCCCTTTTCCAGCCTCCCTGAACAAAGACTGTAGATCAGCGTAATTTACTGTACAGGTCAGTGAAAGAGGTCGCATGCCCAGCTCTTGTCCTGAATGCCAGCAGCCTGTGCTGATACAAAGCTAAAGAATAAAGGTTAGATGGTTTCAGGGGGGAAAAGTAACAGTGTGTGTGGGGGAGACCTTTTCAAGGCTTCACGCTGGTAAGAGATTCTCCATGCTCAAGCAAAGAGCTTTAAATTACAGTAGATGTTTGAAAACCCAGGTCTGGAGAGAGGCAAGGGCTGTGAGTATCATTGAGATAATCCATGTTTACAGAATCCATTGCCTTATTTGGCCTTGAATATTTATTGTTTAAAACTTTATTATTTATTGTTTATTGACTAAGAGCGACTCATAGACCCTTATGAAAGAAAGATCAAAGTGGGCCTTCTAACATCAACTGGAATAGGGAAACTAGGGCCACACCTGGGGGAGCTCACCACCAAGTGCCTGGTGGTTGGGACTGGACCCATCAGCATGGGCCAAGTTCATCCTGAAAAATCTAGATGGGACAGTCTTCCTGTGGGCCCATCACCTGCTGGAGGAGTAGTGAGGATCCGTTGAATGGTTGGAAGTAAAAGGCAGAGACCACCAAAGGCTATTCCCTGGCTACAAAAATGGCTCTCAGAACATAGCCCATTGCTTGTACTCCTATGCACCCAAATTACTCAGGTATTAAAGTTACTCTTAGGAGATCCCCAGGTGTAGTAGGGTAACTTGAGCTGGTCATAGGGGCTGGGTAGCGGCTGGTTATGGTGTTATTAGTTTAAGCCTCACCAAGCTGCTGCTGCTTTTGGATCCTTGAGCAACATCCTTGACCCACAACTGCTCAATTGTAACAGTACAGTAGCTTTGGAGGGGGAAAAAATCAGCCTATTGGGTAAATGTAACATTCTCAAGACTAGTATTGTCATGTGCAGGATGTGTTGTGTCAAAGCTTGTGTTGCTGAGTCTTTTTATGTATTTTATTGCTATGAATCTCTCAAGAGCATACAGGGTCTGCGCCAGTGTCACTTTATTGTGGGACATGCCTGATATGGCTCTAGTGGAAGCCAACTATAGTGCATCCTTGTATGTTGAGTGAACCCGCTCAACTGACTTTGCTCAGTTTGGGAGCAGTGGCTCTACTTCAAGCATCAGTGAGCCCCTTAACCCATCACAGAGACTAAGGAGACGCATAGGAACCCTATGTAGGAACCTACTGCAATTTCTCCTTTTTTTGATTGAGACCATGGTTGACTCTATGACTTGCATATTGGATGCAGTAACCATAAACCTTTGTATACAAATCAAGCTTATGATTTACCACTGTAGGCAAGTTTAATGAGCATAACGTTTCTTACACTATTGTTTTCCATTACTTTGGTCCCAAGAACTTCATATTGACTTGGAATGAGCATTCAACTTGCAATAAGGTTACCAGGGCACACCCTCTGGAGTTCTAGGGGTGGAGGATAATGATCCGACCAGCCATGTAACCAAAATGTTACATGAAGCCATCATGTTGCCTCAACACTTTCAAAATGACGGGAGAAAGTCAGGTGCAATGCCAGTTTGATTTCTGGATTGACATGGAAAGTGTTAAGTGCTTAAATTTACGCAGACGTAAAAGTAATAGGAACAGCTCTATTCAAGTCTTAATGTGTTAAGGCTAGTCTTGTGGTGTCGAGACTTGTCTTGCTGTGACTAGTTGTGTTGAATTGATTTGTCTTAAGTCTTGAGACTTGAGCTGTCAAGTATTAAGTTGCCCAGCCATAAGAAGACCTTCTTATAACTTCTCTTGTCTCTCTTTTGTCGAGTCTTGCCATCTTGAACCTTGACTAGTGTCATGTATTGCGTTATATTATTGAGACTTATCATGTGTTTTTGTATTTTGTCTTGTTGCTTCCCATCTTGTATTGTCTTGCTAAGTATTATGTTGTTGAATTGTGTTGTCTTTTTATTTGTTGACATGTTCTGTCTTAAGTTCTCACATGTTATCTTGTCAAGCTTTATACTGTCAAGCCTTATTTTATTTTGTATTGTTCAGTCTTATTGATGCTCATTAGGTCTTTTGTCTTGTTTCGCCCTTTTAGCACTCTAGAGTGTCAGTTTATGCTCCTCCAAACTATGTTTTCTTGCATGTAAGCAAATATGTGTTTCCGTAAGGGCAGTGTGAAGTGAGTTGACAGCTTTGTAAGAGAAATGAACTTTCATATTCCTATACATTATTTAATAGAGATCATTGGCTACCAGTTCTGTTAGATGGAGACAAATGGTCTGCTGTGGCGACCCCTTACCGGAGCAGCCCGAAAGAAGAAAAAGATTGGCTACTAGTTCTACTTGCTTTTCCAACCATGTTCTCCTGGGATTTCACAACATAGCTGGGGTTCAAGCCCTTACAGATCTGCACCACTCGGTAATCCTCAACCCTCATTTCAACTACGGCTCTGTCAGTTTCTGTTCGCAGTCTTCCTGTCTGAGAATCAACATTATTCATTCTTCTCAGAGCCATGAATGTAAATCTCACTTTGCCCCAAAAATGTCATCTATGCAATTCCAAAACGCATTATGTTAATTTAGTTGAATTTCAGGAACTGAAAGTCAATCTCAAACAGATGCTGCAGTTTCTGCAGTACATTTGTGGTAAGCAGAAATCTGTGCTGAACTGATTTTTCCAAACTATTTCTTCAAGATCCAGCTTTCGTGAGGTTGAATGGGCAAACAAGGCAGAAATCTGTTAAACATGATCTCTATTCCGCATACACTGAGAGATAATAATAATAATAATAATAATAATAATAATATGTTTTTCACTGTAATGTCATTCTTTAAGGCAGTCAAGGAGGTTGAATATCCCCCAATCCCACCAATGGGCATACAGTAGCTGTAACAGCTAGTCCAAGTTTTAGACTTTCAGCCAATGCACTTAAAACATTTTAAAGTAATTTTACAGCATTTCTACAGTAAGTCATTGTAGTTTTATTAGTATTGCAACATTTGAAATAGTACATTTGGATCCTAAAAGTAGTCACTTTACAAAGTTTCACCCTTCACAAATGAACCAGGAAAGAATGCCTGCACACACTCTCTCTCTCTCTCTCTCTCTCTCTCTCTCTTTATTCTTTATTCAATTATAAAGAACCACTTACAACTACAATAAAAAAGAATACAAGATATAAATTCGCCAGATAAAATTAGTCTTTGTGCAGATGAACTTTTATTGTACCTACAGGACCTCTTCAATTCTTTACAGGAAAGCTTCAAGATATATTCTCCAGGACTTTAAATTAAACAATAAACTGGAACAAATCAACAATCTTGCATCTCTCTGAGGATGCCAGAAGCACAAGACTCCCACCTCCCACTCCACACTGGCAACATTAAATAAATTAGATCTCAGTAATGTCCCAGGCTGTCAGAAACCTCAATTATATTCCTCTCTTAAAAAGACAGAAGACGGTTTCAAACAATGGACCAAGCTCCCACTCAGGCTCAAGCTTGGACTAGATCCACCAAATTTTACATTTTAACTAATGAATTATAATATTTAGTCAAATGAATTCAGAAAGAAACTTTTCGTAGATAGACCTAGAGCAAAATCAGTGCAGGAATACCTCAGTTGCAGATGTTGCTTTCCTCATATACATTAATTTACTGTAAGAAAATAAACGATGAAAAAATACATATTACATCAATCAAAATAAATGCCATTTAGATACACCCCTGATCCAATCCTGATGCTCAGTTAAATAACAACACTCTCCACTTTTCACCATGGCATCATACAGGAATCACTCAACTTTATCAGTTATTAAAAAATAATAATTTTATTTAGTTCATTACAATAGTCCTGAAGTACTGAGGTGGAGGAGAACATTTCATCAAGTACCAGCAATTAAAGTCTGTTATAAAAACTGAGGGGTCAGATATGGGGGCCACCAGTGCATTTGTTTGGTGGTCTTATTGGTCAGTCGTGTGGTCATGGCACAGTGTGGGGGTCGTGGTGATCCGGATCTGGGAATTTGGTTGATGTTCAGATCAGACATTGGAGTTGTGTGTGGGAGTAGAGGTGGTATGATATTCATCATTGCCACCCACTCAGCTCAAGGGTCCTGGGGTCGGCCCTGTGTTCAGGTTAGTGTCTACGTATATCATTGCATATCAAATCAGGTTGGTTGCATCAAAACTGCATCTTCATAGCATAGCAATATACAACAATAAAGAAGACAGATGTTCTGTATGTGTTTATGTTCCCTTTTAACCAATGAGCAGTGGTAACTTTCATTCTTGCATTCTTACGTGACCCCTCGTGGCACATGCTGGTTACTTGGGATTTGTGTTTATGTGAAATAAAACTTAACAAATGGCTACTAGGTTTAGAAACTCACTCATTTATTCACTCTATATCTATATCACTTTATCCTGTAGACAAGGTCACAGGGGGCCTGGAGCCTATCCCAGAAGACGTAGGACACGAGGATAGGGTGCCAATCCATCGCAGGCAATTTGGGAACACCAATTAACCTAATCTGCAAACTTTGATGGTGGGAGGAAACCAGAGTACTAGGCGGAAACCCACCAAGCCCCACAGGAAGAACATGCAAACTCCACGCACACAGACCCCACGGCGAGAATTAAACCTGGACCCTGGAGGTGCAAGGCGACAATGTTAATCACTAAGCCTCCATACCGCCCAGTTTAGAAACTGGGATTACAAAAGTTTGTGAAGGTTATAAACACAGACTTCAAGGTTATTCCAGACTACAGTCAACCAGTGGTGCTGCTCTTCAACAGGCAATAAGTGCTTATGGCTCCAGGCCAGTATGCAGCCCCCTTAGACTGGTGAATTATTTTTACAAGGTAAAGGCGATGAATACTGGTGGGAAAGCAAATGTTTGCCTAGCACCCCAACAGACTCTGGAATCACCCCGGCAGCAAACCTAATGAACCTGTAGTGCTTTAAACTCAACCCACTTAAATCTCCAGGTGTTTTTTGGGTTGGTTTTTTTTTGAGTAGACATGCTTCCTTCTTGTGTGTCAAAATACAGACAATACACAATATGAGAGTGTACAAACACAGCTGCAGAACTAATCAGAAGGACGTTACAAATAATTACACAGTACACAGAAGTGCTCTGTGGTGAAGAACAGGATTATCACACACTCAAGATTACTCAAGACTTTGTCCACCCTCCTACTCCATCTCTGAGGGAATCTGATCCCGGGCTTGGAGAACACATACTCTTCTTCTCTCCATTTTTGTCACTGCACATGACCAAACGTTCCACAGTTAAAGAGTGGGTGGATTTGGATTTGGAGACACTGTCTGTCTGTCAGGTCATCAGAGACTTGCCCACAGGCTGAGACTCACAGGCGCGATAGGGTGAGGAAAACAAAAACAATGAAGCGAAGGTTCATTCAGCCACAGGAAGGTGGAAAAAGCTAGAGAGGGTGTGTGTGTGTAGGGGCACCACTTCTGCTGGCTGTTTATTGTTCTTTTTAGAAACCTTACACTGCACATATCGTGAGATAATAAAGGGAGGAAAGCCTTCGAGCTGCCTGGTGGCCTTGGCTCGAGGTTAGATGGTCTGTTATTGAAATTTTACCCACGTCATTTCACAAAAGAAAGGAGGAGCATGAGGACAAGGCATCCAGGCAGACACTGTTTCCTCTGGATTTCTACAGACTTTTTGGATACAATACAAATTCCACCTAAGACAGTTCTAGACTGTGACATCGATTGAAATCCATATAACATTTAAATTCTAAGAGATGATGTACAGTATATGTCAGATTATACAATGAAGGTCCTTTTCAAGGAGATCTGACTTGTTATTAACAAAAATGACTCTGTACGTCATCAGTCAGCGCGATCTGACTCAGAAAAAGATTAAAGGCACTGTCATGTGTTGGGAAATCACTTTTTAAAAGGGAAAGGCATTTAGATGTTTATGGTTGGGAGGGGAAAGGCATCCTACAGTATAGAACGGCTTTTTAGATGGCATGAGCTTGTAGCAATAGGGATGTTTTTTTATGTTTATTGGCATGCATAGTAGTTAGCATGCATGGTCACTTTATAAGGAATCAGCCCTGTACACTGGTATCATTATATTAATTAACACGAGCAAGTCAGGACTTTAGACAATACTTTAGTAAACAGACACATTTGCACTTTTTAATAGACGCAAACTTCATTTCATTGGCTTCGCACTTGTACTCTGTTCAATGTCAGTAAAGTTAAATCTAATGTTATCTAATCTTCTTTTTCATTGGCGCCATCATGTCCCTTCCGTTTGCCGGTAGGTTTAACACAAACATTATTCACAGCAGTGATCACTTAATCAGAAAATTCTCACAATGCCAGAACTTTTGGATTTAAAAGTGCCAAATGTCATGCATTCGCAAAGACGGATGCCGGTGTAGGTTGGTGTTTATAGAAACAACGAGGCGAACAATCTCAAAAATGTCAAAGTTAAAAATAGGCGATCAGCCAACAGGGAAAAAGGTAAAGTCGTAACAACAGCAGCAACAAAAAAACTCAATTCAGCAAGTGGAAACACAATCCAGAGCACAACACGAGGCTTGGTAATGATAAGAAATGCTGGGAGTGCCAATCCTACTGCTCGACTAATGCTAATACTAATGCTTAACATTAGTATGATATTAGTCTTCTAAGGATTTCAATGACCAGATGCAGCATTACACACTAGCTTATCCACAGAATATAACACTATGTGTATTACTCTGAATGGAAGTTTAAAACTGGTGGCATGCTGGCGTATTGTTTAGAATCGCCTTGCACATCCAGGTTTCGGGTTCGATTCCCGCCTCGGGTCTTTGTGTGTGGAGTTTGAATGTTCTCCCCGTGCTTGGTGGGTTTCCCCCGGTACTCCGTTTTCCTCCCACAGTCCAAAGACATTAGACACTCCAAAGAGATTAGGTTAATTGGCGTTCCCAAATTGCCCGTAGTGTGGAATTAGAGTGTGTGTGTGTGTGTGTGTGTGTGTGTTTGTGCCCTGTGATGGATTGGCACCTTGTCCAGGGTGTAACCCGCCTCGTGCCCTAAGTCTCCTGGCATAAGTAAGGCTAGGAGACAAATTCAGTAATTTAAGGTATATACAGTATATTTTATATATTTGTTACATTTGTTTCAGGTTAACCAGTTTTTCGTCCTTGGACCACTTTTGATAGGTCCAACACAATCCCACAAGAGCTGCAGTTTTGGAGTTGCTCTGATCTGGGCGTCTAGACATCACAATGTGGCTTTTGTAACAGTAACGACAATAACAAAATCTCATTGCAATGGCTTTTAGAAGTGGGTGGGATACTGGATTAGACAGCAAGTGAACACTGATGAAGTTGATGTGTTGGAAGCAGAAAAAAATAGGCAAGTACTGTATAAGGATTTTATCGACTTTAACAAAGGCCAAATTGTAATGGCAGGATGACTGGGTCAGAGCAACTCCAAAACTGCTGTACTTATAGGATCTTCCTATTCTGCAGTGGTGAGGACATACCAAAAGTGGTCCAAAGAAGGAAAATTGGTGAACCGGCGAAAGGGTAATGTGCGACCAAGGCTCACTGATGCATACAGTATGTCATCAGGCAAATCCATTAGAAGGCCTACTCTAGCTCAGATTGCTGAAAAAGTTAATGCTGGTTCTGATAGGAAGGTGACAGAGCACACAGTACGTCACTGATTTGGTTGCATTAGGCGGGGGGGGTGGGGGCGTATTCAGTATTAGGCAGGTGCTCATAAGGTTATGGCTGATCGGTATATACAGTATGTGTTTACTGTGCATGCATTACAGTATGTTCCTCTTTGAGGGACTGTTACTATAGAAACCATAACATATCAGAATATTGGCATGAACCTGTGATTTGTGGATGCATTTCTGTCAGAGCTGCTGTTTTAGAAAATTAATCAACACCTCCTCAATAATCAGTAAACGGTATCAGTTTAAAAACTGAACTGAAAAACTGAACATTCCGTCCCGACACTGTAACACCAAGACAATCTCCCTCTGTCGCTGTCTTTTTCTTTAGCTCGAGGCCAACATACCCTTAAACACCAGTTCAAATTCTTGACATTAGTTCCTAGTCTGCAGAAAGAGAAAAAAGAGAGAGAGAGAGAGAGAATCCAGACGGAGGGGGGGAAACACAAACACGAGGACGCTTGTTAGGCCCGTCAAAGACCCCACACAGCAGAGCAGAATGTTTGGAGGAGGCACAAAAAGTTCCAAATAATGCGGCTATTTATCCTTCATGTGACTTCGTGCATATATTACAGAGCCTCGGTCATGAAGAGAAAGAGTCACACAAAGAGCGAAAGACGCAGCTGAGAGCCATATCACATGCAATCAAAAGCCACAGAGAGCTTCTATGTTCTGCTCAAAGAGGACCTGTCTGTCATTTCAACACCCCGAACCCATCTCACATCACCGCAACACGCTGCGACTCGGGGTTCTGTCAGACGACCTCTGCTTTGAATTAGAGCCGATGAGATAAACGCAGTGTCCATTTGTTTTTTATAACACTTCAAATCAGAGGTTTATATTAACACACTGTGAATATGTTGTCGTTTCTATAGTAACAGCCTCCAGTGCCAAACATTGTCTGTAACAGTCACAAGATGAAACTGTAACTGTATCTTCAGGGCTGAGGATTTGCACTTTCTCTCATTTTTTTTTAATACAGTAACTTCAACAGAAAGAGAGAAAAAGGAGAAAGAGAGAGATTGGTGAGATAATGACTTGATTTCCATCAGTAAACAGTTCAAAACTTTGACATCATGCCGTAATAAATAAATCATTGCTAGCATAAAGAAACTGCTGCAGTATAAGGGGGATAAAACACTTTGGCATATGCTGTTATAGGAAAATAATTAATCTTAGTGTGGTACTGTAGGTCTATCAATGATTATTTTCCCATAACAGCATGTCATGCATTGTTTTATTCATTACTTAATAGTAGCTATTTCTTTTATTTGGATTATGTACCATATACAGTGTGCATACAAATGCCCTCCCTTATGAATTTTCAACTTAAGAATTTAAATTTTGCATCGCCATATTAAGCATTTTCTGCAAATGCACAAACCAAACCGAATCGAACTTAGTTGCACATACGAGCGCGAGACATTCAAAACTGGTTTGCGTCAGTGGAAGCCGAGCAAAGTGACTTTACGATATATTTTTTTTCAGGCTAAAAAGCTGTTCGAAAGAGTCAACTCACGGTACCAACGGCATTCAAAAGCTATAAGATTTTTCACACATTTTTATATAATTTTATATACATCATTTTAGTGTGCATGTTCAAAGCTTAAAGTTTGTGTGTGTTTCTGTGTGAGAGATCTCTTCATAACTATCAAGTATCCTGATGCACATAAATTGATGTAAACACACTCTTATCATCGAATTCCCGCTGAGAGTTTAAGTCCGTCTCTTCCCACACATCTGCAGTCCCAGACTGTTTCTAAAGCACAGTTATGTAACATAAACCAATAAACAGATTTCAGATGATTCAAGAAAAAGTCCTCAACACTAACATTTACTCTTTTATCACAAGCTGCTAAATCATACTCCAGGTCCAAGCTGAATCAAACTCAAAACGCCAGGGTGGTGGTTTGACCACATTTCTGTATTCAATACGTTTTACAAAGGCATGCAGTACAGATCCACCAATCGATCGGCCAGTGTTTAGATTAGAATGAATGGAATAAAGGCCTTTCTGTATGTTTTATCATCTGGAGATCCCGAGTACAGCCTAAGTAGTTAGGGGTGAAATCTCACTCTAATGTCAATCATAGCAGCTCTAGCCAATCATGTACTTCTGTGTGTTTTTCCCACCTCCTCGTGTACAGGAAACACATGATAGTCCCAGTTGAAGTTTCATTTTTAGTTGTTTTGTATTCGTATAAAATAGTTCTGAGCAGTAACCTGGAGAGAGTCCTGGAACCTTGTGCAGTTGGCACATTTTGCAATTGTTAAGGTCACATAACAACAGCCTACCAACCTCTTACCAAGTTCAGACTGATTCACACTGGATAGATCTGAAAACCAAAAATCATACTGCAACAACTGTATGTTTACAGTTCAGGCCATGAGCTTCAGGATCTCACAAGCTGCAATCTGATTGGCTGACTGCACTGACTTTTTGAATGGAGTAAGACATTGAAATCCTGCCTTAAGTTATGAGTTTTGTTTAAAGCAGTTAGCTAAAAGAAAGACAAACACTGTGCACTCCATACTGTAAAAGGTCTGTGGTTGGTCATCTGCATAGTCAGTCAAAAGAAGGGAGGCACATACCAGAGTCTAGTTCAACTCAATAATTACTGTATGTGAGAAATTGAATTAACACCTACAAAGTTCAGACAAGACAGATTTATCTGGAGTGTTGAATTCAAAGCTAGAGAGCACTTAAACTAAGTAAATTATTTTTAGATATAGTGTTCCTGTAACAAAACCAGCACACAGCAAAATCCCCAGTGTTCGATAAACGCTAACTAGCTTATATGAATCTTTAGTATTAACTGTGCATATCTGTCGAATTAGCATTGATCAAATCAAATTAATGTCCAGAGTGCAAAAATAATAGTTATAACACCTAAGTCAACAGACTTGGCATTTGATTCAGTTTAGGGCAGGGGTAGCTCAGTGGTTAAAATATTGGACTACGGTTCAGAAGATCCCAGGTTCAAACCCCACAACCACCAAGTTGCCACTGTTGGGCCCTTAAGCAAGGCCCTTAACCCTCAATTGCTCAGATGAGATAAAAATGTAAGTTGCTGTGGATACGGGCATCTGCCAAATGCCTAGATGTAGATGTAGCTTCAAATGATTGAGGATTAAGGTACTCCTGAGGTCGACTTAAGTCTTACCGACATCACTATGTTAAAGTAAAGCTCATTTTCCACATTTCGACAGACTTTTTGCTTGAGCGTTCAGAGTTGTCTAGTACAACAGTAAAAAATATGGTTCTTGGTTCTTGCCTCAAATTGGCTATGCTTTTCCTGTGGAATGTAGACAATCATGCACTCTGGAATCATGTACAGTACAAAGTCTCTTTTGAACCGTAGCAAACTCATGCCAAGTACTGAGTTCTCAAGAAATTCTCTCAAAACACACTACAATTCATCAAGACCTACTTATGTGATTTTAGGTAAACTTGGCAACCCATTTTCAGAGTTTTTCATCTTCACCTTCATTTAATTTTCACCTTTTAACACCGACCTGGATCACCCTGTTTTGGATCCAGACATTGCACCATGTCATGTCACATACAGTATGTATTTCATAGCAGCTAGCGGAAAACAAGCATTTAATAGCGAGTTATCTAGGATCAATCATCAGATCGCCTCCCCATTCACTCCCATACACTACATTGTTGGTTCTGGCTCCCTACATAGTGCACTACATAATCAATCCTAATACCCAGCTATATTGCAACATATGCTATATTGTTTGGGAATAGATGCGTATAAAGAGAAAGACAGAGGAAATCGAGGCTTGATGAATCCAACTTTAATCCTACTATGAATAAATTTTGTACTGTTATGAAGGATGTGACTCTTGCCGAAGCCAATATGCTCTTGAGGTCATTAAGAAATCCTAGGAAGAACCTAACAAGAGCGTACTGGCTTCGGCAACAATTTATGGATTGTGGGAAAGCTGTTTAATACTCATGATGTTTACAAACATCTTCAGTGCAGACGTAACACACCGCTAAGGTAAAGCTGATCAAATAATCTAATCTTCAGTCTACTGTACCACAACAGCCATCTTTCTAACACATACAGCACAGTGTTGAGGTTATGAACACAGCCATGATACTTGGTATCATCATGCAGTGTTGAATTCTCTCCTACAACATCTAAGTATTTGATATTGATCCTTCGCTATCGAAAACTTTGTTTTCTTTGAGTGTTGAGTTCATGATATTTACACCTCCAACTCATACTGTGCTCTGTTAACACCCACCATGATTAATCGCCACCTACAGTCTTTGTTTTACCTCCTACAATGTTGATTCAACATCTACTGTATAGCGCATGTTTTTGTGATGATGAACAGGGTTTACTGTATGTTGGTCAAACACTTTTATTGAACACCTACACTAAATTAACACTGAGTGCACTGAATGCACATGCTACAGTGTTATATTCTGTAAAAGAACTGACACATCAACACTGGGAATTTTGCCGTGTAGTGTTGAATCAGCCGTATACAGCAATCCTAAACACTTACAAAGTTGAACATTTGAAGCACAACACTTATTCATGCAGTCTTAAGAACACAAAAAAATACAACACGTTCAAATTTAGCATTCAAATATTAAAAGGTTAAAGACCTTCACAGTGTTTAACAGCTTATTAATCAACACCTACAGGTGTTATAGACACTCGCAACATCAAACACATGTACATAAAAACACCCCTGCAGTCTTGATGTGCTGAAGAAAATCAACCAAAATCAACCAATGTTGGTTAAACACTTTCAAAACAAACAAATACCATTAAATAAACATGTTGAGTCAACACCTACAGACGTAATGTATAAACATCTATACATCATTAAACAAAAGTACAACAAATCACTGCTGCAGTCGTCATGTGCTGAATAAAATCGACCGAAGGAAACAACGTTGGTTCAAATACCATCACAAAACAAATACTGTTAGATCAGTGTGTTGAATCAACACCTACATACCCAGTGTTCTAAACACAGCTGTATTGTTGGGAACAAATGTATTCAACCGGAACAAAGCAGTGTAGGTTTAACACCTTCACTAAACAAATACCGTAAAATGTTGAGTCAACACCTACAGGTGTTAGAAACACTTACGGCATCAAACAAAAGTGCAATAAATCACTGCTTAATAAGTCACTGAAGAAAATCAACCAGAAGGAACCAATGTTGGTTAAATACCATCACAAAACAAATACCATTAAATGAATGTCTTGAGTCAACACCTACAGCTATTTTAAAGACTATTTTACACGAAGTGAAAGATTGAAAGTACAACATTCATTCTTACAGTGTTAACATGCTAGAGACAGTACATAGCAAAAACCCAGCTGTTGAATCAACACAGAATAAATGTTGAATGGTTAAACACCTCCACTGAACACACAGAGTGTTAAATCCAAAGAGAGAGTGACAGTGTTGATTAAACTTCGCCAGTGTATTGTGTATGGAATCCTGGTCACACTGATTTCGTGGATCTGGACAGTGAAAGTTTCTGACTCACCCATGTTGAGGAGTTCAGCGGCAGTGTTTCAGTGTTCAGTGTTGAAGCGTGTTATGTGTTTGGAAATCCTCTAGTCCACAGTTCGAGGCTTCAGCAGTGTGATGTGGGTCGCTCAGTCCCGCAGAGGATCAGACGCTCTAATCAGCGCAGACAGGAGGAGAAGGAGGAGGAAGAGGAGGAGGAGGAAAAGAAATAGGAGGAGGAGAGGAAACCATCAATGGAGGTTTATTCACACAGCTCTCGCTTTCTCTCAAGTGCCTCTCTTTAGACTCAACACCCACTACGGTCTGTTTTTAGACTCAGGATGATGTTCCACCCTGCAATGCACCTTTCCTTTGTGTCTGGGATTTTAATACAGATGTTTTAGAACATTCCTGCATTCAATCGCATATTTTACATTCCTGTTAAAGATGAAACACATGCAAATATGACAAGGCATTTAGGAATATGAAGAAGGAGAGCTTGTAAAGATTTTTAATAAGAGATCTTATTTACAAATGCACACACACACACACACACACGGAGGGTGTTGAATTCAGGAGTGAACGTGAGCAGGAAACAAATGTATAAAAACCATCCTCACACCCTGATCAGCGAAGGAGTGTTAACACTGTCAGGCTTGAGCAGCAAATGGAATAACACACCCCTTTTACCCTCTACAACTGCAGTCAGGGGAATTACTATGGGACACAATGCCATCTGGTGGTCAATTTATGAAAGTGGTTGAATAAATAAGACAAAATATAATAAAATAAAAATAAAAATATACAGATGTTATAAGATGGAAATTTGTTATATGTGTTCCTTAAAAATAACACTTAAATTTTTAAATGTTTACAGAAATTTATTAACATTATATAGCATTTCTTACACAATTATAAACACCATAATTAGCATCACTATTATATTGCAGCAATCGTTCATAACATTAAAAGTACAAGTACATAAGTAAAAGTAGATTGATTATCTTGTTACAATGAGCTAATGAGAATGGATTGATTATTTTAGGAAGCAACGAACAATTCATTCTCAAAGTTGATGTGCTGGAAGGAGAAAAAATGGGCAAGAGTAAGGATTTCAGTGACTTTTTTGCAAAGGCCGAGCTGTGATGGCTCGAAGACTGGGTCAGGGCATCTCCAAAACTCCAAGTGGGATGTTTCTGTTATCAGGAAACCAGAATACACAGTGCATCATAGGTTCTTGCATATGGGGCTACGTAGTTACAGACCAGTAAGGGCACCCATGCCAACCGGTGTACACCACTGAAAGCACCTTCAGTGGCAATATGAGCATCAGAACCAGACCATGGAGCAATGGAAAAAAGTGGCCTGTTCTGATGAATCATGTTCTCTTGTACATCATGTGGATGATCAGGTGTGGGTGCATCACTTTTCCTAGAAAAGAGATGGCACAAGGAAGGCGAGCAGGGGGAGGCAGTGTAATGCCTTGGGTATCACATATTCTGCTGGGAAACCTCAGATCCTGCCAATTATATAAATGTAACTTCAACACATACCACCAACCTAAACATTGTTGCTAACCAAGTTACACTGTTTCATGGAAACTATTTCAGCTGAGTAATGCACGCTGACATACTGCACATGTTGTTCAGGAACAGTTTGAGGAACACCTCAGCCTCTGAATTCCCCAGATCTCAATCTGATTGAGCATCTATGAAATGTGATTGTTGGACAAACAAATCTGATCCATGGAGGTTCCACTACCACACAACTTCCTCAAAAGGAACATCTGCTAATGTCAAAGTCTCAACAGGTGGTGTCCAGGACTCAACATGTAAGAGGTGTAGAGTGGCCAGACAGAAGCCACTCCTTAGTAAAAGGCACATGGCAGCCCACTTGTAGTTTGCCAAAAGGCACCTGAAGGACTCTCAGACCATGAGAAACAAAATTCTCAGGTCTGATGAGTCTCTCTGGCCACTCTACCATATAGGACTGATTGGTGGATTGCTGCAGAAATGGTTGTCCTTCTGGAAGGTTCTCCTCTCTCCACAGAGGACCTCTGGAGCTCTGACAGAGTGACCATCGGGTTCTT
>JAQMYJ010000039.1:4477317-4493445 GCA_030014305.1 Clarias laeviceps
TGGACTCCAATTAAGCTGCAGAAACATCTCAAGGATGATCAGGGGAAACAGGAGGCGCCTGAGCTCAATTTTGCAAACGCTGTGAATACTTACATGTGCTTTCTCAAATTTAAAAAAATTAATAAATTAGCAAAAATCTCAAGTAAACTTTTTTCATGTTGTCATTATGAGGTGTTGTGTGTAGAATTCTGAGGAAAACAATGAATTTAATCCATTTTAGAATAAGACTGTGACATAACAAAATGTGGAAAAAGTGATGCGCTGTGAAGACTTTCCGGATGCTCTGTATTAGGCAGCAAGTGAAAATAGTTTTTTCTGAAGTTGATGTGCTGGAAGCAGAAAAAATGGGCAAGCATAAGGATTTGATCGACTTTGACAAGGGCCAGATTGTGATTGCTAAACGAATAGGCCTGAGCTACTATAAAAAGTCCAGCTCTTGTGGAATATTCCAGATCTGCAGTGGCCAGGACACACCAAAAGCGATCCAAGGAAGGAAAACCTGTGAACTGGCGACCGGGTCATGGGAGGCCAAGGTTTATTGATGTACATGGGGAGAAAAGGCTGGCCCGTTTAGTCCGATCCAATAGAAGCGGTAGCGCAAATTGTTGAAAAGGTTCATGCTGGTTGTGATAGAAGGGTGTCTGAACATACAGCGCATCTCTGTTATGGTGGCAAAAGGGGGACCTACTCAATATTAGGCAGGTGGTCATAATGTTATGGCTGATCAGTGTACGTGAACATATATACGCGACATGTTAGATGACGTCACTATGCCTACGGAAGCAATGGAGAGGATATGAACAACATGATTCATTACCCGGCCTGAGAAAACTATAATATTATTTAAAATAAGGTTTATCTTTCATGCTGAATTATTATTATTATTATTATTATAGTGGCAGATTTCTTTTACTTCTCTCGCTGTATGATCGAGAGCTACGCTAAACAAAGTTGTCATGGCAACCAGCTCTCATCTGTACAGCACTACAACATCTTCCTACGCTGTAAACAAAAATGCTAGAAAACAAACCTAAACATGTTTTTTGGCACTTAAAAGCCAACGTGGAATTCTTAAACATGGAGAAACATAAATCTTAAACAGAAATAATTCAAAAGACGTTTATTTAAAAAATAATAATAAATAAAATCAACTCAATCATTTCATTTGTCGCCCCCTGTCGGTAGTTACCGCTTACTGCTCTGTTCGGGGATGAGCAGCAGGAAGTAGGAGCATCGGCAGGATCTCTCTCTGCTTAGTATCACCGCTTTAATCTGAGCAGCACGGCGCCGACACACACACACACACACACAAACACACCTACCGAGGTAAGTCAACTGCTTCATCCATACATCTCCAAAAATACAGCAGGCATCATTTAAAACGTGTAGAATGATGTAGCCTGAAAATGCTGATCTGTATGCCAGGCTGACCTGGAGTCATGCTGGATGATGAGGGAGGCTTTACCTGGCCATGAGTGCTCATGCAGTGCTTTTCTCAGTGTCTCTAATGCAGGAAGGTACATGTATGATTAGGACTCCTTTCATGAGTTTGTGCATTTAGAGGAATGGAGGGGAAATGGCAGTGCTATGACAGGATGTTGTTACAAACAGCAGAATCCTCAGGGATGCATTAATATTAGTGTGTGTGTGTGTGTGTGTGTGTAAACAAATTATATGGAATGCATTCTTAGAATGGAGTATGCAGCTGAACACAAGTGAATAATTAAATACAAAAATAGATTTTGTGATTAATCATATATAGATAATTAGTCTGTACTAGATTAATAAATCTTATTTGATGTTATTTAAAATCAAGACTGCTTTATTATTATTATTATTATTATTATTATTATTATGATGATTATTCAGTTAAAAAAATCTACTATATTTCAGTTATTTATTTAAATAACTGACAACATTTAATTTAAATTTAACTCTTCTATTTCTGTGCCGAAAATGACTGTTTATTCCTCCGGGTACTCCGGTTTCCTCCCATATTCCAAAGATATGCAGGTTAGGCTAATTGACGTTCCCAAAATGCTTGTAGTGAGTGTGTGTATGTGTGTGTGCCCTGCGATGGATTTCCACCTTGTCCAGGGTGTACCCTGCCTCGTGCCCTAAGCCTCCTGGGATAGACTCCAGGTCCCCGCGACCCTGAATACAGAATAAAGCGGTATAGAAGATGAGATGAGAGATAAATTACTAATTATGACTGCATTATTATTATTATTATTATTATTCAATAATAAAATAAACATTAGACTACATTTCACACTATTATTTGTTTAAATAAGGCTGAAATAAATTAATAAATGACTTCCCACTTTTTTATCCTACTTCCTTTCTATTTCTGTGCTATAAATTACTAATTATTATTATTATTATTATTATTTAAAAAGGCTACATTTCATACACTTATTTATTTAATGTCAGAAATAAATCAGTAAATTCCTCCCCTTTTTTACCCTACCTCTTTTCTATTTCTCTGCTTTTTTTTTCTTAGTCCAAATTAAGTCATTTCTGTAACGCACTGCTGAGTCAGTTTGTAACACAACACAGCCCTGGTTGTGCTTACGTTCTCTCGTATCTAATGTTTTAAATGACCCCAAACACCGGTTCATTATGGAAAGTTTACCCTGTTTAGGCTAGCTATTTACTGTATGACCCAGATATGGGAATGAAGCATTTGACTTTGATAAAAATAAAATTAATTAAAATCTGATCTTGTTCTAATTTTTTACTTAAGTTTGAATATATTACATTCAATGGCTTGTCAAATTTGTGTTCAAAATATCGCCGCCATTCAAACACACACAACATTTAGTTTACATTAAAAAAATAATAATAATAAAAAATACTAAAATCATTAAACTGATTTTTCAGTAGATACAGAAAACTACACATAATATTAAATCATTATAAAAATGTTTTACGTCTACATGCAGTAATAATAATAAAAATAATAACGATAATAATAATATCAGAATAATAATATAAGAATAACCAGAAGCTGCTGATCTGATAAGGTCAGGGGGTGTTGATAAATTTTCCTCTAACAGCAGCTCAGTTTTTTTAGCAATCTTTTAAAACGCTATGGTTTCTGTAGCGACGGCTCATTCCGAGAGGATGTGTATGGCTGATGCTCTGTAAAAACAGATAATAACAATCTGCGTAATGTTGTTGCTATGGTGACGTTTCATGTGTAAGTATGGTTTTTTAACATGCAGTAATGAGTCTCCGTTGTCAGCAGTCTGTAACAGTCAGAGGTAAAACTGTCAGTTTTACACGTGGAGTTCTTGTCGTGGAGGAGTGTACACTGTTGGTAAGATAACAAGCTAGAGATAAAGACGAGAGAGGAGACTTTAGGACATGCTGTTACAAGAAAACAATAAACTTTTTTAAATATTTTTTTTAATAATAGTGGTAAAATTACGCCACTGCATCACTGATTATTTTTCCATAATTGCTAGAGATAGGAATCACCAGTCGATACAACACTCGATACAATATTATCATGATACCTCTGTGTTGATTCGATTTGTATTACAGTTCTGTAGGTATCACGATTTTATACATTTCATTCATATTGTTTATTTATTTGTTATTTTCTTTTGATTCTAAACGGATAATATGCTCCGACTACACGGGATGCTGTGCTGTGTGGAATAGTTTAGAGGTCGCCATCTGAAGGATTATAGAGGAACAGCAACATTTTACCGCTTCAAATGCAAGCATATAAATAAAAAAATATTTTTAAATAAATTATTTTGGAGATACATGAATTTCCACACAAAAGAATTACGATACGGAACTGAATCAAGCTTTTTCTCCATCTCTTAAAAAAAAAAAAAAAAAGTCTTTGCTGAATAAAGCAAACAGTCTTTGCTGAGCATGAACCATCTTGTCTTGCCTGGATCTTTCAAATAACCTGATAAATTTTACCTACAATCTATTCTTACAAACAACTTCTTTTGTACAACAAGTAGTTTAGTGAATTTTATAATAATAATAATAATAATAATAATAAAATAACCCTGTTCTTGGTAGCGCACATGACTCGGCGTGTATCTGATGAAGCCCGGCGCTCAGGTAAAGCAGCTTTTCCTCACACACGGGCCTGAGGGATTAAACCGTGACTGTGATTGTGAAAGACGCTTATTCTGCAGGACGGTCATTACGGTTAAACCTCCTGCTATAAGCAGCGTCTCGTGTTGGAGCATCGAGACAGGCCCAACGTCTCAGTCAGTCCCTCGATAAAACCTGTGTGTTTGAGCTTCACGCTCATTACAGAGAATCAGAGAGGACTAATAGCGGTGTGTTTATTTCCACACAGATGCACCAAGGATTTACACTGCGTTAATATTATTCCAGAAGGAGTTTGTGTCAGACTGTGTGTGTGTGTGTGTGTGTGTGTGAGAAGTCACATACGAGCAGATGGACTGGATGAAGAGATATCCAGGGTTTTAGATTATAGGGGATTATTAGTAGGAGAGGTGTGGCCTGGAAATATAAGGAAGTGATTATAGCTGCTGTAAGACAAGTGTAAACAGGAAGTAACCTGACTGATTAAAGCTGGTATAAAATCCTTGATAATTCTTGATAAGAGTTCCGTATCAAGGCACCAGGTTTAAACCGTTAAATTTTACTGCACCATACTTTTTATTTTACTTGATTAGATTTGTGAAGAAGAAATGCTACGCTTACTCCGCTACATTTGGCTACACTCGACTCGGTACTTTTCTACCCATTTATTTGTTGCCAGAGAAATGCAGCCGGTGGATCTACCACATGACCGTGTTTCACCAATCAGACGTAGCAACTATAATCACATGATTCCGTTTGACCAATCAGCCGCAATAAGAATATCCACATGCATCTGTCTCCAATGCTACAACAGTAAGGATGAACATCCCTGGCCTCAAAGTACGCATGTTTCAAAACAGACAGACATTTCAGCGTATAAAAACTTGACGTCTAACCTGAGGAAAATTGCCACGGTTAGTTTAGCTGTTTTATTTAATGTTGCAATGTTAACATATATACAGTAATTAGCAAATAAGCTAAAGGCTAAAAAAGCTTATTCATACCATATCTCCTAATTTTTTTTTCTATCTACTGAACCATTTGGAGGGCAACTGAATATACAGTTTATCTTACACTGGAAATAGTTTACACTGTTCAAACATGCATATGTTACCTACAGTAGGTATTTGTTCAAAAGCTTTATGTTGTGAAACAATTGAGATTAGGTGTTAATTTGTGTTTCTTGTTCCTTAATTTGCTATTTTGTAAAAATATTTATTTTTCTTCATTTCTTTTCTTTTATTTCTTTTATTAATTTTATTATTTGGAAATGTCAGAAATTTAACATTATTTTATCATTTTGTCTGGCTGCTTATATCATTAAAAAAAAAAAATCAAACATTATGATAAATCAGTTACTCAGTACTTGAGTATCTTTTCACCAAATACTTTTTTCCTCTTCCTTGAGTAATATTTTGAATGACTACTTTTTACTTCTATTTGAGCAATATTATTTTGAAGTACAGCTACTTTTACTTGAGTAGAATTTCTGTCTACTCTACCCACCTCTGGAAGCAGATATCTGGAAATGTCTCTGGAAATGAAGTACTGCTGAAGGTTAATTCAGGTTAATGCGTAAAAATTGCATGATGACAACAATCATTTCAACTGCTGTCCTGTGTAAACCTTTTCTCTGTACCTCTTTCTTAGTGTCAGCCATATAATATTATAATGAGCCCCAGTCACATGACTCATTATGTCTTTTGGAAACATTTGTGAAAAATTGGTACAAAACCTTTTATTATTATTATTATTATTATTCATTTTATTTTGGAGGGATTTGTCAGCCTATACAATTTGTTTGAAATAAATAAACATTTGAATATCCATTTAAACATTTAATTATTAAAATAATTATATATTTATTAAGCTTTTTAATTTATTTAATTATCATTGGGGATAATTTTCCAGCATCCGCAGATTTATCTTTTTGTTTTTCTCACTAATAACATGCCTACTTGTGATAGGAATCAGTGTAACACACATCCTCGCATTGCTTTATTCATTGCTAGATTTATTCGACATCACGTCTCTCCTACTCCATCTGCCCTACACGGCGATCCCTGACGATTTGATTTGTGTGCCATTTCTATCATCATTGCTTAAAATCCGATGCTGACCTGATTCACTGGATCGGCGTGTTATGAAATTTAAATTAAAATTAGGCTGTGATTTTGATGCAGGTTCAGCACGTTAACACTACCTAATTAAAGACTGACTGTTTTATTCCATTTTAACTGCGTTCACACACCAGCAAGTGAAGGTGAAAAGTGATTGTGACAGGCGTAATTTCAGCAGCGAGCGACAGAGCTGAGATTTATTCAACTTTATTAAAAAAAAAAAAAAACACTTGTATGTACTTCTTGACTTGATGTTGACTTGATGTAATGAAACCCATAACTGTGTTTTCATCTCATCCTTGAGACAATATTACTATGAGGTGCATCTTAGCTCAGAAATTATTCTACTATAATATGACATTTGTACAGCGACCAAACTGCATCACGTCTGCTTTCACAAAACAGATCTCACACATTAATCATGTTTTTACCCTTTTGGCTGCTTTTTTAATTCAATATTTCATTAAACTGCTGCTGTGCGGTAATTTTTTGCGGAGCTTGTTGTCGTGTATGCGCATTTACTAACATCAGCAACATTCCCCCTAGTGGTCCAAAGGTAAGCACGCAGGCTATCGGTTAAATAGAAATACAGTGGTACCTGTACTTAAATCACATTGCGAATTTTTGCCCTATTTGCAAAAGTTTTTCAAGAAATATGCTTCAGCATGCAAACCATTTTCAGCATACAAATGACCGAGCGGGTCACATGCACTTCCGTTTGTGCGTACATCCAGTCAGGCCTACTTTTGGTTGGGTGTACATCTGATTGTACACATCTGGTATCCGCTCAAAACTTGTTAGCGTCAGTGGAAAGCCAAGTGAAATAAGTTTACGTATTTACTTATTTGTGTTTTTTTTTTGCATTTTGTGCAAGATTTAGTAAAGAGAGGCTGCCAAAAATGTTATGAAGCAGGTCAGCAAGAATAAAATAGAGCCACTTTCACTTTTGTTTTTAAAGCAGCTGGTGCCAAGAAGAATCATGAATTAAGGTTAAGTGAGGTTTATTGTCTGTTTATTTCATATTTTACTTCATTTACATGCCTTTTCTAAATGTTTTCATGGTTTTTATATACAAAAAAATATCATTATAGTGTTATAGTGGAAATTGTTAATAATGGTAATATATTTCTAAGCATTTCACTGCATACATTGTACGTTTTTTCAACGTTATCCCATTGTCATGTGGTGAACGTGTTTCCACAGTCATTTCTTCCAAGTTATCCTAACTTTTAAAAATCAACCTAAAACCAACATTGTCCCAACGTCTCTAACACTGCCAAATTAACGACAATATAGACAATATTAACAATTAATATTAATATATCAGACGACGCAGTGCATTCTAGAGCTATAACATCATGTGCTTGGAAGAAATTGTTGCTGTCTTTGCAGTGTTCACACTGATTATTAATGATAAATGATAATTACACATTGTTAATTTGTTATTTAATTGGTAGTTTCAACAGTTTAAAAAAGAAATAAGTGATATCTAGGCATCATCAGAAAAGTTACACCAAATGTTGTTGTTGTTCTTTTGGTTTTACACCGGATGTCCTTCCTGACTAAACTCTCCCATTTTATCTGGGCTTGGGACCAGCACTGCATCCACTGGCTGGGGTTTGGGCACTGGCTGGGCCACTGAGCCACAAATGCCCCAGATAAGTTATACCAAATCATAGTCTTTTACACTTAGAGTTCATTTTTAAAAGACAAAAATTTGTAGTTAATCCCGATCCTGTGGTTGACAGTAACATTCGGGCCACTACTCTTTCATATTCAAACTAAACATTCTGCGTTGATGGTACACGACCACAAGCCACAGCAGTAGCGCTCAAGAGGCTTTTAGCTCTTTTTTTCCTGAGAATTTGCACGTTGAGTGATTTTTAACTGTCGTCTGACTGCGATGAAAATGACCCACTCGACCCGTCTCTCACAAAATAGCTGTGAAATAGTGAAACGAGATTTATAAGTGATTGTACCATGTTGTAACGTCTCTCATCCTCGATATTGAAGTGCTAATTGAAGTGCTATGATCAGATCTGATCTGCTACACATTGCTTCATTTCTCTATCTTCCTTCCTTGTGTATTAGATATGTGTTGTTTTGATTTGCTCTGTTCAGAAGATTCGTGCTTGAATCTATTTATCATGACTGAGATTTGCTCTTCTATTCATCAAATTACTGTCTGAATCAGTGAATCTTTCGGTCATGACTCTTTTGGTCATGAATCTGCAAAACATCGGGTGGTGACCTTGACTTTTTGTTTATTATTTTATTTATTTAAATTTTCAATTTGTTAATTAATTTATTTAGAAGATCCGCAATTAAATAAGCAAATATTTTGGTTATGACTAAGATTAATTGCTTTTGT
This sequence comes from Clarias laeviceps, assembly GCA_030014305.1. Taxonomy (NCBI): domain Eukaryota; kingdom Metazoa; phylum Chordata; class Actinopteri; order Siluriformes; family Clariidae; genus Clarias; species Clarias laeviceps. The sequence goes on from JAQMYJ010000039.1 coordinate 4,485,892, forward strand.
ATTTACTGAATTAGCATTTGAATCAGTGAATCATTTAGGTCATGACTTTGTTAATTGGATCATTGTTTGAATCGGTAAGTCTATTTGTACTGACTACATTATTTTGTATTCAGAGAATCACTGTCTGAAACAGCAAATCTTTTGGTCCTGACCGTAATTCATTCGATTCGTTTATAGCAAATCACTGTTTGAATCAAGGGATTATTTTGTTAGATTAGATTAGATTAGATTACATTGGATTAGATTAGAAAGCCAATGTACAAAGCAAATGAAATACAGTGAAAAACCAGAAGTGAAAAATTGGCCAATTTACAATAAATAACAAAGTGTGGAATAAGGGTATGGGTCCATATGTACAGGGGTGAGCATGATTAATGTAAGGATTTGAAATATATAGTAATATACTGTATAACAGGGCAAATATTATTCAGTGGATAAACATGTAAAGAAGATAACATGCTCAAATAACATGATATATGTACATACAGCATTTGCATACAGTCTATGGATGATCTGTATGATACAGTATATATAGAATAAATATGGGTGTAATATACAGCAGTACAACGATAAACATTTATAGTTATGGATGGTGCAGAGATGCATAGTGGAAGAAGCAGTGCAATATAGACAGAAAGTGACAGAGCAGTAGTGTAGTGTATATGTTAACACTCCATGAGTGGTCAAAAAGGACAAAAACTATTTATCAGTCTGTTAGTGCGAGCCCTGAGGCACCCATAGCGCCTGGCTAATGAGAGACGAGTGATTGAGGAGTGATTACCCATGGGTTGGGTGAGAGGTATCCTTGATAATGCCTCTTCCCCTTTGCAGACAGCTGACTGCCAATGATTCTTTGGGCGGTTTTCACCAGCCTTTGTAGGGGAGATCAGAAGCTGTGCAGTTGCCATACCACAGTGAGATGACACTCTGCTTTAACTCTCTCAGACTCTCTACTTTGACTCTAACTCTCTTAACACACACACACACACACACTAAACGGAAATATTTCTCTGTCAGGATTTATTTTAACTTTTTTCAAAGTAAAGTGCAGGTTAATTTGTTTTATTTTTACTTTATATTTTATATTAATAAATTTTATATGAATATTTTTGGGTTGTGGAACGACACAATGAGTTTTCCTTAATTCTTATTCACTTTGATATATGAGTGCTTTGATATACAAGCACGCTTTCGGAATGACTTATGCTTGCAATCCAGGGTTTGACTATAGTAAAGGTTCTCCAGTGTGGAGCACAAGTGGGACATTTTAAGTAAGCTTTTGGTTATGACCGTGATTCATTCTTTTGCTAAGTGGATTATTGTTGGAATCAATCATTTGGTCATGACCAAAATTTTTTCCTTTTGTATTTAGATGATCAGGGTTTGAATCAATAAATCTTTGTCCCAACTGAGATTCAGTCCTTCTTATTATTTAGAGGATCCACAATTACTGTAAGTAAGCAAATTTGGTTATGACTGAGATTTTTTTTTTTTTTTTTTTACGGAATCAGTGTTCGAATTAGCAAATCTTTTTGTTCATGATGGAGATTTCCTTTTTTGTATTTAGAGAATTGTTGTTTCAATCACTGAATCTTTTTGGCAATTCATTCCTTTTGTATTTAGCGTATCAGTGTTTTAATCATCAAATCTTTTGGCAGTAGCCTTGATCAATGTTTGAATCTTTTTGTCATGACTGAGATTTGCTCCTCTATTTAGCGAATCTGTTTGAATTAGGGAATCATTTTGGTCATTTTAGTTAAGTCAGTGAGTATAATGAGAGATTTTCAGTGTTTCAGGGCATGCAGTAGTGAATGAACCTTTTTTTTTCTGCTACATTTAAACGCTTTTGTGCTCTGCCTTTAAACGACAGCACGCTCAGCTGCACATTTATTCAAATCCATGCAACTGAATGAATCATTTAATTGAAAACATGAACAGCATCAAAGTGTTAGATTTGTGAAATAAACTACTGCTGCTCTAGAAGTAAGATGTGCATGAATCACTCTAAACTTGTCATGATTGGCAGAAAATTGCAGCCATTAGTGAAGTCTTGTAAGTGTTAGAGAAGGGCCTGCAGAATCCCCCAACACACACACACACACACACACACACACACAATGAATATCTTCATTCTTTAATGTTCTATAAAAGCAGCTCTGACAGTAACCCAGCTGCAAATCACAAATTCATATTAGTGCACTCTTTTGTTCTCTTAAATTATCGTTTCTATAGTAACAGCTCATTCACATGGATTTTGTCATACTGTAGATGCAGTGAAGGCGACATTTATTTTTTAAAAATTTGGAAGGAGTCTCCTGATTCAGGGGTAACACTCTAACTTAGATTTTATTTTCAGGACAAAGGAGTTTGAAGAGAGACTGGTAAAGGAAAGGCCGTTTATTGCGCCTATAACTTAAGTGACAACAGGAACTACCTTGTTTTGTGGACATTCTATGACATGAAATGTAACCACATGTTAAAACAGAAGATTAGACATTCTTTGACATATTAAACATTGTTACATTGGAAGAATGATAGATTGTATACATAAAAGAAAACACATCTGGACATGCTGTTATGGGAAAATAATCAACCTTGGGGCAGTAAAAGTAACTCTTTTATCACTCTTTTATCACGCTTTATCACAATACCCATGTGTGATTACTTTCCTATAGCAGCCTGGCATAGTGTGTTATTAACTTATTTGTTAATTTATTCATTTGTTTATTTATTTAATTAAAATGTCAGTGTATATGGTTTGTGGAATGATTTGTTTTTACAAGTGTTACTGTATAACACTTTTATGTCCACAAAATCTATTAAAAAAAAAATTTAATCAGTAAGATAAAAAAAATAATAATGTAAATATTTAATGTGTGGAAACAATTGTATTACTTTTAATAAAATATTGCAATACATTATTATTATTATTATTATTTATTTATTTATTTATTTAATTTTACAATTTTAAAAAGGTCAGTTGTTAAACTGCTAAACTGTTAGAAAAATGACATCTTGGCAAGTCAAAATAAGTTAAATTTATTTTAATGTAATCTTATAATAAGAAAAAGCTGATAAATTTTGGTAAATGTAAGATTAATAAACCTATTTTTAGACACATTGTACTATTTTAAAATATTAATGTTTAGCATTTTTTTCTAGGATAGTTTTCTGTCAACATAGCAAGAATATGCACATACAAGTAGTGAAATATGTGTAGACTTATTAACGTTATTTTTGGTTTGCTGTAATCTTATAAAATAAAAAATCTAAAAAATAATAGTAGATCAATATGAATAGTATTAATATTTCTGCATTTAAATAGGCTGTAATTTTTTCACAGTATTCCGGCAATATCCTAATAAAAAAGTATTTTTATATAAGTTATCACAATATTGTCATATCGTTCAGCCAGAATAAGCAGCAAACTGATTAAATACCTGTAACTAAAGAGACTTTTTTTACAACAGTGAAATTACAAAGAATACAGTACCATCATCCTTCAATCAATACTAATAACAGAGTGTCAGTTCTTTCTAACTCTTCTTGTTAACTGTGCTCTTGAATATTGGACTGTAATTTGAGCATTTAGTGACACACATGACGTCAACACAGGAAGAACAGAACACAAGTGCTGTAGATGGCACATGTAACTCTGCCCACAAATCGTAAGTTTGCCGTCATATAAATAATCGTGTAAATAAATGATTCCTGGATGCTGAAGACTGAATTAAAGACATCTGACACTGACATCTTTATATGAGGAGGGTTCAAGTCTTTTTGCTGTCTGTAATCTGAATATCTTGAATCTTGAATGTTGATAGTGTCTTGTTTATAAACAAAATGTACTGTCTGTACATTCAGAGGCCCCTACAGACAAAATCTAATTCCTTGTGTGTGTCAGCATACTGTACTGGGCCAGTAAACCTGATTCTCATTCTCATTCTGATCTGGAACTTTTGTCTGTGCAAAATATCAGAAGACAGTAATGAGAGTAAAAACTCCCTTAATGTCTCTATATAATCCCCTGCTACACTAATGCACTTATCCCAAGACAATAATCCAAAATATACAGCCAGAGCTACAATGGAATGGTTTAGATCAAAGGATATTCATGTGCTGGAATGGCCGAGTCAAAGTCCAGACCTAAATCCAATTGAGAATCTGTGGCAAGACTTGAAAATTGCTGTTCACAGACACTCTTTATCCAATCTGACTGAGCTTGCACTATTTCGCAAAGAAGAATGAGCCAAAATTCACTGTCTAGATGTGCAAAGACTTGCAGCTGTAATTGCAGTGAAAGGTTGATCTACAACGTATTGATCCAGGGGAGCTGAATGCAAATGCACAGCACACTTTTCAGATATTTATTACTGTAACTAAAATCGTGAAAACCATTTATCATTTTTCACTTTCAGTTCACACTTATGTTCCACTTTGGGTTGGTCTATCACATACAATGTGGAAAAGTTCAATGCGTATGAATACTTTTGCAAGGCATTGTAAAACTATAAAATATCAAAGTGTACAAATATGGTTTGTGGATATGACAGCAGCATTATGATTGAAACATGGAATATAAAATTATATGGGATATGTAATATATGTTGTGCATGTGTGTGTGTGTGTGTGTGTGTGTGTGTGTGTGTGTGTGTGTGTAAATCAGTTTAGTCTTTTGTGGTGTTCTGGTTTAGGGCCCAAATAGCCTGCAAAAAGAATCTTCTCAGCTTCTTTGTGGTGGCCTTCACTATTTTCCTGGCCTTGGTCCAGCACAACTTGCTGTAGATTGAGTGCAGGTCAGGGAGCTCAGTGTGGATGATGCGCGCAGCTAATCACACCACCTTCTGTCGAGCTTGTTTGTCCCGCATTGTGCTTTTCCCAAACCAGGTTGTGATGTTTCCTATCAGGATGGTGTCTATGCTGCAGGAGTAAAAGTTCCTTAGTACCTTAAAAGGCAGTCTAAAGACTTTCAGACATCTAAGGTGGTTAAGACGCTGCCGGGACTTTTTGTCACGGTGAAAGGACCATGATAGGTCCTGGGTGATGTGGACACAGTGGTACCAAAAGCCATCTTATCTCTCCACTGGGGTCCCATAGATGAGAGGTACTGTAGCTCCTCTCCTGCTTCATGCTAAAGTTCACTATTAACTTTTTTGTCTTGCTGATTAAGTTGTTTCAGTTCTCCAGGAATTTTATTTTCTCCATGTAGGCCTTCTTATTGTTGTCCGTGGTACCTTGATCGTGTCGTCAGCTTGTTGATGGTGGGGGTGGTGGCATATGTGTGCAATGAGTACAGCAGAGGGCTCAGGACACAACCCTGGGGGTCTCCCATGCTGAGGGTGAGGGAGGTTAAGGCATGTCTGCCCATCTTTACCGCCTGTGGTTTGCCAGGCAGGAAGTTGGAGATCCCCTGACACAGAGTTGAGCTAAGTTCTAGGTTCTCCAGCTTGGTGGTGAGTGTGGAGGGAATTATAGTGTTAAAAGCTGATCTTTAGTCACAAAACAGCATTTGTCATAATTACCCTTCCTAGTGTCCAGGTGACTTAGGGTTGTAAGCACTAGGTGTGAGATGGCATCTTCATTCGATCGATTTGGACATTATGGAAAATGTAGTGGGTTCAGTGAATCAGGTAGTAAAAAAAAGGACATTATTTGGACAGAACCTTGCCCATAAAATTTGCCCTACTACAACAACAACCAAAAAACCAATCCGTGTGTAGATGGTTCTGTGTCAGACAAGTTATATAATGATGTGTGAAAGTGATATAATCATGTCAGTGTGTATGCGGCAATGAAGAGGTGTTAAAACATCTTAATATGCAGCAGGGTTGAATTTGTAAATCTAATTGGTCAGAAAGTCAAGTTATTTAAGTGCATGATTCAGACATCTGCACCAGAACTCTTCATCACAGATATAACAGAGGTCCGAACAGGATGTAACTTGTCTCCTGCAGATGTTTCACAATGTTCACAATGTATGTGAGATAAAACACTCCAGACTGTTATATAAAAATAATCCATTTCAGGGTGGTAATAATATCACATCAAAAATAACACTTACAGCATCATCCTGCATCAGTTCCACTGAGTTTCCTTTTCCTTAGGAAGAAGTGCTTTTGAGAAATTGTAAAGAATAAGAGTATAACTAGATGAGCTCTACCGTACCCGAGCATGTTTGACTGGTACAATCCTAGTTAAACATTGTTTGAGAATATTGCTCCTCTGTATTGTTTTCAGAGATGGTTCAGGGTATTGTCCCCTGGCCCACATGAAGCGGTGGCCTCTAGACATGTGCAATATAATCGATTCAAATAACTACAGATGAGCTCCTGCTGAGAAACGTCCCTCCAGAGAACAGCAGAGTTGAGCAACAAGCACAGGAGAAGGGATCTTATATGAGGTCACATTAGGCGGAACATTTTAGTGCGTTCCTGAATAATTTATAATTCCTTTGAGCTCATTTTGTTTCACTCCACAGAAAGGGAATGTCAGGCTTCATGGTCTCTTCTTTCTGCTCTGTGCTTTTGTCTCACTCATGAACGAGCAGCCAGGTGGAGTGTGTGTGTGTGTGTGTGTGTGTGTGTGAGCAAGAGATCAGGTGCATGTGCTATTGTTGTTGTTCACGGAGCTGTCCAGTGTGTCTCTGGCCTTGCTGTTGATCTTTCCAGGTGCAAAGCCAGACACTACAGCTCTTATTTAAAGAATAAAACACTTTGTGTTGTGCAGGTCCTGGGTTCGATTCCCACATCGAGTCTGTGTGCATGGAGTTTGCATGTTCTCCCCGTGCTTGGTGGGTTTCCTCAGGGTACTCCGTTTTCCTCCCACAGTCCAAAGACATGCAGATTAGGCTAATTGGCGTTCCCAAATTGCCCGTAGTGTGTGAGTGTGCATGTAAATGATGACCAGAGGGCCTTCCACTGTCATACCAAATGGGAATATATACCATGGTCACCACTGGCCTCCACGGTTTCCAGATGGATGGACGAATGGATGGATGTACTTTAACCCTATAGGTGTATATAGTTACATTTAAAGTGGTGGATCGTCTGTGAAACAAGTGAAAGCTTGTTACAAAAAGCTGAGACTGGAGACTCAATAAATATGGTAAGGAACAAATCTCTGTTCAGACAAAATTTGCATTAATGATGCGTTCACTAACCCTAACCAACACATTACACGTCTCCAGGAATGAGTTGTTACCATAGAAACGATAACTTATTGGAATGACTCCTTCGTCTCCACACTTTAGGTCTGAGCTTAGTTTTCAGGGTGCTTTTTTTTTTTTTTTTTTTTTTTTGTTGAAGTGTAAAAGTCATCCTGCTTTTAATAGCAACACTGAAATAGCAGTGAATTAATTAAAACAAAGGATGTTGTTTATGTTTGATTGACAGCTGTGTATTTATAATGTTCCATTATTAATATTTAGTAGGGTTGTTCCGATTCCGGTACTAGTATCGGAAATGCTGCCGATACCACAAAAAAAAATCTGGCATCGGTATCGGCGAGTATTTGAGTCCACGTACCGATCCGATACCATTTTCCTAAACATAACCT
>JAQMYJ010000039.1:4498077-4514119 GCA_030014305.1 Clarias laeviceps
TTTAAATAAATAGACAATTTTATGATGTAGGCCGAAAATGAGCTTCCCCTATTTGACAGACCAGTAGCCGCCACTGAAACACACACACACACAAACACACACACACACAGAACTATTAAGCCTTTTTTCACTTCCAGCTAATAGCTAATGTCGTGTATCAGAAATAAATGTGGGCGGGGCAGCACACCAGGGGCAGGGGTGACATTTAAAATCCTGCACAAAAATTTCTTGTAGTTTCTCTTATGGCCTCGTTGACAACAAGCTACATATACTTACATTATCACTGTGCAAATTGTTTGCTCGATTTACACATCATACGCTCAGCTCCGCACTAGCCTTATTGGTAGATTAGCAAAGCGATCCCAGCTAGCTCTACTTGCTACCTAAAGCACAGAGCGTCACTAGAGGCAACAACTATCTTTCCACTTCCTTCCAAGTTTTATTATTGAGTGTGTGTCACTATAAGATGGTTACAAGTTTTTCTTTCACACAAAACAAAAGCGAATTCACAGGATTGGTCCGAGGATCACTTTATTACATCGCAGCTTCTTATATACAGTCTTTGTGTTCTGTCACTAAAAATTAATCAAAATACAAGGTGAGCACATGTTACCACACCTCAAAATAATTAGTTGATTATGTTCAAAAGTTAGTACCCCCTCTTTTAATTCTATGTCGGTTATTTACCAAATCATCTGATCATAGCGGGTCTCAGAAGTAGCCAAATACAACCTTAGACGAATTACACCATATAAGTTTTTTTACCGTGACATTAATTTTAAGCAATAACTTGAAGTAATCATTTCCTTTATGACTTTATTAGTCTCATCATTGTGGAGGAATTCTGAGGATACTAACATGACTGTTCAACTACATTCTTCTTTACCAGATTACTACACTGAATGTTTCTGCTGTAACAACTACACATCTTGTTTTTTTTTTTGTTTCTGGTTGTATAGTTGTAGAACTTTTCAGGTGACCCTGTTGTGCTTGTTTGTGTCCAGGTAAAGATGTCTCAGGTGAAGCAGGTGGGACTGCTAGCTGCTGGATGTCAGCCCTGGAATAAAGATGTCTGTGCAGCAAGTGGAGACAGGTTCGCTTACTGCGCTACGCTCGCTATATACGTCTACCAGGTAAACACACTTATGATAATAAAACCTTATTCATATCATACTTTAGGTGGAACAGTTCCTAGTGTCAGGGAGAAGGAACAGGTGTGTAAGGTAAGGTTTAGGAACAGGTAAGGTTAAGCTAATCGATGCTCTACTTTACCAAGCTCTACTTTGCCACATAGAAATTACAGTTATGTTCATACTGAATTAAACTTAATTTGGAAATGTATTTAATTTTCAAAATGTTTGGCAAAGAAAAAAGAAAAAATTAATAACAGCTGAAAATCTATGTTATAGATGAAAAGTTATTTTTTTAACAAGCTAGCTAACAATATTGATTATTGATTAATTATACAGTGAACGTCTCTCAGCAGCAGCCATGTAGAGTAGTAGTACTGTAGTGCGTTGACGCGCTCTTGTTTGGTGCCACCAGTCTTGGAACATCTCCGAGGAGTTCTTTGCTTAACGTCAGCCGTGTATTTTTGTGTGAAAGTGTACTATCAAAGAAAGTGTTTTTCTAGTGGAGCACGTTTTTAAAGCTGGTAATAAATACACAGATTTAGTTAAAGGAAAATTTTTACGGAGACAAGAATACCAACATCACAACACTATATGAGATTAAATAAATAAATATAGGAGTAAGAATAATAATGAGTTTTATTAAACAGCCACTGTGGTGGAACTTTTTGAATGTGCTATATAGGGTACACAAAGAGCCAGACTTTCTTGCATTCTTAATGTAGTCTTGAGGAAGAGTTCTCCACGCTTCCTGAAGGACTTGCCCTCAATTTTGGCTGATTTTTGCCTTTCATTTTTCAGTTCTGTCCCAGTACCTGACCATTTTAGAGGACTGTTTTTTGTTTGTTAAGCCACACAGACCTAAGAATCATTCAAGCATAAAAAACATCTAACTAAACAGGTTCTGTCATGTCTGTAGTATGAGGAGGCGAACGCAGATGCAGGTTTAAACACAAAATGGGTTTATTAGTCGAAATGTCCAAACCAAAGAAACAATAACTACTGTTGGCTCCCCAGTCGGGCTAGTAGAAACAAAAAAAGGAAACTCAAAGAAAATAACCACTCAACCTCGAGGCAAACACAGAGGGCTGAGACCCTCTCAGCCTCGACCTTGACATTGTTAGTGATCTTCCAAAAACACAACGTACCCGACCCTGCAGACACTGTTCAGTCCTGGAGGAGAATACACACAAACACGAAGCGGTTAGTGTCACAAACATGAAGGTGCACAACAGTGAACAGACAGGGTGCTACGGGTTCGACTGGAATAAATAGGGAGACACACGGGGTAAACACAGGTGAACTTGATTTGGTGCTAGAAGAGTTAAAGGAAAACAATTACACACGTAGACCCACTAGGGGGAGACAAAGCTACGGCTCAGTAATTCGGTGAGCCAGATCTTATTCCCCAGGGCTGAGGCTCAGATGTGACAGGTTCAGATGATAACAGATGATCAGGCTGATGCTGATTGCTGAGTGGTTGAAACAGACGAGAGGGTAAATGAGATTGCTGCCGATGTTGTTACATTACATTCCACTAAATTTTAAATTGTAACTTTAGGTCACTTTGCAGCCTGTTGCAGTAAGATATGTGTACCGATTTCTGTCATTCAATCTACGTCATTTAATTTATTAGATATAAAAAAATGAGAATCAGCACAGTGGCATAGCAATGTGGCCTTGTACCCCCCTTGAGACCCCCAATTTGGCCTCTGGTATTTGTGTGTGGAATTTGCATGTTATATACTATGTGTATCTCAAGCCATTGCTCATACAGTTGACACAATTAAGACAAAAAAATAATAGGAAATCCACTGTGGGAAGAGATTGGAGTACCTAGAGGAAACCCACCAAGCATGGAGTTTATATGTTATGTTTCCTCCAGGTTCTCTGGTCTCTTCTCACCGTCCAAAGTCATGCAGATGAGGCTGGTTGGCGTTTTCAAATTGCCCGTAGTATGTGATTGTGTGTATGTGTGCCCTGTGATGGATTGGCACCCTGAGCAGGGTGTTCCCCACTTCAAGCCCTGAGTACCTTAAAGATTTTGTTTAAAAACTGTGTGGTCAGTTTTTGTAGATTTGGCCAACTAATATGTCAAAGTCATCGAAATCATGTTATATGAATATGGTTTTAAATCACACATTTAAAATAGTAAAAAATGTTGGTGGCGTGAGCGGCCATGTTGATTTGATCTAAAGATTTTTCCAACATGGTAAATAGGAATTCCAAGATGAGGGTGTGTTTTTCCAAGTCAGTTTAAAACCTTGAACGCAGTATTAGATCAGGAGAGACAGGTTCCTATTTTATCTGCAAGTACCTGACATTATATCTGAATTAATTTAATTAAGATAAATCACCTTATCAGGAAAAGTAAGAGTCCTGGTCTTGTCCGGTTGCTTTTTAATGTAAATCTTTAATAAATTTATAAAAATCACATTTAATCATACAGTATATTTTGAGAATTTTTTAGTTTTAACTAAGTATAGTTGCTGTGTAGTCTTTATTTAAAAAAAAAAAAAAAAAGAGTTTGTGCATGTTGTGTCAACCATATAAGCAATGAACTACAATATGTTAAAGAAACAGAAAAGGACTGGAGAGATAGATTTTTTTCTTGGACTGTACTTTTCATTATGTGCTATCTCTTCTGATGTTCCAAAATTACCAGACTAAATTGTGCCCTATATCTCTAATTTAACAATAAAAGACAAATTATTAAGCGTTTTTGTACAATCTTAAAGAGTAAATTTATTCAGTTGTACTTGCTCCATTATATTACTGCAATAAAATTAAAAGTGTGCCACTGTGGTTTAAGCTGGACCACAGATACAACGAGTTCAAGCTCCGTGCCATCATGTCCGAGCACAAGAAGACGATCACGGCCATCTCCTGGTGTCCACACAACCCCGACGTGTTCGCCAGCGCAAGCGCAGATAACCTGCTGATCATCTGGAACGTGGCCGAGCAGAAAGTCGTGGCTCGGCTGGACAACACCAAAGGCAACAAACTCACTATAAACCCACACTGCACACTCTTCTACTTAAAATTTAACTTTATGGACTTGTCATAGATTATTGCTTCTGCAGAGATACTGCACATATCACAGAAGCACTTTTTGTAAGTCGCTCTGGATAAGAGCATCTGCCAAATGCCTAAATGTAAATGTAAATGTAAGTAGATAGCAGATAAAGTAATCTCACTGAAGTTACCTTGAACACAGCTAGCTTATCAAGTAATTACCATATTAATACCATATTAATAGATTATGAAAATTGATCTGAATTCACTTCACTGCACCACATCATGGCATTCTTTACATCCTGTAGGTTGTAATTTCTTAATTAATCAGTATTACTTTTATATATACAGTAGTATATTGCTTCCATGTTGTATACTGTAATGTACTGTACCTGTAAATATGTGTATACATGTTATTATAACCATCTTGTCCTGTTCGTTGCAGGTATTCCTGCCTCAATAAGCTGGTGCTGGAACACTGGTGACAGCGTAGCGTTCGTCTCGCACCGCGGCCCTCTGTACGTATGGGTTGTTTCAGGACCGGATGCGGGTGTCACCGTTCACAAAGAGGCTCACAGCTTTCTGTCGGATATCTGCCTGTTCCGCTGGCATCCGATAAAAAAGGGCAAAGTGGTGTTCGGGCACACAGACGGGAGTCTGTCCATCTTTCAGCCAGGTGTGTGATAATCACTTTACAATCTGGTCTTTAAACATGCCTATATGTTCTGACATGATCCTTAGGTAACATTTACACTAGTAGCATTATATACAGTACTGTGGAAAAGTTTTGACCCCCCCCCCTTTCTTTATATTTTATTTCTAACAAGTCAGACTTTTTCTTGTATTTGAGGAGTAATTCGTCAGGCATACTGAAAGACGTTTTGTCCCTGTACCTGAGCAGTCTCAGAGGAATGTTTTTAAGCATAAATAATATCCAACTTAAGGCACGAACCAGTGAGAAACAGGTGCTGATGACGATAGATGATCAGGCCGGTCAATAGTATTCTGGTGATGCTGAATGCTGAGTGGTTGGAACAAATGAGAGGGGAAATGAGATTGCTGCTGAGGTTGTTACCTAAACAAGACATTTTTAAATTGCAATCTTTATGCACTTTGCAGCCTGTCAGAATAAAATATTTTGTTTTCATTTCTTTAATTTAATCTGCATTGTTTAATTTCATTTAATATCAGGGGGGTCAAGACTTTTGCACAACACTGTATGCATACTTTAAAGACGCAGTTTATAAGTACTCTAAATATTTATTTATAAGTACTCCAAATAAAACAATCAATATATAAATGGTTAGTGAAGTGAACAGGTTTGCTATTCAAAGTCTGGGGACAAAGTACTGGCTAATGATGTAAATGTCCCGTCTAGGCTTGAAGAATCAGAAGCATGTGCTGCGTCCGGAGTCTCTGGAGGGAACGGATGAGGAGGATCCGGTTACTGCTCTGGAGTGGGACCCTCTGAGTACCGACTACCTGCTGGTAGCTAACATGCACAACGGCATCAGGCTGCTCGACTCTGATTCGCTGTCGTGTGTGACGGTGTTCAGTTTACCGAGCGCAGCCGCATCCGTACAGTGCCTGGCATGGGTGCCTACTGCCCCGGGCATGTTCATTACAGGGGGTAAGAGAGAATTACAGCTGTACCAGTGATTTCTCAGCACATCCTTAAAGACACATTATTGCAAACACTCTTTACACAACTACTAACATTTACCACTGGCTTTATGGCTGATGTCTGTTTGCTACTAAGAAAGTCACACATTGCAGATCCGTGCATACCGTGGCAAAATATATATTTTTTTCTCCAATACAAAGTACATAACCTTACTGGTGGATGAGTTTTGTATGTGGTATGTCCATCATAAGTGACTGTGTAAGTAATGGCAATGCATGGTGAGAGATGCTGATATGGAAAACTAATCAAATCCTTTTAGCCAATCAAAATCTGACTCATCTGCACCGTTCGTAAACTAGTTTAGCTAATAGGTTACAAAATACCTAATGACTACCATTGGCTACCTCTCCAAGATTTTTGTGATTTAAGGAAATATCTCAGGCATCAATCTGTCTACGCTGTTTTTTTTTAAAGCATTTTTCCTGTTTTGCTGTGTGTGTGAAGACTCTCAGGTGGGCGTGTTGAGAGTGTGGAACGTATCGAGAATGACTCCGCTGGACAATTTCAAACTGAAGAAGACGGGATTCCACGCTCTCCATGTGTTAAACTCTCCACCAGCAAAGAAAGGTCTGATTCGTCTGCCTCCATGTGCTGGATGAAAAAATAAAAAAAAACAAATTCAATTAAAACTACATATCAAGTGCACACATCAAGTAGAAACCAGGTGTTACTCTCTTTGTACAGTACACATGCAACTCTAGCAGTTAGCAGAGAACATGATGCTATTCCTGTTCAGTTAAAGTCTAGTCCACTAAGAGTTGCCATAGAAACCTTGTACAACTGGAAGTGGATTATATTTAATTATATTTATATTTAGAGATAGAGAACTTTGCACTCTTACTCATCTCTTCCTCTGTGTCTCTAGTTTCAAGCTCCATCTCTCCGTCCAAGAATCACTACACATCATCTACGAGCGAGGCAGTTCCTCCTCCGACTCTCTCACAGAACCAGGCGTTCTCTCTGCCACCCGGACATGCCGTCTGCTGCTTCATGGACGGAGGAGTCGGCCTCTACGACATGGGGGCGAAGAAATGGGACTTTCTCCGTGACCTGGTAAAAGCACAGGGCGAATATTTAACACAAATCAGTGAGAAACCTGGCTGGGTTATACAGTAGCTCTCTGTGTGTGTGTGTGTGTGTGTGTGTGTGTGTCATTTTCAGGGTCATGTAGAGACCATATTTGACTGTAAGTTCAAGCCTGATGACCCGAACCTGCTCGCTACGGCCTCGTTTGATGGGACAATCAAAGTGTGGGACATTAACACTTTGACAGCGGTGTACACGTCTCCCGGGAACGAAGGAGTCATCTACTCTCTCTCCTGGGCTCCTGGTGAGATACACCATCTGTAAACCTAAGACATGAGGACATCTTTAGAATCAGGAGATTTGTTTTCTGAAAGTAGCTAATATTTATAATAATAATAACAACAAGCAAGAATGTTGTAGAAATATTAACTTTACCACATTTGTCAGAACATACCCCGCAAGAGAGTATAAGTTGTACCCCTGGGGTGCAAGAGGTGCTGAATTTGCCCCATTGATATATTATGGTGAAGGATTCTTATTGAAACAGGAAGTTGCAATCCCTGCTGTGGTAACTTCCATAGCACTTTGAAACTGAACCTAACTGTGGAGCCCATTGTCATAGCTTTGTCATATTAGCATCATGCTAGCAACCTGCTAATCATGTAAGCATGATGCAAGCAACTTGCTAATAACATTGGAATCATGGTAGCAACATCCTAATTACATTGGAATCATGCTAACAACATGCTAATATACTGTAGTTAGCATAATGCTAGCAATATGCTAATCATGTTAGCAACTTGCTAATCACATTGGAATTACACTAACAACATGCTAACATAATTAGCATAATGCTAGCAACCTGCTAATCATGTTAGCATCATGCAAGCAACCTGCTAATCATGTTAGCATCATGCAAGCACCATGCTACTATAGTTAGCATAATGCTAGCAACACGCTAATCATGACATGCTAACATGTTGGTGGGCTCATTTTACTCAGGCAACCAATCAGTCTTTCAGGATCATTGTGAAGCTGTCAAGCCACGCAATAGCAACCACTTTAGAGCACCTTAGCAACTGATCCTGTAGACTGCCATTATGAAAGGCCAGAGGCCCGAGTTTTGCCACGGCAGGCACCACTCACATTTTCTTCAGAAAATGTACCTCTCTAATTATTATTATTATTATTATTATTATTATTATTATTACCTTCTGTGCTAGTATTTGCAATAACCTGTTGTTCTGATATCCAGGAATTTGTGCAGAGTTTATATTTAGTCTATAATTATGACATTGGTTTATTCCACACTGCTACCCAAAGGAGACCTGAACTGTATAGCCGGAGCCACGTCCAGAAACGGAGCGTTCATCTGGGATGTAAAAAAGGGCAAAATGATCACAAGATTTAACGAGGTACACCATACATCATATCTGTGTGATGAGTGACACCAAAAGTCAGTGTCTGCATATAATGTTGTTTATAGATTTATACAGTGTATATAAGGTACTGTTTGATATTGTGGAAAGGAAGGAAACGGGTCAGATTCCATGGCCCTCTGAGCTGAAACTGACACACTGATTGCTAGGTATAGAACCTTATTGTTTGCGTTTTTCTGTGTGTGTGTGTGTGTGTGTGTGTGTGTGTGTTTGCAGCACGGAAAGAACGGCATCTTCTGCATCGCGTGGAGCCATAAAGATTCCAAACGCATTGCAACGTGCAGTGGAGACGGATTCTGGTAAATGTCTGATTTTGCTAATTAACATCTTTCGAATTTGTTCATGGATTATATGAGATTTTTTTCATTCCTCATTACTGCTTTTATTATTTATTGTTTTCAGTATCATCAGAACCATCGATGGTAAATTGCTGCATAAATATAAGCACCCTGCAGCCGTGTTCGGGTGTGACTGGAGTCAGAATAACAAGTGAGTGTCTCTCGGAGTGTCTGTTTGTCTGGCTATCTGTTAGTCTGGCTAGCTAGCTAATAATTGGCTATTCATATATCTTTATTTCTCACTACTGTATATAGGGTGTACTCCTGATACAGTAATGCAGTTTTAGTAGTAAAAACAAACATAGCCTGAAAACTATATGCCTTAGGCCATACGATTTTAGACAGGATTTTATATCGGGTTAAAAATTGATCCTTTTATATTGGATTAAAAATACTTTGTCCTAGCCTGCACCAGTCAGCACAAGTTGCAGGACGTTGGCGTACAGAAATCTATAAGTGTTTGAGGGGCACAGACTACTCTTGACATGAATCGCAGTATATGAATATGTACCGTTCATTGTATGGCCAATGAAAGTAGAGGAGGCGGGATCATTCTCACCCCCATGCTTGGGTCTCTGTTAATTCAATCATTCATGCATTTATCCATATGACAGATGTAAAGTAGAATAATTAAAGATTTAGAAATTAGAAATTATTCTGCATATTAAAACTGCTGCTGCCTGTCTTGTATCCATGTTTGTTTGTTTGCTTAATTTTCTTCTTCTTTTTCTTTTTTGTCTTGAAAGTTTACTCTTGGCCTCAGTTGGAGTGACATTTTGTATAGTTTATGATTCCTCACCTGCTGCAGTCGTTCAGTGTAAACATTTTAAATCATCATAAGAAACCTGAAGCCAGTTGTTAAAGTTGTGTTGCTTGACAGGAAATTTTACTGAGATGATGCAAAACCAATTCAATCAGGCCAATGAAGTTGTAGAATGATTTAAGAGGTCATTACTTCATTACTATGTCATAACTTGTCGATTTTCGACAAGGAGATGGGTGTGGACCTCAGCAGGTTCAGGACTACACCAATCACAGTCTACATTCTGCTGGAGGTGGTGGAGAGCTATAGATATCTTGGAGTTCACATTAACCACCGATTAGACTGAAAATGTCTGTCTATCTAAGAGAAGTGTTTATCGTTTTTTCTGTAATGAACACTCATCATCTAGGGATCTGGTTGTCTATCTATGGTGAGCTGAGGCATCTTTCCAACTGTTTTCTCCCTGTCCATGTTCAGACATGATGCTATTATCAGTTTCTGGGGATCACAAATGGTCAATTGATCATAACACTGCTTCCAGAGGCTTATACAGTGGGCACTATGCATGATGGGTGCATCACTTCATGCATGTCCCTTCTTACCCTGACGCAGCATCACTCTGGAATAGGGTCAGTCTGACCACATGAGCTTTTTCATCGCTCCAAAGTACAATCTTTATGCTCCCTATTAAACTGAAGACTTTTTTCTGATAAGTAGCACAAACAAGTGGTTTTCTTATTGCCACACAACCCAAATCCTGTGAGTTTTTTCATCATGGTGTTTGCAAATGGAAATACTATTACTTTCCCTCCCTAACATAATGTAGCTATCATTTCTGCTGGCCATTTTTATATAAAAAATTGACTGTTAGTGACCTTCATTCATAATTTTTTTTAAGTTTATGGTTCAGCACTATCCTTCAAGGCTTCAATAATGCATTGAGTTCTTAACCTAATTTCAAGTCTTCTTAGTTGTTTTCTTTGCTTGTCATAGACCCTTCATAAGCGGAAACATTGTACAGCAGTATATACAGTATCATGTCCTATATCATATATTGTCAATGAATGTAAAAGAGTACCTCCAGGTTCTAATGTCACTTTAAACCACTTTAAACACTCCTTCAAATTCTCCACTTGAGGTCAGATCTCACTCACTCACTCACTCATCATCTATATCGCTTTATCCTAATCAGGGTTGCGGGGGGCCTGAAGCCTATACCAGGAGACTTAGGGCACGAGGCGGGGTACACCCCGGACAGGCACACACACATACACACACTACGGGCAATTTGGGAACACCAATTAGCCTAATCAGCAGGTTGAGGTTAGATCACCCAAACCTAATATTATCACCAGGTTTACCCTCTGGTCTCATCCTCCTCCTCTCTCTCTGTCTCAGAGACATGATTGCGACCGGATGTGAGGATAAAAACGTAAGAGTTTACTACTTGGCCACGAGCTCAGATCAGCCGCTGAAGGTGTTTACCGGACACACGGCCAAAGTGTTCCACGTGCGCTGGTCTCCTCTCAGAGAGGGAATCCTGTGCAGCGGCTCAGACGACGGGTAATTCCTTCAGCGTATTTACTCTGGAAAATGTTATATCAAGTTGGTGGCAACAATTCTCTGAGCATTTTGCGTGACTGTATAAAGTTTTTGTTCTGTTATAATTAAATATATACCAGTGCATGTGTACAGGCTTTCACTGTTTCACTGTTAGTGTCTGATTCACTGTCAAAGCAGATTATTTTCTGAAATTATTTATATTTTTCGTATTCATTTATGAGTGTGTGTGTGTGTGTGTGTGTGTGTGTGTGTGTGTGTGTGTGTGTTGCAGGACGGTGCGCATTTGGGACTACACACAGGACGCCTGCATCAACGTGCTGAGCGGACACACGGCTCCAGTACGTGGTCTGATGTGGAACTCAGAGGTACCTTACCTGCTCACCTCAGGCAGTTGGGACTACACCATCCGCGTGTGGGACACCAGGGATGGGACCTGTCTGGACACCGTTTATGACCATGGAGCCGATGTCTATGGTTCTGCACACTGTCCCTATAGCATTGGTTTCACTCTTTAAACATTTGCAGTACTGCCTGAAAGTCAGTGGTAACAGCTGTAGTATTTGCTCTGTGTGTGTGTAACACTGACCTCAGGTCTGACGTGCCACCCAAATCGCCCGTTCACCATGGCGTCCTGCTCCAGGGACTCTACTGTGCGCCTTTGGTCACTCACCCCTCTGATCGCCCCGCTGCTCATCAATATCCTAACTGAGCACAGCTGGGACGACATCATCGGAAACACAGGTGAGGATCTACGGATCCGGTTCAGAGGGCAAAGGAATGACATATTTTAGTGTAATTTTCAGACATTATGAAGCTTTTTACCTCCTGTGTTTTACATGTTGAGTGAGTGATACTGACCTCGTTTATTACAGACCGGGCCATGGTTCCCGGTGCTCCCCCTCTCCTCTGTGGTAAAGTGTCCAGAGACATCAAGCAGGAACTCGACAAACTTTCCAGTGATGTGCGAATGAAGAAACTGCGCTGGTTCTCTGAATGCTTCTCGGTCAGTAAAACCAAACATGCACACTTTTGCAGTATCAGCTGATGATATTTGTAGGAATAGATGCCGAGTGTGTGTTTTTAGCCTCCAGGAGGAAGCCATAACCTATGGGACCTGGTGGCTGTGATTAAGGGGCAAGATGACAGTTTATTGCCACAGAACTACGGCCAGGGCATCATGCACATGAAACACCTCGTCCGCTTCAAAACGGTAAGAGCTGATGGGATAAAAAGCATTACTAAGTCTAGCTTTGCACCATCTTGCTGATTTTATCAGACCAAACTCAGCTTGTTCCTCTGGAATTAGAATGAGACTCATTGCTTTCAAGACACAAATAAAAATTCAGCAATAATAATAAAACACAAAACATTAAACCCAGTATTGTATTAGTTGCCCCCCGGGAAGCTCTGACCCCTTGGGTAATGACTACACATGACCTCTGGAAGTGTGCTCTGGTCTCTGGCACCAGGACCTTGGCAGTGGATCCTTTGCGTGCTTTGGGTTGTGGGGTGGGACATACTTGGATCAGACTTGTTTGTCCAGAGCATTTCATGGGTGCTTGATCAGATTGGGATCTGGGGAATTAAGAGGATGCATCAACATCCTTGAAGTCTTTGCCTGTTAAGCTCCATATGCAGCTGGCTGTGACGTACTGGATGTTCTAATATCTTTCTATGGCTTTTCTGTAGGAATTGGTCTGGTTGGGCTGGACTTTGGTCCCCAGAGGCATGGGTGAGCCTTGGGTAGCCATGATCCTGTCACAAGTTTGATGATGTGTAGTAGATCAATGTTATTCACTTCAGCTGGTCATAATGTTAAGGATGATGTTACTAAGTTCAATATGGTTAATTACTCAATACATAGTGATTATTAATTTATTTGAAACCAAAAAAAAAAAAAAAAAACTGTTCAACCACACACTAGAGAGGCATTAAGGGCCATTTAAATTATTTTATTTAAATTCCATAATCATGAACAAGGTCTACCCATTTTATGACATTATGGTTTCACCTGAGCCAGGTGTCATAGGTCTTACATATTCATGAAAAGTCATGGATTATTCAGTGAAACAGAGGCTCTAATGAAAAATGTTAGGCACATCAGCCATTTTACCCCAAATAAAAGGTCTTTGAGTGTTATAATATAGTTGTTTTGCTATAAACACACATCCAAAACTTTCATGAACTCAGTTCTGTGTTCAAAACAATCTGTCAGGTTTGTTTATTCTCCATTTTCTCTGCTTTTCTGATAGAATTTGAAATTGTATTGGCTGTATTAGCTACTATATTGGTAAAGACTGGAAATTTACACAAATTTAAGAAGAGCGTTGAATGACTGCAAGTCTTTAGAAAGACCTCAGACCCCTAAGGGATAATTATTAATTTCTAATAAACATCCCTCAGACTACACGTGGCAGACATTACATCTAAAGCTACATAGATCATAAAGATCAAATGCTGTGACAATGTTTTTGGAAGTTTGGTGACTGTTATTTCTTCTGGCCTGTAACCGACTTTACGTCGTGTAGAACAAGCATGCGTAGGCCAATCAGGGAGAGGTCGCCAGTACTTCACCTGATTGACTTGCTGTCTTGTTGTTCCTTCTTTTCAGTTGGTTCATTGAATAAGTTTGGAATCTTGGAATTCTTTGGAAATCTTTGGAATCTTGACAATTAGGGCTTTGTTCCAGTCATGAGGAATTATGTCTTTCTCCTGGATGTTTCCAAAGTGGTCTGTGATCACCGTGGCTGCAGTATTAAGGTCAGCTTTCAGTGTTTCAACATGGATGAAATCACTGCGTGCAGCGTTTCCATTTTTGATCCATTTGACAAAGAGCCTGACTTTTCCTTCAGTTTGGGGCTGATGTTGATGTCAAGAATACCACAGGTGTCTACGCAGGGTCTTTTGGTTCTAGGCGGTTAAGTACTTCATGAATGTGTTGAACCTATCTGGCTTCCTGGATTCCACATCAAGAGAAGAGAAAGCCAAAGACATCATGGAAAATAACTTTCACTGAAGACCTAACAGCCATCAGGTCTGTTGTAGGCCGATTACGTCTCACCTCTTGTAGCAGCAAGCTCAGCTTTACCTGCCAACTTTTCAACAGGGGCTCTTTTCTTCTTTCTGGAGATTTTCTTAACTTTCTTGTTTTTGCTTTCTCAATCACAATGTGATGCAGGTACAGACTTGTTTTCCATCATGGCCATTATGCAGCAGTAACTTGACATTCAAATCATGTTGACCGTTCTGTGTACATCATGTACTGTAAGCACTTTATTATGTGCTTTTGAACCATTATGATTGTCAAGGTTGCCTCCACAGCCAGACATGTGGCATCATGGGCCCCAGTCTTGCGATATTTCTTTCAGATTGGGGGAAAAAAAATACATATAAATGATGGAGAGTCTTGAGGAGGCTGATATCAATGCAGAATGTGGCATCTGGATTGAAGCTAAACGTATTCTTGTGTTCAGTAACATAAACTTTACCAATGGAGCCATCATTTTTGAGACTAAATATAATTCTGTTTGTGTTACTATCTTTATTATTTGTTTTAGAATTCTTCCGGACAAAATAAGGCAGTTTGTCTGCTCCTTTTCTGTTTAGATTGCCTACTTCATAATACGGAAGGCCATCGTTGGGAAGGAGTCTAGAACCATCTTCCTCTAGGCGATTCCAAAATCTGCAGGAACCAAAGTGACCTATCTCAGGATTAAATTGCAAGGTCATATCAGTACCAAGGTAGCAAATAAACAATCTTAGCAGCGGGAGACCGTGTTGGTACTTTCGCTGACCAAATCCAGATGCCTTAAGCTCCTCTACACTTGTCAGTGTTTGGACAGGGTTGGTGAAGGATGTTGCTGGTAAAGGTCTAAATAAACAGAAATTGGATATATTTATTTTCTCTGTATTATAATAAAATGATCAACAAAAAAACTAACAACAAAAAGGCAGAAACATTTATTCACACTATACATGCCTTATTAAGTACCTTTCAAAATATAAACACGATTCATACACAATGTTATTAACTCATCCTATAAACTGGATATAATACAACAATCATCATGTCAGATCTTTTTGTCTACACTAAATATGAAATAACAACCAACAGAATTCAAATGAAAAACTAATATAAATATTTTAGAAAAAAAAAAAAGTTAACCAGTCACATTCAAACTAACGTATCATACACCTGTCATCAATAAAGCGATTCTGATTCTGATGATTGGTGGGCACTGGTGCCTCAAGTGGTTACAGCTCTGTATTACTAATAGGAAGTTTAAGGGTTTAAGCCCCAGCACCACCAAGCTGCCACTGTAGAGCCCCTGAGCCCGGCCATTAACCCAGAGGCACTGCATCATAACTGACCGTGTGATTATATTATCTTGTTTTTGTGACATTTGGATGAATGAATGAATTAATTAATTAACCAACTAACCAAAACATTATATGCACCATGATAACCAGTTACATGCTTAACCTGTAATAGGTAACTATATAGTTAGCATGCATTAGCTAGCTGAGGTTAGCATTGTAATGTAACAAATACAGTTGTATATCCCAACAAACAATTTTTTACTTCCTACTGTAAGAGGTATTTTCATTATTACAACCTGTTTAACATTATTTGTAATGACTAAATTTTACAAAATGTATTTTACTATCTCATGATAGATAGTTTTTGTTCTACCTGGTACGTCGTCTGTAATTTTTCTGCGGTACGGAACGTGCTGTCGCCATGTTGTTTACATGCAGCAGCACTTTAGTCTTGATAAGTGACTTATAGACTTTTGTCCAAGAACAAAACCAGATATAAAGGCTTGAAAATCTTGTCCAAATAGACTGATTAGCTTGTTTCACTTCAGAAAGTTTTTAACTAGCGAGCTGGCTATACCTCATGGAATGGTATCTCTTCCGGATTCACCGTATGAAATTCCATGTCACCACTTTACTACTGAAAGTGACCACTACACGTGATCATTAAACTCCACGTCACCGGGAATGGACCACTACACGTGATCATTAAACTCCACGTCACCGGGAATGGACCACTACACGTGATCATTAAACTCCACGTCACC
>JAQMYJ010000039.1:4555590-4576459 GCA_030014305.1 Clarias laeviceps
TTATATATATATATATATATATATATATATATATATATATATATACAGTGCATCTGGGAAGTATTCACAGCGCATTACTTTTTCCACATTTTGTTATGTCACAGCCTTATTTTAAAATGGATTAAATAATTTTTTTTACACACAACACCCCATAATGACAACATGAAAAAAGTTTACTTGAGATGTTTGCAAATTTATTAATAAAAAAAATTTAACAAAGCACATGTACATAAGTATTCACAGCCTTTGCCATGAAGCACAAAATTGAGCTCAGGCGCCTCCTGTTTCCCCTGATCATCCTTGAGATGTTTCTGCAGCTTAATTGAAGTCCACCTGTGGTAAATTCAGTTGATTGGACATGATTTGGAAAGGCACACACCTGTCTATATAAGGTCCCACAGTTGACAGTTCATGTTAAAGCACAAAAGGACGTCTGGAGCTCTGACAGAGTGATCATCGGGTTCTTGGTCACCTCCCTGACTAAGGCCCTTCTTCAGTCCTCAGACCAACCTTACTGTAAAACCATGTGTTATTTTAGGAGAAGGTGTGGGGATGAGTATGAAATTAAAACTTTATCAGGGGGAAAAAAAACACATTTGGTAACCTCTGTGGGTGTTCTTTCCTATGAGGTAGTAGATCCGGTTTACAATATTTTTATATATACACTTAACAAAATTAATACTGTGGGCAAGAAGCATTTCACTGCATATCGTACTATGTATGACTGTGTATGTGACAAATAAAATTTGAATTTGAAGAATACTAGATGAAACTATATATACAGTACATTTAAATCGCTATATATAAATCGGTATATACTCTTATTCTTTAACAACTGCAATATTTTTTTATATAAACTCTAACACAGAATAAACTTTATTTACCCTGTTGAAAATTATTAATACCAAAACAAAGAAATAAAATCTAATCCAAACATGCTCCTACAGATTTTTTTAGTATTTACATTTACATTAACATTTAGGCATTTATGCATTCCGCTATGATTAATGAACGTGCAATGCCTCTTCCGATTTACGCACCACTACCTGGGTCACATAGGAAAAGAAATACAACTTGTTTTTATAGTTGTTTCTATTACCAAATAAATCATACAAAGAAAAGGAATAAGAAAAAAATAAAAATAAAATAATAATAATAATAATAATAGTAATAATAAAATTCATAAAAAAAAATAAGATTTAGTCCAAACAAGCAGTCTAACACTGGGTTTTTCTGCAGTATTTATGTCACACGATTGCCCAACAGCTTCTCCGGTCTACATACCACTTCCTGGTGGTGGCAAAGAAATGCCATGGGCACATACTGTACAATCAAGTGTTTATAATGGTCAATTTCAGTTTTTTTTTTTTATTATAATACCATGAGCATTTTGTGAGGTTTTTTTGTAATTCCCATATTCCAGTAGTGGTAAAATGTACACATTTACAAAATAGTGATACCATTGGTTCTACACAACATCTGAAAACCTAAAAACACAGTTTTGTGTTTGCCGCTTGAGTTCTAAGGGTCAAATTACCGTAAGGGGTTATCTGAAATTTAGCAAGATATAAGCTGAAATTCTAATTTCATCAGCTCATTTTCATCTTCTCAAATCTCAAATCCAATTGTTTTCATTGTGTAACAAATACAAAAGAATTGACCTGGCTGTTCCAATAATTTCGGAGAAGATTGCATAAATTTCAGACAACAATAAAAAAGAGAATGAAAGATGAGCTATGCAGTTTAACATTTAAAATAATTTAAACACATGAAGGAAAGAAAAGGAAAATGTAAAACATGATAAATAAAGAGAAAATCATGTTATGAATGAGAGGTAACAGGTGAGCGTAGACCAAACACGTCTTATAATGACTCTGGAGAACATTTAGCTCAGACTGTATCTTTTATTAATAAACACCAATAAAATAATAAATCTTCTGGTCCACCAGCTATTGAAATGTCTTTTTATTTCATCGTTCAAAATTCAAAGTTTAGTTATAGTTGATTACTTAGTTGACTTTTAAGACATTATTTAATTCCTACTTGCCAAGATGCAACCAACTTATCACAATGTGTGAAGCTTACAGTTACAGATACATTACATACATGTTATAAGCTGATGTTATTAAATGGAAACTGCTTCTGTTCATGTTCCCTAATTTTTTCTTAGCTGAATATAACTTTATATAGACCAGTTGAAATCCAGTATTCAACAGTGCTTTGGAATAATCAATAAACATTTATAACAATTTCAGATTATAGGGCTATACAATTTGGAACCAGTCTTTAAAACTTAATTAAGAGAACATATTTTATATTTGGGGAAAAATAAAATAAAACATATCACTCATTCTAGGATGATTATGTTACATTGCATAACCCATATAAGTTTATATATATATATATATGGTCTTACTAGTATCTCTCACCATTACTAACTACTATCACTAGTATAAACGATCGTCATTATCTGCATTGTGGAAATCATCCTAATCATCGTCGTCATCTTCATCACTGACATCATCATCATCATCATCATCGCTATTGTCATTTTCATCATTTTCACTTTCATCATTGTCCTCGTCGCTGTCATTGTTATAATCTTTATCATCACTGGCATCACCATCATCTTCATCCTCCTCGTCATCATCTTCATCTTCATCATCTTCATCTTCATCATCATCGTCGTCATCATCGTCATCTTCATCATCTTCATCTTCATCATCATCGTCGTCATCGTCGTCATCATCATCATCAGAATCTGTACAACTTTGATCAGAATCCTCTTGCAACATTGAATACCCAGTTTTTGAGAGAAAGTCCTCTATGGTCAAATTTCTGATAATCATAATGAGGCCCATGCTGATGCAATAGGTGGCGTCCTTGTTGAAATCTGCCTGATCACTGTGCTCAGTGACATAGACTCTATCAAAGCACTCATCATCAACGCTGACTATGATGCGGTCCATGTTGCTGTAATGGTCCTGGATGTCATCTTCCCTAACATAATCTGGCAGGTCGTCTGCTTCTGCTCTTCTCAGATTGCCCACCTCGTAGTAGTCAAGATTTACATCAGGCAAAAGTCTCTCACCGCTTTTGTCATTTCTGTTTTCGAAAAGTCGAAAACCAAACTGCTTTTCGTCTGGATCATACTGCCAGCACATTCTATTGTCATCGAAATATAGACAGTCATTAGCAAACCAGTAAAGCAGCTTAAGGCCATGTCTTGGATGAACTTGACCAAATCCAGACTCCTTTAGTTGCTCCAGTTCATTAAGAGTTGGTGGTTTGGCCATGGTGTGTATGATCTATAAATAAAACATAAAATGTGCAAATTGTAAAAAAAAAAGTGTTAAAACACTTACAGCTTTGGGTCTAATTAATACTGAGGACTCCTTAATGCTGGACGAATAAGCATCCCCTTACAGAAAACATCATTCTGCCAAGAATTACATATTCATGTTCTGTCCTTGTGTAAGTTGTTTCTATAGATATGATATTATGACCACATACTGTATCATATATGCAAAGAAGACCATGAAGTTCCAACACATATGAGTGAACCCAGTGGGAACAGGGACAAAATGGACAAATGTGAATTTATCAAGTTTTTACTAATTCCTAGCCACGTCCCTGTTAGGTTCTTATCATGTTGTCAGTAATTTCCTATCATGCACATGATTTCCAGGTCCAATGAGATTGAACCAAGTTATTACTATACCCAATCAAATCTCCCCATGCTCTCACCAGGCTCTTATCAGACACTTACTATGTTGTCATTTCATCTGGCAGATTGGTATAAATAACGCAACATGCACAGTGCTTTTCATCACATAGTGATGGGTGTGAGAAATTCTCATGACATGACATAGATGCGTTGATAACCTGCTGTGTGCAAGCCGTAAACATGGTAAGTACCAGAAGAATGTAATATGAACTTTTACAACATAATGTAGCATGGACCTACCATGGTCATAACACAAGTCTGAAGAGGACATTGTGAGAACTCCATTCATGGAGCGACAACCCAGTTCCATACCAATGACAATTCAGTCAGAACAACTTTCGAATTTTAGATCCAATCTTAGAATGACAATATAACATCCTTAACAGTTTCTACTGCGTTCTTGCCAAGATGTACAAGTTCTTATTGCATTCACCCAATTTTTTTCAAATGTACAGTAGTGAGAATGTGGCCCAGTGTGATGGGAGCCTTAGTGGTATTTGGTTATTCAGGTTGAATTTGATTCCAGCTTTTCATCTAATGTATTGACCACACAGTGGTCACAGTTACACCCAGGGCGCTGCGTGCCCATGTTTACTTTTGTGTGTTTTGTGGGATTTTTAAATGACATTGCCTAACTGTCCAAGCATATCATGTTTTTGGTCTAGGTTATTTTCCTCTTTTCCTGTTTTGTTTCTGATTTGCTTCAGGTGCATCTTGTTTGGTCTGCATTTGTGTCATTATTTTTCTGATCCTGTTCTGCCCCAAACAAGCCATGATCTGCCAGAGCCATGCCCATCTTTGCCCGAGCCATGCCTAGTCTTGCCCAAGTTATCCCCATTCTTGCCTCAGTCAAGTGCCATTCTTCCAGGATCAAGATCTTAAAAATAAAAAGTAAGATAAACAGTATATGAATTCTAATCTGAACTGCATATTCACTGCATAGGGTTTATACAAATCCTATGCAATGAATTTGTAGTGCATCCAAAAAATGTAGTGTTGTTTTAAAGTATGACACATCTGCAGCAGTTTGTTGATTCATTATCATCATCCCAAAAATGGGACCTTTGGTTAGTGTTCACTAGTGGTCTTGAATTCTCTGCTAGTGATCTTGAATATCCAGTTTTTATGAGAAAGTCCTTTCTGGTCATTTCCCTGATAGTCATAATAAGCTCCTTGCTGATGCAGTATGTGGCATTTTTGTTGAATTCTGTCCGATCACTGTGCTCAGTCACGTAGATGTTGTCCACGCACTGATCATCAACACTGACTATGATGCGGTCCATGTTGTTACTATTTTTATAGGTATCATAATTTTTCCGTACATAGTAAGGCAGCTCATTTGCTCCTGGGCTGTTCAGATTCCCCACCACATAGTAGGTCAGGTTCGCAGCAGGCAGGAGTCGAACACCGTTTCTGTCCTTTCTGTTCTTAAATCGATGAAAACCGTAACATCCATTTTGGGGATCGTCCTTCCAGCACATCTTGTCGTTGTTGTTAAAAAACAGAAAGTCATTAGCAAACCAGTAGAGCAACTTGAGGCCGTGTCTTGGAGATGGTCGCCCAAATCGAGAGCTCTTTACGTCAGTCAGGTCATTCAGCATCTCTGGGTTGCTCATGGTGACGTCCTAGAAGAGTCTATAAGTGAAAAGTTTGTGTTTTTTGGTTGTTGTTAGAAACCAATCACCATTAGGGGTTAAGTACACAAATAAGACAAACATTTCCCTGATGAACAGTGCAGAAAAGTGAATACATATTGATTGGGGAAAAAAAATAAATAAATCACGCACCCTATTATTTGGTTGGACCACCTTTTGTTTGATTACAGCTGTGGCATTGTTTTGATAAGCTTATGCAATGTAACAGCATTGATTTCTGTCTGGAGTCACATTAATTTCTCTCCAAGACCTTTTGTTGATGATGTTAGAGTCTTCTCCAGCAAATCCCAAAGATTCTGGGGTTAAGGCCTGGACTTATGGGGAATCCATGTGCGAAAAATTCATGCTCCATGAACCACTCTTTTACAAATTGAGCATGATGAGTCCTGCTATTGTCATCCTGAAATATGCCCGTGCCATCAGGGGGAAAAAATGCTTTTTTTCCTCGATTAGTCTCACCGATAAGTGGTTTTGCTAAGACTACACAGCTGTTTAGTCCCTAGCTGAGTTCTCTTTCCACTGTCTGTGTGGAAATTCTCTTACATTAAATAATAAACATAGCAGTGAGTTCAGCTGTTTTTTTTTTTGTTGTTTTTTTCACTAAGCATTCAAGTGATCTCCCCTTATGCTCATTTGGAATGTTTTTCTAACCGCATTTATTTCTCGAAGATGATGGTTCACAATTATTCTTCCAGGTTTTAATAATGTATTTTTTTCATTTCTCAACCCAGTTTTAATAGTTCCAGCGTTGTTTTCTTAGCTTGATGCTTGTTTAAGAAATGAGAAGCTACTCACTACATCAGTTAGAGTTAAATAAATTCTTGTCAGCTGAACCTTATTAATCACTGCAGTAATTATCCAATAGAACTATTAACTATTTGCTTAGTTAAATCCGGGTGGTGCCGTTTTTTTTTTTTTTTTTTTTTGGACCAGGCACAAAATGATTAGGCATGCTGCTGTCTTAAATTAAACATTAAATCATTCTCCCATCTCGCGTTTGTCTGCTAATGCGATCAACAAAAAATCAAAGGGAACATCATTTGAAGCCAATATTAAATACAAAAATGTTATAATTGATTAATTAATTAATTACATTGTCCCAACCATAAAAACCACAATGTTTGTTGCATGAAAATAGAAAAGATCAAGGTATGACAAAGAACCAGAAGAATCAGAAGAACCTAAAAGCATATTCTCCAGCACACTCAGCAAAACCTCCCAGCTGTGTTCCCTTCTATTTTCATAGAGCCTACATTAGTTTTTTTTTGTTTGTTTCCACCTGAAAACTGGTCAGTCATGTAATATGTTAAAGGCATGCAAATATTCTCCTGTAATGTTATTTATTTGTACATTTTTAGGGTATGTTTGTAAATATAATATAATAATGATTTAGTTCATAATAATGTACTGTAGACATCACTGACACTCTCATAGTCTATACCGCTTTATCCTGTGTACAGGGTTCTGGGAGACCTGGAGCTTCTCCCAGGAGAATTAGAGCATGAGGCGGGGTACACCCTGGACAGGGTGCCAATCCATCGCAGGGCACACACACATACACACACTCACACCCATTCACAGACTATGGGCAATTTGTGAATGCCAGTTAGCCTAATCTGCATGTCTTTGGACTGTGAGAGGAAAGCGGAGTCCCTGGAGGAAACCCACCAAGCATGGGGAGAACATGCAAACTTCATGCACATAGACCCAAGGTGGCAATGCATTTTATAATTGTACTAATTATAAAATGGTGCCTAAGACCTTTGCACAACACTGTGCAAAAGTCTTGACCCCCCCCCCTCTAATTTCTTCATATTAAATACAACTAAATGATGTAGATTAAATTGAAGAAGTTGGAACAAATGTTTCACTGCGACAGGCTGCAAAGTGCCTAAAGATACAATTTGAAAACTGGTTGTTTATGTAATAACCTTCTCAGCAGCAATCTCATTTCCCCTCTCGTCTGTTTCAACCACTCGGCATTCGGCATCACCAGTATACTAATCACCAGCCTGATCATCTGCCATCATCTGCACCTGTTTCTCAGTGGTTCATGGTTTAAGTAAATTTTTTTAATGCTTAAATGACTTCTAGGACATTGTGTGGCTTAACAAACAGAACAACATTCTCCTGAAACTGGTTGGGTACAGAGGCTGGATTGAAAATGAGAGCCAAAAACTTGCCAAAAATAAGAGACTAAAAGGCCCCTAAGAAAGTCTGGAGGACTTTTCCTCAAGACTACTTTAAAATACAAGAAAGTCTGGCTGTTTGGAAACAAAATATGAAGAATTAGGGGGCTTTATATTACTGTATATCATTGTATTATAGTACAGTGGCAGTACATCTACTGATTATTATTCCAATAGTAATTATATTTATTGTATTAGAATTTAATATAATTTATTTGTTTATTATACAAATATTTATTCACTGATTGGATTGCAGTGGATTCAGAGAACATCTTACTTTCAGTTTTCACACACCTTCCTGACACCACAGTTCACTTCTCAGGAAACAGAAACTGTTCTGTTCTGAGCTGATAGTTATGACCTGGTTAACTTTTAAGCTTCTGTCCAAATATCAAACGGAATGTGTTAACAAAAAGGTCATGATCACTATACTTTTAAGTCAAAGAAATATTTTACAGTATTTTACAGTCTATTCCTTGCGCTCTGAACTCTGTTTCCACTGATCACTGAGAAATTAAACTTTTCTAACTTTACATGGCTGCAGCAGTGGTGTTGTGTTTAGTCGCCACCCAATTCAATTCAATTCAATTCAATTTTATTTGCATAGCGCTTTTAACAATTGTCATTGTCGCAAAGCAGCTTTACACAATCAAAAGAATTATAGTGTATGAGAAATAATTTTTATGATTAAAAAAATATATATACATATGATTTCAAAAATACTTTAAACATATGATTTCAGCTGTTTTAAACAAGTAAAATCAACATCGACAGTACTTACCTGAGGAAATAATGTGCTTCACATGTTCTCTTTGATTTCTTTTTTTGTTTATTTGTTGGTCTAAATTATATTTTTGGCATTAATGATAAAGCCTTTATACTTACAGTGTTTAATGAATTGTAGATTGTTTCACCAGAGCAGCAACAGTGAGGTGGTTAGAGCTCCAAAACACAGCGCTGCGCTGCCTTTACAGGAAGTGATGTAATAGTTCATGAGATTAAAGGCTATGATAAAGAGAGAGAGAGATCAGTTTATGTTTATTATCATTTTAAACATTTATTATGCCTTTATAAATACACCCTGTAATATGACTTACCTCATTTTACAGTTCACATGTAAATGAACTTTATCCTTTGCAAACTAAATACAGACAACAGCAGAATCAGTCTAAAGTTTAAGGGTTTAATGGGGTAATGAAAATCAGGCATTTATGCATGAAAGATTCAAATTCAAATTTTATTTGTCACATACACAGTCATACACAGTACCAATGCTTATACAACCGCTCATGACCTTAAAAATGTAAAAACAACAAGAAATGAGAAATTAATAGCAGAATGTAACGACGCGGGTCGCGGAGTTCTGAACAGGCAAAGGCGCGGACATTTACTGTATACATGTGGTTGCCAGGCAACGCTGCCGTCGGGCAATAATCCACCCTGCTGATGATAAAGGCATGGACAAGTTTCTCCAAGTCTTGATTGGAGACAAAACATCTAATTCTTGCAATGTTCTCGAGATGATAAAACCTGAAATCCTTTACTCATTGCCTCATTCCTCCTGTTATATATGTATTAAGGCATATCATAATCCTAAAACATCCATAAAAATCCATATATAAAGGGTCCTGATACCTCGCCACGTCGTGTGATCATTAGGTAGCACCGGTAAAGGTATCAGGGCCAAGACAAAGACAAGACAAGACAAGACAAGACAAGACAAGACAAAGCGCGCAGAAAGTGAAGAGACAGAGGCAAACCCCCAGCCTCTGCCTCCCTAAGATGCCGGCGAAAGCGAGAGAGAGAGTGAAAGAGAGAGTGGCATGCAGCAGTTTAGCGTGCACGCTCAGTTTAAGTGCAAAAGACACAAACCCCTCTCTCTCCCATAAATCCTCGGTAAGGACGAACGCCCCGAGAGGATATTAGTTTTGTTTTATATTCCAGAGCCCCGTCCATTCTCACGTAGACGGCGGAGCTCTGTTTATTGTTGTTTTCAGTTTTCTTTTGTTTCCTTTTAACTTTCTTAATTAATAATCCCACGACATCTCTAAACGGAAAGGTTTTCCCGTGCCTGTCATAAGAACTCCTATTTCACTGACCCCCTCTAAAGCCCTGCATTAGGGCTCTTATCATTAAAAACAAATGTAAAAATTTCCAAAAATATATATATAAGAAATATAAAAACCTACCTGCACAAAAGACAAAATAGCAAATTTAAATTGAAATAAAAATGGAAATAAATGGAAATGTCCAGAAAGTGTGCAAATGTGCATGTATGTGCAAATGTGCAATGTCCAGCCTACAGGACATTGCACATGTACCGGGGTATGTGCATCTGTGCATGGGTGCATTTGTGTCCATAGGTGTCCATTTCTGTGCGGTGTGCAAAAACGCAGAGATGATTAGTCCTGTGTATCGATCTGGTTTAGAAACCGTATCGCCTGCGGGAATAAGCTCCTCCTCAGTCTCTCTGGCCTTCAGAGAGCGGAAGCACTTTCCTGACCGCAACAGAGAGAACAGTCCATTGTTGGGGTGGCTGAGGTCCTTCACAATCTTCCTGGCCTTGGTCTAGCACCGCTCAGCTGAACGCACCACCCTCAGTAGTGCTCGTCTGTCCTGCATGGTGCTGTTCCCGAACCAGGTTGTGATGTTTCCCGTCCGGATGCTCTCTATGGTGCAGGAGTAAAAGTTCCTGAGCACCTTGGAGGGCAGTCTAAAGTCTCTTAATCGCCTGAGGTGGTAGAGACCTTTTTCACCACGGTGTTGATGTGACAGGAGCATGACAGGTCCTGCGTGATGTGAACACCGAGGTATCTGAAGCTGTTCACTCTCTCCATGAAAGATTCTGGTGGGCTCTCACTGATGACGGGGGTCTGGTAGTTCCTATCCTGCTTAGTGCTGAAGTCCACTATCAACTCCTTTGTCTTACTGACGTTTAGAAGAAGGTTGTTCCTCTGGCACCAGTTCTCCAGATTCCCAATCTTCTTCAGGTAGGCTGATTCATTGTTGTCAGCGATCAGGCCCACCACTAGGGAGTCATCAGCAAACTTAATGATGGTAGTGGAGCTGGTAGTGGTCACACAGTCATGTGTGTACAACGAGTACAGCAGGGGGCTCAGAACACAACCCTGGGGGGCTCCAGGGCTGAGAGTGAGACATGTCCACCCATCCTTACTGCCTGTGGTCTGCCAGTTGGGAAATTAGAGATCCACTGGCACAGAGATGAGCTGAGTCCCAGGTGCTCCAGCTTGGTGGTGAGTGTGAAGGGAATTATAGGGACTATCTGACTATTTTGATTCACATTTCATGCAAACTTAAATAATTCTTTTGACTGTGTAAAGCTTTGCGACAATGACAATTGTTAAAAGCACTATACAAATAAAATTGAATTGAATTGAATGGAATTATGGTATTAAATGCTGAGCTGTAGTCGATGAAGAGCAATTTAACATAATTCCCCCTTCTAGTGTCCAGGTGAGTGAGTGATGTGTGGAGGAGGTGAGAGATGGCATCATCTGTAGATCTTTTTGGACAGTAAGCGAATTGTAGTGGATCGAGTGTGTCCGGTAGTGAAGAAATGATGAAGTCTCTGACCAGTCGTTCAAAGCACTTCATCACTAGGCTACAGTGCAATAATCATTGAGGGAAGCAGGATGAGGTTTCTTCAGAACAGGAACAATGATGGACTCTTTGAAGCATGAGATTAAGATTAAAGATTAAGGCTCATTATTATTGTTATTATTATTAGTAGTAGTAGGAGTTTTATTTTAACTTGATGTAATATATCAAATCTTGTCTAAAAACATTTGAATCAAAAAAAGTACAAAATTATGCATACTAATCTTTGGTTGAATTAATAATAATAATAATAATAATAATAATAATAATAAAATCTCAGCACTTGGCCTATCAATAGTTAATTCATAGTTACAATATATTATTAATAATAATATTAATGTTTTCTGGCAGTAAGGATTGCAATTTATTTGTTTTGATTGATTTGATTGATTGACCTTAATACAAAAGTAAGTACAGTATTATGATAAAAGTAATAATACTGCAGGAAAATGTTTTACCTTAAATCATCGCACATGGAATGGGTTATTTAGTTTATATACTATGTGTAATGTTGTGTACTCATTTATGTGGCCAATTAATGAGTGTATCCCACTTTTCACTAGTGCTTGGATACCATCAAAGTAGGATGTTTTAATAAGTACGCCGGAGCCATGATCAGACTGTATGCTACATGTCTGAAACGCTGGCTTACTTCTTAAATGCCCCAAACATGTGGAAATGGCTTAGAACGAGGTCAGGACTGTACAGGGGATGTGGCAATAACTCCCCCGTTGTCGAGTTCCTGTAATGTGCAAGTGTAAGGCGTTGGTAAATGATTGTGTGTACAATTTCCACAGACAGATGCGTCTCTTTTGCAAGTTAGCGACAAGTTATCTGTCGATTTTCAACGATCAGGCGTTCCACTCGCTGAATGTTTACAGGAATAATTGCAGGGGGCTTCGAGCCGCCTCGTTATGTACGGACGTAGGGCCGTCTTTAAACATTTAAATGTTTGACTGCAGCTAAGAGATTGATCACTGTACTGTGCTTGAAATGTGTTACACCTTTGAAGAAAGTTCTTCACAAGTTCCGGTTTGACTGGAACGACCCTAATAATAATAATAATAATAATAAATAGAAAACAGTTTGTTTATTTGTTTGTTTGTTTGTAGAGTTTTACAAACAGACAAAGGCAAGTTTATTTGTATAGCACATTTCATACACAATGGTAATTCAAAGTGCTTTACATAAAAGAGAAGAAAATAATCATAAAAAGAAATAGACAATAATAGCAATAAAACTTTTTTAATTATTTAAAATCTTATTTAAAATAAAAACAGTTTGCAATGACGCTTTTAAAACTACTTAAAATTTGATTTAGAATCAAAATAAAACAGGTAAAAGTACAAGATAAACATAAAATACAGTGCAGTCAGTTCTAACGTAGCACAGTGCTCATTCAATAAATCCACAGCTAAACAGAGGAGTTTTAAGTCTAGATTTAAATGTGACTAATGTTTTAGCACATCTGATCTCTTCTGAAAGCTGGTTCCAACTGCGGGCAGCATAATGGCTAAAAGCTGACTCCCCTTGTCTTGTGTTGACTCGATCCTAACGATCTGAGTGGTCTGTTAGGTTTATATTCAGAGAACATATCTGCAATGTATTTAGGTCCTAGCCCATTGAGTGATTTATAAACGAGTAAAAGTACTTTAAAATCTATCCTAAATGTTACAGGAAGTCAGAGTAAGGACCTGAGGACTGGTGTGACGTGCTCAGATTTTCTGGTTCTAGTCAGAATCCGTTCAGCAGCGTTCTGGATGAGCTGCAGCTGTCTAATGGTCTTCTTGGGAAGGCCGGTGAGGAGACCATTACAATAATACACCCTGCTGGTAATAAAGGCATGGACAAGTTTCTCCAAGTCTTGATTGGAGACAAAACATCCAATTCTTGCAATGTTTTCGAGATGATAAAACCTGAAATCCTTTACTTATTGCCTCATTCCTCCTGTTATATATTTATTAAAGCATAACACATCATAATCCTAAAACATCCATAAAAATCCATATATATTTTTTAGCTGAAATATTACTTACTGATTGTTTAGTTTATACAGAACACACATTAGCTGTGTTGTAATATAGCCTTACTAGGAAAATTACATAAAAGTTCAAGCTGGGGATGAACTTATCTGTCATAGAATTTCTTAGAATGGACACAACTTTCAGACATCATGTGATCGGTTTGTTATCCTGCATTGGTTGTGTAAGTTTGATGATACTGTATGTCACCCAGATACAGAGTCTATAGTATGATGCATTTGCAGCAGTTTGTCGACTGATCATCATCATTATCATCAAAATAATGGCTGTCCTCATCCTCCTCAGAGCTTTGGCCAGTGTCCGCCTCTGGTGTCAATGGGCTGGTTCTCACATCATAATCCTCGCGCGCTGTTGGAATCTCAATGATACTGTAGTCCACTAGCGGTCCTGAATATCCAGTTTTTATGAAAAAGTCCTTTCTGGTCATTTCCCTGATAGTCATAATAAGCTCCTTGCTGATGCAGTATGTGGCATCTTTGTTGAATTCTGTCCGATCACTGTGCTCAGTCACGTAGATGTTGTCCACGTACTGATCATCAACACTGATGATGATGCGGTCCATGTTGTTACCTGTGCGATAGCTAGCGTAATCTTTCCGAACAAAATTAGGCAGCTCATTTGCTCCCAGGCTGTTCAGATTCCCCACCACATAGTAGGTCAGGGTTACAGCAGGCAGGAGTTGTTCACCGTTTCTGACCTTTCTGTTCTTAAATCGGTGAAAACCATAACATCCATTTTGGGGATCGTCCTTCCAGCACATCTTGTCGTTGTTGTTAAAAAAAATAAAGTCATTAGCAAACCAGTAGAGCAACTTGAGGCCGTGTCTTGGAGGAGGTCGCCCAAATCGATTGCTCTTTAGATCAGTCAGGTCATTCAGTGTCCGTGGTGTGCTCATGGTGACCTCCTAGAAGAGTCTATAAGTGAAAAGTTTGCATTACTTTTGGGTTGTTGTTAGAAAGCTAACACTATTAGGGTTCAAGTACACAAATAAGACAGATTTTAACCGGTGAACAGTGCAACAGTGGCGGAAAAGTGAATATATTATGAAGAGAAGTGATTAGTAATGCTACCGTCTTAAATAAATTAAACATAAAATTCTTGAAAAGGGAAGTTTGAAGTTCCCTGCTGGAACTGCAACCCGATACTGGATAAGCGGTTGACGATGGATGGATGAAATCATTCTTTCTTTTCATGGACTGAAGTAAGGAGCGGTATTGAGTCCTGCCGAAATCTAGGTTTTGGCTGCTAATGTGGCCAACAAAAGATCAAGAGGAACATCATTTGAAACCAATATTAAATACACAAATATGTCATTATTGATTCATTCATGAATCAATATTATTGTCGCTATAACTGTGCAAAAGTATTGAACCTTCTTCCTTTCTTCATATTAAATGAAAGACATGAGAACAAATGCTTTACTGTTACAAGTGCCTCATGATACAATCTACAAATTAGTTGTTTATGTAACAACCTCAGCCGCGACCTCATTTTCCATCTCATTTGTTCCAACCGCTCAGCATTCAGCATCAGCAGTATGTTAACCACTGGCCTGATCATCTGTCATCATCTGCATCTGTTTCTCACTGGGACATGTCTTAAGTTTAAATAATACATAGGTCACTGTGTGGCTTAACAAACAAAAACAATTCCAAGACTACATTATAATGCAAGAAAGTTTGGCTCTTTGAAAGCAAAATATTAAGAAATATTTGGGGGTGGGGGGTGGTGGGGGGGTCAAGACGTTATATAACTGTATATTATTGGATCATTGTTCCAATAATAATAATATTATTGTATTTGTTTATTATACAAATATGTATTCATTGATTGATTTAGAAATCCCGGTCAGTTTTACAGTGGATTTGAAGAACATCTTACTTTCGGTTTTGTGTCTCTGAAATGGTTACCTCACAACACAATTTCTCAGGAAACTGAAACTGTTGAGTTCT
Source organism: Clarias laeviceps (assembly GCA_030014305.1). Lineage (NCBI taxonomy): Eukaryota > Metazoa > Chordata > Actinopteri > Siluriformes > Clariidae > Clarias > Clarias laeviceps. Next base: position 4,570,774 of record JAQMYJ010000039.1, read on the forward strand.
AGACCAATAGGCGTGTCCATGTTAGCTTCTTAGCTTCTGTCCAATTGTTTTTAAGGAATGTGTTCACATATGACTGCTAGTTATTTTCTTCGTAACAGCACATGACCTTGCGTTTATACAACATCAAACAAGTTGATTCAAACACCTGTTTTCTTCCACCCTGAACACAGCAAAGTAATAAAACTGTTATTAAAGGAAGTCAAATAAATATATTTTACAGTTGAGTTCAACTTTTCTTACTTCAAAGGGCTTGAGCAAAATTGTTGTTTTTATTTGTCACAAAGATAAGTTATGATTTTTATTTGTTACACAAATAGTATTTAGGAGTTTCAAAACAATACATGCATGAGAAGTTGCTCAGATGGTCGCAGACATTTCAGAAGGCAGCTGTTTTAAACAAATAAAATCAAATCTAAATTTTAAACAATATATGTCTGATTGTTGGCATTAATGATAAATAAACAAATTAGATTAGTAAGAGACATTAACATTAAACTCATTTGTTGTTCTAATGTAAAAGCTTTACTTACTGTGTAAGCTGAGATGGTGAGATGGTTAGAGCTCCAGGACATACCACTGAGTGCTGCCATTAGAGAAAGTGAAGTGATACTTCAGGAAATCAAAGGCTATAATAAGAAGATGAGAGAGAGAGAGAGAGCGAGAGAGAGAGAGAGAATGTAGAATAGAAGATCATTTGTATACATTATCACAGCCTTTCATGCTGCGCTTTACATGCAAAATACACCCTATAATGTAACTTACGTCATTTAACAGTTCAGGTGTAAAATGATACGTGAACTTTATCCATTGCAAACAAAATACAAACAACAGCAAACTAATTCTTTAAAGTTTAATGGGGAAGTGCAAATCAGTCACTTACGAATAAAAGATTAAAGGACATTATTATTATTATTAGTAGTAGTAGTTTTATTTTAGCTTGATGTAATATATCAAATCTTGCCTAAAAACTTTTGAACTGAACAAAAGCACAAAATTATCGAGACTAATTCAGGAGAATGATATGCTTGGTTTAAATAATAATAATAATTCAATAATTAATTTATAGTTATATTATACTGTAAATAATAAATGACTTTTTCTGGCAGTAAGGACTGTAATTTACGTGTTTTGAGTTAATAAGGATGAGCATAGACATTTCATAACATTTATGGCTTAATGCAAAAGTACAGTAAGTACATTATTACAGTATGATTAAAGTAATAATACTGCAGTGAAAATTTTTAATTTAAATCTCATGGAATGGGTTATTTAGTTTATATTTTGTGTGATGTCGTGGACCAATTTATATGAAGGCTTAAAATCCTTCAGGCTCAATGGGCTATTGTAGACTTTTCTAGAATGTACAGAACCATCAGCGCATGATTGAGGATGTATCACCTGTACACAGCATCTAACATATGAAATGGAACATCAAACCTAATTTGTTTGTTTGTTTGTTTCTGTACACTCATTCATCAAGTTAATGATCATATTCCAAAAAAATTAAAAGCAGTCTATGTCCTACTCAGAACTTTGATTGCCCGCTTGGTACTGTAGGTGATAAAATCTGATAGCCTTCAGCTAACCAGAGTAGCAGTTTGATGCCAATTCCACCAGCTCACCCTGGTGGTCTACAGATAAAAACTCAGTTCTGATAGGAAGCAATAAGACCTTAAGCGCAGATGTTTACTTGCTGATCAGTGTAATTATTATTATTATTATTATTATTATTATTGTTGTTGTTGTTGTTGTTGTTGTTAACAGCAATAATAATAATAATAATAGTAGTGATAATAATGATAATAATAATAATAATAATAATAATAATAATAATAATATAATAAAATGATGGGCGTTCAAGTCAAAATTGTCCAGAATAACACAACAGAACTCCCTTTATTTCTCTATATAATCCCCTACTACACTAATGCACTTATCCCTGTGTTTCACTAGTGCTTGGACACCATCAAGGTAGAAAGTTTTATCAGTACTCCGGTGCCATGATGAGTCTACCTTCTTCATGTCTGAAACACTGGCCTCCCAAGAACTCCTTTAATGGCTCTAAGTGATTGCAGTGGACTCCGAGTGGGATTGTCATTCACTGACATACAACCTTCTTTAAAACGTTTGCACTTGTTCAAATGTTTTACTGCGACTAAGAATCTTATCACCGTACTGTGCTTGAAGTCCTTTACACCTTCATTCTTCAGGAATTTCATCACAAGTATTGTTTGACAATATAATACCATATATAATAATATTATATATAATAATAATATATATTATAATACAATATGGTGGTATTATAGTTATTTTCTTCATTGAATAGCATTGAAAAGCATTGTCTACTTCAGTCTTATTTATTCATTAATTTATTTATTTATTTGATCATTCATTCATTTTAAAGGTAAACAATCTTAATGTCGATTCTTTTAAGTCGGTTTAACCGACTTCTAAAGTGATTCACTTTTTTTTTTTTTTGTTCTTTTTCACTTCTCAGGAAAAAGAAACTGATCCACTCTGAGATCGTCTAAGTTAGCTTCTGTCCAAATAGTTTCATGTATTCTCAGTTGGGTCTAGCTTTATATAATTAATCTAAAGAATAAAACATGACATTAAAGAAAAAACATATTGTTCTCACTTAGAAGTTGATTCTCCTTTGTGCTCAGATTTCAGGGTTAACCCGGTGCAGGTCAGTTCACAGTATCTGGCAGATATTTTTAACTGCTGTAAAATAACATGTCTAACATCCACCATCAAGAAATGAAAACTGTATAAGCAGGAATGTTTATTGTATGTTCTGCAGATGATTCCAGGCATATACTTAGAATCCCATCTGTTACATGGCAATATTAGTTAAAACTAGTTGTAGTTAAACTTTTTATACAGATTTATAAAAATATTCAAGCTGTGCATAATCAGTTTTAATAATATAAACATTTGAAGTTCACAAAAATAAAAAACAAGCTTCCTACTAATTTCCTGATCAGTAATGGCTTCATGAGATTTACTAAACTGTAAATGTGAGCTTCACAACAACTTCATACGTAGATTACATCTTCATAAGTTGGACTTACTGTATAAACACTTTTGTAAAAAAGGAAAATAATAGAAACATGAGTGATGTGATGAATATCCTTCTTATACAGCTATTACAGGTTTTTAGTTAGAAAATGAATGACAGATATTTTAACTTTTTATAATTTGAGTTAAAGCTGAACATTTATTTTATTTATTTATTTATTTATATATTTTTTGGGGATTTTTACCGATTTTCTCCCTAATTTTGTTGTATCCAATTATCACTCGTACTAGGGGTCTCCCACATTAACGCTACTACACAATCATGGAGGGCCAAAGACTATATCACATGTTTCCTCTGAAGCCGACCACAGCTTTTCGAACTGCTCACAGACGCCCATGATTGGCTGTAGAGCCGCAATTGATGTGAGGGCGCTAATGCCTCCCGTCCTTCCCCTCTGAGAGATCTCGGCCGATCAGCTCTACACAGCTCTATAAAGCATCACCCAGGAACCGAACGCACAATCTCTGAATGATAGGGCGAACACTTTACCATGGCGCCACTCAGGCCTAAAAGTTTAACATCTTCCACAAAATCCGATAATTTCACCATATGAACAACAATACAATTTTTCTTAAAAACTATTTTCTCAATTTTTGATTAGGCTAAATGTATAAAAAACAATATCTTATCACAATGAGAACATGAATATAAACCTGTGATTTATGTTCAAGCTAGAGCAACAATCAGGTCTGCTGTTACAGAACAACAACTTATTCAACAACTTATTATATTTTATAATAGACTTGAAATGTATTGCAAAATGGACGTGTGTGTATGAAATACAATCTTCAGAAATCCATCTCATCCAGGAAGCCCTCAAGTGTATAATCCTGAAGTATCATAATCAGGCCCTTGCTGATGCGGAAGGTGCAGTGTGGGTTGTAGTCTGACTCGCCAAGGTGCTCTGTGATATACACTCTGTCAAAGTACTCATCATCAACACTGACAATGATGCGATCTGTATTACTGTCATCATGGATGCCGGTGTAATCTTTCCGGACATATTTGGGAAGTCTGTGTGCATTTGGTTTATGCAGATTTCCCACCTCGTAATAATGAAACTCAGTATCAGGAAGAAGCTGGACAACCCCATCGTATCTGTTCTCAAATGGATGGAAACCATAAAATCTTTTCTTTGGATGGTAACGCCAGCACATCTCATTGTCCTCATCAAACTCAACGTATTTGTTAGCAAACCAGTAGAGCAGCTTAAGGCCATGATGTGGCCACGGCCGCCCGAATCCAGACTCCTGCAGGTGGGACAGTTCATTCAGTGTCCGCAGTTTGGGCATGTTCAGTCTTTATCATGGGGTCTATAAAAAAATTAATAAAAAAATTAATTAATTAATTTTCATATGTTTATATATATATATATATATATATATATATATATAAAACATATGAAAACGTTAAACTAATTGCTCATTACACTAATTATTACTATCTTGTTTTTTTAGAAGGTAATCACACTGAAAGACAGCACACAGACAGAAACAGTCAGATAGATAGATAGATAGACAGACAGACCCAGACATACAGACACAGAGAGGCAGATAAACACACTTGGACAGACAGGCAGGCAGACACTAAGGCTTAACCTGTACAAAGGTGATTAAACTGACTTTGTACATTCAGATATATTTCTGTTACCCTTATTTAGTAACAAACACATTCCACTTAAAATCATTATCAGGCTGTGAAAAGATTTTTTTAATGCACACATACCGTTTCCACGCAGTATTCGAAGCTCCTTCTCCTGCCACAGCTCTTTCTCTCGCTCCTCACAGTGCGAACTCATTTCTCGGGAAACTGAAACTGATCTGTCCGGAGTGGGCGTGTCTTATGTGTGGTTACTCAGAGACACAAAACAAAAACAATATCCTACTCTTAGGCGTCTAATATTCTCTGTTTATTACAGTATTATGGAATTTTCTATTCTTTGTTCTTAAAATCTAATCATAGTGTGAAAAAGTAAGTGCACCCTATTTTCAAACAAAATGGAAGTCGGTTCATTATTTCAGCAATTTTTTATGAGCTGGAGTTTTTGTTTAAATGGCTTTTTACCGCAGCTGTCTGTACTTTTTGTCCATTTTTATTTACCAGTCTTAGTAATAAAAGTTGTTAAAAATAGATAAGCCTACACAGAATGCAGTTCCAGTTCCAGGTGATTTTTGAAGCTCCTTACAGCAGTCACCTACTTCTCACGAAATAGAAACTGATTATCCTGACATCAAAGTAGACGTGTCTAATCCATTGTTATTAAGGAGTACTAAATCTTTCTGTACCAAAAAAAAAAAAAAAAACAGACAGACAGACAGCACGATGACACCATGACTATAACGTCATCGCCATCGCTCTGATAATGTTGTGGTAATAGTGCTGATGTCATAAATGTGCGAGGACTCTCCTGTTCTTTTGAAGATTATTTAGGATGCGATTAGGATGTGGCTCAGGTCCTTCACAGGAGATTTTGCTGCATAGCTTATACACACACATACTACACACATGTATACTACACACACAGACAACATGTGGAAATGACTTGGAGCGAGGTCAGGACTGTACAGGGCACGTGGTAATAACTCCCAGCCGAGTTCCTGT
>JAQMYJ010000039.1:4587651-4619360 GCA_030014305.1 Clarias laeviceps
GGCGAGACCAAAACCTACCTCTGCCGCAGACCAGAAGTTCATTTAGAGTTATCAGCCTGAAAAATGACCAATTAACATGACCAATTCTGGCCTCTTAAAGCCTTCCTTAAAACGTCTAATGCATCCTTCCCTGATCTTGTCTTGGCTTGTTCTGTGTCTCAGACTCTTCGTCTGCTTTAATCCATTACATAATCTCAATTACAGTAACGGGAGTGAATGTAATTTATTACTTTCCACCTCTGCATTTCGGTATCATCACTTGGTGTGACTAACTCAACTCTGAATACACAGTCACTGTGCATAAAGATGAGCTATAGACTCTGACTGTACAGCTACAGTACATACAGTACATGGATATTGTCGTATCTTATGTGTGTGTTTGTGTGTGTGTGTGTAGCTGGCTATGGCCAGTCTGATCAGAGGCAATGAGCTGGAGCTGGCGGTGTGTGTGGGGACGGTCCTGGGAGAATCAGCACAAGAAGCCACTCATTACGTCCTGGAACTCCTGGCCAGGAAATACATGACCACAGCAACATGGTAAGATTTCTCATTACTTATTTAACACAGAGATCTAATTAGGCGAATATACTGTAAAGAATGTATAGCTTAATTATGGGAAATTGAGTAATAAAAATGTAAAGTTTAAAATAGCATTTTTTTGTCATAACAGCGTGTGCCGTGTGATTTTACACAATTCTTTTTAAGCAGTGATTCTCAAATTGGCATCCAGGGACTTGTAAAGCATAGAAAGGAAGTCTTTTTAAAATCTTACATAGTGATTACAGTGGTCGAAATCATAACTTACCATCATTATTATTATTATTATTATTATTATTATAGTTATTTGTTTGCTTGACTGAACCTTGAATCAACTGGGCGTATTTAAAATCTGTTAACGAATAATACAATGGTTGAACCAAAAGTACTTACAGTAAGTATGGACAATACTGGATTTTTTAAACTATGAAATAACACACATGGTATAAGGTAATTAAGTACCTTTAAAGTTATTTTAAGACATAAAGGTCAGCTGTTCTGGAACAGTTCCCGCAAGAACAGTATTATTAAGTTCTTTTGCAAAACCCATCAAGCACCATGATGAAACTGGCTCTCATGAAGATCATCCTAGGAAAGCAAGACCAAAACTTACCTCTGCTGCAGAGGAGAAATCGCCAATTAACAGCACCTCAGATTAGAGCCGTAATGAAGGTTTTACAGGCTTTAAGTAGCGGACACATCTCAAAATCAACTGTTCAAAGGAAATTATTATATAGTTTGGACTCCTGCAGCATTGTTTTACAATGTAGAATGAAATAAAAATAAGGAACCATGGACTTAGAAGGTGTGTCCAAACCAATTGACTGGTGGTGTAGGTGGTTCCATCATTGAACCCAATTTTTGAATGCTCTTTGAAAATCCCCTTCGTCACAGTTGATGGTCTCCCACTGTGTGATTTGTCTTCAGTGCTGTTTTCTCCTTCGTTAAAATCTTCATCCATCTGTGCACATCTCTCTTGTCAATGGTGTCATCTTCTGTACACATGCTGTAGTGCAGTGGGACATCATCAACGGCGACAAATGGAATTTTCAAAAAGGATCAGAGCATTGGGTTGAACGATGTTGCAAAAACATGGCTTGTGATGAGGACTTCTGTATAGAGGTAGAGTTACTCTACCACCATGTGCAATTTGAACCACCCATGTCAGTTAATAAAAAACAATCTGTTTTTGATCTACCTCAAAAACAGATTGGATCATTTGGGAATGAAAAAGCTCGACAACTCCAATAAAAAGTTTAAACATTTTAATATGTATTCAACTTGTCAAAATTTTGATCCTCAATTTTTTTTTTATTCAAAATTTTTGCATATGAAATAATGCATATAAGAGGGTTTTGAGATTGTAACCGTAGAAAGGAAATACAGTATGATGCAGACATACAATGTAGACAAAAGTGTAAAACACCTATTTGTGTTTGAAAATGTGCATGACATGACAGTTTTGCTGAAAATTTATTTCAATTTATGTCAAGTGTTCGATGCCACTGTCCATCTCATTTCTTGCATCTCTTTCATATCTTTCTTTTCAGCTTTGTGTCGGATATGTTTCTCAAATTATAATAACTCAAATATTATAGAGAGCACTAGTCATGTGACCAAGTGCGGCTTTCACAAATGTTTTGTCATCATTTAAACAGTCAGCCATTTAAAAAGTTATCTTTAAATGAAGAAAATGCTCATGTTTAATGTGCTTCAGTAAAATTTGATGAGACAAAATAAATACATCTTTAAATTAAGGATTATATTATATTATAAAAATTATAGAAATAAATGCATTATGTTTATTAATTTTTAAAAAATCTATAAAAAGGGTCTTTGGAGTTTATGTTATGCACAATATTAGTGTTGTTCCCGAAGGCAGAAGCTGTGTGAATCACTTAGTATAATCTGCTGTAAATAGTGTGATGGCTCATCTGCTCTGTTTTATCATCCCCATGTGTCTCTAGCTTTCCATGCGTCAGATACAGGTATCACCTTTTACTTTATATTTCTTTAAATTGTTCTTTATTTTCTTTTATTTTGCTGCATGCAAAATCATCACCTTCATTATCCTCACCATTGTTAAAATATTTACAATAATCCCTTGTTGGTGTTCAGTTTAATCTTTGACAAATTAATAAGGAGATTTTTAATTTATGGAAAGTTTTTGATCGTTATGTGGTTGGACATAATGTTGGAGCTTCAATTCAGATTAGTTTAACAATATACACCAGAGGTATTGGTGCTAAGGGAGGAAAAAAAATCATACCTCTTGGGAATAAGATGTCTATTCATAGGTAACCTTAATTTAAATAATTATGAAGATTGGAAACCACTCTGGTGTTGTAGAAGTCTAAATGTGATACAGAGTATACGGTATATCTGCCAACTGAGTGTGTACTTACTTTACTGGATTACCTTTGGTCTTAACTAATCCACTTTGGAAATCAGAATAAATCTCTAGTAAATTGTCCAATTAATGAAATCCTTAGTGTTGTGCTGTTATTGAAAAATAATCAGCAACAATGGGGGGTTGGAAAGAAAGCTATATATCTCTGAATGGCAATCCCGGCCGAGGTGGACAGGCTGCAGTCATTCCCATGAACATTCAGTGAGTGAGAGCCTTAAAAATTGTTAAATAACTTGCCACCAACTTGTGGAGGAAACTCATCTGTCTGTGGCAACTGTACACACAATCATTCACCAACACCAGCACCAACAACAACATCGTTCAGACGTGAAGCAGGCAGTCCAATCATGGCTCTGGTATACTGAGAAAACTGCTGGGATAAGTGCATTAGTGTAGCAAGGGATTGTACAGACAAATTAAGGGAGTTTTTGCACAATCAAAAGTGCTGGTTTGACTTGAATGGCAGTCATGACACTCTCACACTCAATGATTTTTACACATATCTAGCATACACACCCTGTTTTACCTGTGTTTTTGTGTACTTTCTGTATTTACCACCTTGATGTGTGTGTGTGTGTGTGTGTGTGTGTTTCTCATCCTCAGGGACTTGGCTGCCAGGCTGCTACAGATGATTCCTGATAATGAGACACTCTTAGCCAAGTTGTGTGCCTTCTACCCAGGCAGCTCAGTCGAACGAAACGACCTACATGACAAGGTGAGTTTCTGGTTTTACAATTTAAATAAACAAATAAATAAACACTACACTGATAGGCTTCAGTTGTATCACTACGGGTCTATGGATTTTTTTTCCTATAGCACCCCATTGTACCACTGTCTCCTATAATTTTTACCATATCCTATTTGAACCTGTCCTATATTATTTAATTTTATTCTATGGCATTGTTTTCTATTTTATTCTATTCTTTTGATATCCTAGCATTCCTGTTGTATTACTATATTTTGCCATTTAAATGTAATTGTTGTTCTAATCTATTCTGTACTTTTTATTGTATAAAAAGTCTGAGTAATGCAGTGGTAACGTGCTCGCCCTATGATCTGGAGATCACAAGTTCGATTACTTGGTGATGCTGTAGCCTCTCGCAGCCGGGGGCCTGGAGAGAGCTGATTGGCTGAGATCTCTTAGCGAGGTGATGTGAGGCACTTAGTGCTCTGCCATCAATCACAGCTCTACAGGCAACCATGGGCATCTGTGAGCTCACGCCAGCAGATAGCACTGTCCTCCAAGTGTGTTACTCTGCCACCAATGGTGTTTGTAACACATAGTTGTTTGTCCTTTGTATCCAATGGGTGCTTGATTGGATTGTGATCTAGGGAATTTGGAGGCTGGGTCGATAGCCTTGGGCTCTTTCCCTGCTGGGCCCTGTGCACGGTGGTCTCTGGTGCACTGGGTATTCTGGTGCCTTTCTATTGTGGCCAGCATTGACTTTTTTTTGGCAATTTGTGCTGAATTGTCTTTTTTGTCGAATCGAACTAAAAGGCTTGACCTTTGGTCTTCGTGGGTACCCATGATCCTATCACCAGGTTACTGATATGTAAGTTTCATTAGTGTTAATGTTATGAATGTGGCTGATCGGTGTATATACCAGTCCTTCACCATCAACTGCTCAGGTACAATCAGGCATCAAGCTCTCAAGCCAACCCCATAAAAAACTGCCACCTAAACGACAGTTACAGTATATCTCCTGGGAGGCGAGTATTTGTCACCTGATGTGCCTGAAGGACTAACTAAATACACGACTACTTATAACTAATGAGCCAAACTAATCAGCCACCTCGGTTCAGGTGAGTGCTTCCCTCACCTGACCGAGGTGCATTCTGGGACATGAAGTACAAACATAATACAAAACACAGTGTTGCAGTGATGCTTTGATTGTCTATTATGTTCTTTTCTTTATTGCTCTGTTGTATTATTCTGTTCACTTTAATTCTTCTCTATTAGTTTTTATTATCTCTTGCGATTGTTTTATAAGGAGAGTGTGTGTGTTGTGGTTCTTTAGTGTGGTTTGCCGAGCTTGGAGGAGTGTAAGGATCTGGCAGAGGAGGCTCACAGTCAGGGAGAAATCTCACAGGTTGTGAAGTATCATCTGCTCAGCCCTGAACCTGAGAAGGCTCTTCCTACCGGCATTGCATTCATCAAAGGTGTGTGTACATGTTCAATTCAGCCAAATACAAAAAATAAATCTGATGTCTTATAAAAAACTACCTTACTTTTTGAGTCCACTCATGTTTTTTTTCCTTCCTTCCTCACAGAGCAGCTGAGATGTCCTGATTGGACCGTGGACTCGGTTTATCCCATCCTCGACCTGCTGAGCTACATCCGGACAGATCGGCTCGTTCTGGCCAAGTGCAGTGAGTAAGTACAAAAAAGGGAACAAATCCATTAATATCACATCGACCTGGTCTCTACAGCTTGTTGTCTCATTAGAACCTCACTGTGTGTGTGTGTGTGTTTTTACAGCGAGCGTAATGAGCTGCTCATTCTCTGCGGCTACATAGGAGCATTATTAGCTATAGGAAGGCAGTACTCCAGCATCGTCCCTGCACTGTACGAGTACACAAGGTGAGTGTGTGTTTATCTCAGATCATGTGACCAACTACAACTACACTCTATGGATCAGATCCTTTCATGTTTTTCCATCTCTCTCTCTCTTTTTCTCTCTCAGTCAGTTGTTAAAGAGGAGAGAAGTTGACTTACCACTTCAGATTGACCAGCTATCAGTGGAGTTGGAGGCCTGGAGAGCCTGCACACACTCTCTCAACAAGTCAGTGACACACACACTTCAATATGCATTGGAAATGTGCCATACACTAAAACACTGCATAGGTGTTGCTATGTAATATTTTTGTTAACATTCATGCCAATAAAGCTCTTCTGAACTGAACTGAACTGGTTAAGAATTAAATTTTTAAAAAGCATGTTTAACACCCAGAGGAGCGGAGGAGACGCCATACACTCCTCCAACCGAGGCGCAGAGGGCAGAATACACACTCCTTCTGAGCCGAATGAGGGCGGAGCCTCTGAAGGGCCTGCAGGGTCCGGACTACGTCACAGGGTCCAGCTTGCCCAGCCACTCAGACGTCCAGATCTCCTGTTTTACTGGCCTCAGGATACAGGCAAGCAAACACATAAACACACACACACACACACACACACACACACACATCTGTTTTCCCTCTAGTATAATAAAAATAAAAATAAGCTGTCATAAATTTTTAAACCGTGTCCAATGCATACGGCATGAAGCAGAGAAACCTAAATATTTTCCAGCGCATGAGGATCCAGAGCAGGAAAAATTACAGAGATGCTTGTTTCTGATGGGAATAACATTTTTGTTGAGTCTTGTTTTTTCTCAAATCGTCAAATGGAGTCAATTCTTTTGTCAAATGGGGCATTCTTTCCAGAGCTGAGCAAGAAAGGGGGTAGGAGAGGGAGGTGCAAGTAGGAAGAGAGAGGAATAGGAGAGACAGAGAGGAGTATGAGAAGGAGAGAGAGAGAGAGAGAGAGAGAGAGTGAGACGAATAGGAAAGGAAGAAAGAACACCAGTGTTTGGATGAAAACAATGCCTAATGTCATCTGTATATGCGAATAGACAATAGTCATATTTTATTAAGAGATAATCAACATAAACCCACTGAGCTGTGGTTCAGACGGTGTTGATTATTTTTCAAATCAGTGTCTCTGACAAGGGCGGCACGGTGGCTTAGTGTTGAAAATACCGCCTTGCATCTCCAGGGTCCGGTTCTGATTCCTGCCTCGGGGTCTGTGTGCATGTTCTCCCCGTGCTTGGTGTGTTTCCTCCGGGTACTCCAGTTTCCTCCCACAGTCCAAAGACGTGCAGATTAGGCTGATTGGCGTTCCCAAATTCCCCATAGTGTGAGAATGAGAGTGTAAGTGTATGTTTGTGTATCTAAGTATCTGAGTATCCTGGGATAGGCTACAGGCTCCCTCAACCATCTATACAGGATAAAGCGGTATAGACATAAATGAGTGAGTGATTGTCTCTGACAGTAGTGTAGCTGCAACTCTCAGTTTCTCTAACAGGTGAGAACAGTAACATACAGTATGAGGCTAAGGTGTATGTAATAAAACATTTCAAGATGTTTCTTTTATTTGAAAATAATTAAACTTATGGTTATAAATAATAGCATAACAGTTAATTTTTTGTGTGTAAGTCATTAACATGGCACTAACATGGCCACTGTATGTGATTGACAGGGTCCCGTGTTCTTCCTGGAGGATGGCAAGTCGTCCATTTCGCTGAACGATGCATTAATGTGGGCCAAGGTGAACCCGTTCTCTCCACTTGGGACTGGGATACACCTCAATCCCTTTTAATTACACAAACACACGGTTCCATAGTCGTACGCATGTAGAGACAGTATTATGGTACAGTTGAGGACAAAGACACAAAGACACAAAGGCCAGAGTTTTGGGAAACTGACATGAAATGAGAAACCAAGCTCGACTTAATGTTTACTGTATATTTTTATCGGCATGAAAATGCAGGTTTGAGTATTTTACCATCCCCATCACTTCAGATGGAATCATGAATGAAGCTGAAGACCTAACTTTGGTCCATTTTTAGATCAGATTTTGGCTTGGATTCATTCTAGACCATGCACTGGATCTTTTCTGGAATCCACTCATATACTTGGAGGAGGTGGTGTGAACATCATCACGTGGCGAGTACTTTTATGGGCTTTTTGTTTGCTTCTGATTTTATTGATTTAGCGTTATTTTGGCACCATTGTTTATAATCACAAAACCATTAGAAATGTATTTGTTTTGTTTCTTTTTTTTTTTATTAAGAAAATGTGGTTTGGGATGGTGTGTAAAGAAACCGCATTCCATTATGAATCAAGAAAAACCTCATGACCTTACACTACAGTACTAGCTACAGTGTAGAAGCAAACCAGCTAATCAGCCATTAGCATACCAGCACACATGGCTACAACCTGAGGCTAATCTCACTTGTCTTGTAGCTAACTGTTGCAGTGCTTACTCAGCCATTTGTTATTACCCAATAATTTAATTGCTACATGTGTAAATTAGTTTGTTGATCAAAGCCAGTACTCCAGTGTTAAAACTCTATTGAATGCAGAGAATTTTATGATCCAGAGAAAATCAGCTATCATAATGTTTGCTAGCATGTAGCCATTATTTAATCAAGCCAAACACCCTGCTAGTATTCAGGACAGCTGGTGTAACTACATTAGACCTAAAAGAAAAAAGAAGAAAATTAAGTGTTAAGCTTCCTAAGAAAAAGAAGAAGAAAAGCTTTAATACAGCACACTGTATGTTAGATTTATGAAGCTGCTTTCTATTCAGGGATTGTGGTTTTAGAGTTTTTTTTTTTTTTTAATGTTATTTCAAATTCAAGCTGTGTTCAATATGTGTACTATGCCTGTATAACTGTATTAGGGGTCCAAGCACTTATTTGTATTGTGAAAATTGTAGTTAATCAAGCAATTTTGGAAATTAGATAAGGTTTTTTCCTGTCATAAGCACTGTCGCCTTGAACCTTCAGGGTCTGGGTTCGATTCCTGCCTCAGGGTCTGTGTTAACACAGATACCATGCTTGGTGGGTTTCCTCCAGGTACTTCAGTTTTCTTCCCACTTTGCATGTCCCAAAGACATGCAGGTTAGGCTAATTGGCGTTCACAAATTGCCCGTATTGTGTGAATGAGCGAGTAAGTGTGTGTGTGGTTGTGTGTGTGTGAGTGAGCATGCCTGACAATGGATTGGATGCCCCAAGTCTCCTGGGAAAGGCTCCAGGCTCCCTGGGAGCCTGTATACATATTTTTTTTTTTACCCTTTATTCATCCAAGAATCCAGGAATTTCACCCACAACGATCTCTAAAGTTAAACTGGTCCACACGGATGTCCATCCTTCAGCCGTTCAGTCATACAGTAGAGATAAATATGGAGCTACGCAAAAATATGCTTGGACTCCAATGTTCGCTGCTTGCTGCTTTATTAGCTATTCTTTGGTCCTTTTTTGCTAAACCGAGAACTGTTTCACACAGGAGATGGGCTCTTGGGAACTACGTGAAGCTGCTATACAGGAGAAAGACATTTAAAATATTTTTCTGCTGATAGTCAAGTGTCTATAGTGTGTGCCTTAAATTAGCAAACAACGCTAACATCTGTATCAGCATGGTGTGCTACCTTAGACGACATGATTATCAAATGTGTATCTTAGTTTAGACTCTTCTGAAAACAAAATTTTACCGGAGAATCATTCTCAACAAATTGCACTGTGAACTGTATTCATCCGTGTATGTATGCATTTCTTTATTTAATTATTTATTTATGTATATATTCTTTTTTTTGTCTACTACGGTTCCACAGCCGAACAGGGTGTAGCCTCCATTCATACATCTGTAACACTCAGAGAGCAGTAGAAGCAGATGTTTCTCATAATAGTGATCTATTTATTTTTATAATGTTGTTATGGGTAAAATGTACAACAAGGAAGAAATGGAAGGAAAGAACTCTTAGAACTGTACTTATCAAAAATAGGCAGCATTTGTGATCATAAAGATTTGAAGATTCTTATTAAAAAGATGAAGCACTCAAATTGTCTTTTACAGTAAATTGTCATTTATTGTTAACCACTGTAGTAAAGGTTCTTGTTTACTTCTATTTATTAATCTTAAACCTAAACTAGCTACGGTAAGTATATCATTTTAAGAGGATTTTTTTAAATATAATTTTTAACCTCAGCATGTAATCTTATTTATTTCTTGGTTATTTAGTAATCAATATAAACATTTAGTAAATTATAACATACATCTAATAAACAAAATGTATGCATTTATTTATTATTATTTTTATTATTAAATTATAAAATTCTAATTTTATTAAAAAATATATATATTTTTTTTGTCCAAAAGCACACAGTGACATTAAGTACTTTTAACTTCTGACCAGTCAGGTTGTTTAATAGAGGCTTTAAAGATTTAACAGAGAAGGAGCTGACTTTATCCTACATTACATAGCTTCAGCAATTTCATAGCAGAACTGAAGCAGAATAATTGTACAGTAGAAGCTCCACAAAACAAGTTAAAATCGGCATATGGTGAAGTTTTTGTATTTATTTTTTCTAAACGGACTTTGGCACAGAAATCACACTATAAATCCACCCTTAACTGCCTCCTTTGCTCATGTTTGATATTTTCAGGTGACTGCATGTCAGTGTTCCAGACTCAGAGGAGTTGTGACATGTAACACAAGAGCACCAGGGTTTAATGTGACGTATAACAAATGCGTCAGCAATCCCTTGCATAATTCATAGTAATGAATTAACTGAGTGCTCAGTTGCTTTTGCTAGCCATGAACATTTTCATCACTTACCAAGCATAGTGCTGTCCTTGGAAGGTAAGGAGCTCCAGGGCCTCACTGTCTCCCCATTTTCTGACTAGAATTTTGTTTAGTTCCTGTATGTTTTTGCTATTAAATGTTCTATTTTTTAAAAGCTCCCAGTGCCGTACAGTATAAAATATCACATTTCTCGAAACGTCACACCCCTTTTCTGTGATGCTGGCACTCCCTTCCATACTGATCTCATTTCTCCCCATGCTGGGTTGAAGGCACAACATCAACCAGGATCATTCCTGTAATGTGTAAGTGGTGTTGGTGAATGATGGTGTGTACAGTTTCCACAGATGCGTCGCAAGTTGCTGACAAGTTATCTGTCGATTTTCAAGGATCAGGCGTTCCACTCGCTGAATGTTCACTGAAACGACAGAAGTGGGCTTCGAGCCACCTCGGCCACCTCGATCATCATTCACTAACGTCCTAAAGTCCCGGTTTGACTTGAATGCCTCTTGTAAAAAAATAAGCACATTACAAAAAAAAAAAAAAAAAACTTCATTAAACATTCTTGTTGTATATTTCTGTTTATTTGTTTACATGCTGATGTTTCAGTAAAACACTGTACAGTTGTGATTAGGATACACACTCGGCTGGATGAACACACCGCGAAATCAAACAGTATGAGATGTGAGAACGAAGAGGTCTGCATTTCCAACACTGACATTCACAGTTAATTAACTGACTGAGCAGAAGGACAGATAAAGCCTGTTTGTGTCCTCATGACATTTTCGGTTGGGTTTTGTAATACGGATTTCAGAAGGTCCACGTTCACATTAGGAGCAAAGGGGAGTCGCTGATCTCAGCAGGTTCTGACAGCTAACACTTTCAAAAGGGCTGAGTGAAAACTTTCTAGCAAGAAATAAAAGAAAGGAAAATGTGACTCTAAAATAATGCATAACACACAGTACAGTGTCTTACAGTTAATCATTTAGACTCGTCATGTTGAAGCCAATCTGCGTAAAAGAGAGAAAATCTTGAAAATAAAGCGCCGCCTTTCTTTACCCGCTAGTGTGAACGTGGTGTGAGACGCTTCCTAATGAACACAGAGTGATGTTAAACATTATTACGGATTTTGATACAATAAACAAATTATATATTTTTTTACTGACATCAGGAGCAAGCAGTTCATTTAGTTGTGTTACTGTATAACGGAGACAATAAATGCACTTGAGAGAAAACAAAGAAATATGAAGATAAAATATAAAATAAAATCACAGACTGAGAGACAGACACTGGAGAAAGAGGAAAAAACAGAGGATGGTGGAGCACAGACAGGTGGAGTGAGGGAAACAAATGGACAGACAGGAACAGGTTTGTGAGACAGCTGGATAGAGCAACAAATAGAGACAAGAAGGGAAAAGGTGGAAACTGAAGCACACGGATAGAGTCAGGTAGAGAAAAAGATTATCAAGAGACACAGAGACAGAAACAGACAGGTAAAAGGAAGAGAGTGACAAAGACAGATGAGATACACGTGGGGGGCACAGAAAAAGAAGAAGAGACAGATAGATGGAAAGGTAGATGCAGAGAGCATAAATGGAGAGATACAGTCAGTAAAATAGGCACAAAAGGAGAGACAGAGAGAAAAAAACTTCGAGAGAGAAACAAAGAGAAAGAAGGCTACTATAATATGTGGAGAGAGAGAGAGGAAGATGGAGAGAGACAGATAGAGACAGTGGACAGGTAGAAGGAGAAAAAGGGAGAAACAGATGGGCTGAGAGAGAGAGAGAGGGAGAAAGAAAGAGAGAGATGGGCTGAGAAAGAGAGAGAGAGAGAGAGACAGGTGTCTATCTGTGCTGCAGGAATCTGTGGAGTAGAGGCGGCAGTCTGAGCTGAGGGATGAGATGAAGCCTTGTGCGTCCCAGGTACTCTCTGATACACAACCTGCACAGCTCACTCAGAGAGCGTGGAGTAACTACACACACACACACACACACACACACACACACACACACAAACACCAATAATTAACAATATATTATCACCGGTGTAATTGATAAGAACATACACTAGCTAGCTTACATATAGCATGTAGCTACTAATGTTTAAATCATCACACACACCTCAGCAGAGAATATATTATCACTAACATCAGCTTTACACTCTAGGCCCTGCCCCTAAGCTACAGAAGAAAGTGACATCACTACGGCTATTTTCAATCCCTCTGACCTCATCTTAACACTTGAATGTATGTATGATGTTAAACTCTTAGCCATGACGTACGCTTCCGCTTGTAGCTACAGTAGCAACATTAGCCTTCAGCTGTAGTACAAAAGAGAAGAAGCAAGCGTGAGGTATCCGATACGTATGGCTGATCGAGTACATTTGGAATTAGAAAGAAACCCAGCTGCATTGTATTTATGTACCGGAATCTGCTGAAGATTGAAGTGATTACCTTCATAATGCAGTAACATGCGTTCTGCCAGGCTGCTAGGGGGCGCCGTCTCCACCGCCCTCTGCAGCTCCAGGTTTCGAGCGTTGATGTTGGCGCCGAACTCCAGCAGCACTTTCACAATCTCTGGGCAGTCTTTCTGCGCAGCGGCGTGAAGCGGAGTGTCCAGGAATCGCCCCTTCTGTACGTTAGCGCCTGCACCGTACATCATTATAATGGTTTTAATTCTGTTAAATCTGTTACCTATAAAACAATATTCCTGACATTTATAACACATAGTCCTGTTTAATTCTCTAATCCGTTTAAAGAAAACTTTGCGCAAGTGAAAACAGGAAGACATCAATAACTAACAATAAATGGATATTTTTTTATTTTTTATTTTAATGAATAAAAAAATGCTAAAGAAAGAATTATTTTAATAAAATTAATTAAATTTTTTTGCTTATTTTTATGAACTTAATATTTTTCATTTTTTTCCATTTTTTCCCCTGCATTTTTTATAATGATTTCAACCTCCTCACACACTATTTCTAACATCATTGTAGGATATTTATTTTATTTTATTTATTTATTCATTTATTCCTTCATGTATTGTAATTTTTTTTGTATTTCTTTTATTTTTTTTTCCCAACATTTTTTTGGACAGTTATGTTTTTTGTTTTTTTCTTTATCTAAGTTTTTCCAATTTTTGTTTAACTATTATTACTTAGATTTTTTTTCAAAAACATATTTCTTTTTTATTTTCTTCCATTAAAAAATAAATTAGTATGTAATGATAGCGCTAGTATTGTGCTAATATTACGCATATTTTTGTCATTTCAAATAAGGGATTACATAGAAAAAACATGCTAGTAGTTATAAACAATGTAATAATAATAATAATAATAATAATAATAATACATTGTTAATGTGTTAAAGTGTTGAAATGCTAAATGGACACCTCACTCATGCACAGATGCACATACCCCAGTACACTGTAGACCAGACAATAATGGACATTGCACATTTGCACACACATGCACATTTGAATACTTTCTGGACATTTCCATTTTTATTTCCATTTAAATTTGTTATTTTGTCTTTTGTACAGATAGGTTTTATATTTCTTATAAATTTTTTCAAATTTTTAGATTTTGTTCTACTTTCCTTATAGTTTCAGCTATTTATTTCTCTTTCTTATTTCTTGTTAATTGTTTTTAAAATTTTAAGGTCACAGGCGGTCGTATAAGCATTTCACTGCATATGGTACTGTGTATGACTGTGTAGGTGACAAATAAAATTTTAATAAATTGAATAAATAAATAAAAGTGTTAAAATTACTAAAACTGCTTTAGTACTCAAGACTAACACTAACAACCGAGTTATTAAAATATGACAATAAAACATGAGATTTGGGTTAGCTGGTAATCAGCAGGTCAGGTTTTCTGATTTGTTGCCCTGACCTCCATCTAGAAGTTTGCGTGTGCACTGGAGCTCTCGGGAGGCGCAGGCGATGTAAAGTGGCGTTCCTAAGTGAGGAATGTCGTAATCCACATCTGCTCCCCAAGATATCAGAGCCTCCACACATGCCGTCCTTCCTGAACAAAACACTGATGTTAGTGGTATACCACTCAGGGCTAAAACAAAACTCTAGAACATTTTCTTGTTAGGGAATATCACAGCCTGATAGAGCCATAAAATTCATGTTGCCACTGAAACACACATACAGTATACAGTATATTTTTTTTAAACAAGATGGAAAATGGTCACCTTTACTGCTGGCCTCGTGGATGGGCGAGGGTTGGCATGGCTCAGGCTGTAGATTAGCACCGTGCTCCAGTAGAACCTCTGTACACGTAGAACTGCCCGCAGAGCAGGCGTTAAATAGAGGGGTCACGCCATCGATGGTGGTAGCATTGATCTAACACACACACACAGTCCACAGCATGGCCACACATTTTATTTGGAAGACACATCCTATCCTTTTCGAACTGCTTGCTCACGCACCGTTAGGGGCGGAGTAACACACTCGGAGGAAAGCGCTAACCGCTTCTTCCGCGTGCGCGAGCTCACAGACGCCCCTGATTGGCTGTAGAGCCGTGATTAATGTGGGAGCGCAACTACCTCTCATCCCTCCCCCCTGAGAGAGCTCGGCCAATCAGCTCTCTCTGTGCCTCCGGCTGTGAGAGGAAAACAGCACCACCCGGGGGTTCGAACCAGCGATCCCTAACCCTAGGGCGAGCGCTTTACCACTGCGCCACTCGGAGGCTAAAGTCCAAGCTCTTACACTTAAAAATGCTTTATTCGCAGTTAAGAAGAAATCTGTATACAAGACATTAAAATACAGGAAGTACTAGCAAATACGCTTATGTCACCTGATCTTAAATTCATGATGCCGTACTGTCTGTTTGACATCTTACACACACTGTTTATACGTAACAGGTCACAATTTATGTTTTTGACGGGACCTACTTTACAGGTGTTACAATATAACAAAATAACAGCCATTTAATCAGTAATAAGTATTATCCATGGTCATGTAAGGACTTACGTTAGCTCCGGCCTCGATGAGCGCTCTGGCACACGCCACGTGATCGCCCAGACACGCCTCGTGCAGTGGAGTCACATGATCGATGGTGACGAGGTTTGCATTGTAACCCTGATGGGAGAGAAACACATATTAAATGAATTGTAATTGGATTTTGTGTGTGTGTGTGTGTGTGTGTGTGTGTGTGTGTGTGTGTGTGTGCACACCTGTGAGAGCAGGGTCTTTAGGGCCAGAAGGCGTCCCTGGCTTGCAGCTTCATGGAGTGGAGATCTGTCCGCCCATGAGCCTATAACATACACACACACACACACAATATTAGAAATTAGATGCTACTGTACATTCAGCAGACTCAGACTATTAGAGCGTCACAAACAATCTGAAGATTTTTCGTTGCCATGCAATTATAATCGGAGTTTGTGATTTCAGTTTGGCATTTTAAATGATACTGTATGTGACCTTAAATTCATAAGGTCACATAGCAACATTGCCATACCACAAAGTACCTTATCAAGGGTATACTGTATGCTTTAAATTATTTAGAATATAAATGCTTTTTTATGCCCTCACCTATTCTTGTGAACTTATATGCATTGTCATGACCTCATCTACTTATTTTCTTATAAACCAAAACTTAGTTAATGAACTGGATTTATAGTTAGCATTTTTTTCAGAAATCTTTTTTACTCGTTCTACCCTTTCATAAAAACAACTGCTCATCTCTCCTGAGTTCTCTTCTAACTCTCGAAGAAAAGGAATCCAGAAATCCAGTTTCCTTAGAGTTCTTAGAGAAAGGTTTAGAGGTATGGATTCTGGTTCACGGCACCAAGTTTTTGACAGCAGCCCCATATATTAAGATAAAATGCTTTATGATTATTTTAATGAGCTGCAATTTCTTAGGTTATGTGAACAATACGGTAATATTGCCATGCTTTACAAGATGTATACAATGAAACCTCTCTCTAATTATTCAAAAGACGTGATTACAATATAATAATAATAATCTCCTTTTTAGCCTGAGCTAATACAGGTACACTGCCTGGCCAAAAACTTCAAGATCTCATTGGCCGCCTGTAGCTTTGATTATGGCACACAATGTGTTGGCCAGTTCATGTGTGAAAATTATTTCTTATGCTCCCAGAACCACACTTTCACAATTTCAATCCTGGAACCTGCCCATGCCTTACATGAAGAAAAACTCCATAGATGTGATAACCTGGTCATTCGGTACATTCAGGTCATCAGCTGACTTCATTTTATTGCCACATAACGTTGCTGAGCCTAGACCTGACCACCTGAAGCAACCGAGAGCATAACACTGCCTCCAGATGCTTGATGATTGCATCGCTTCATGTGCTTCCCTTCTTACCCTGACACGCCCATCACTCTGGAATAGGGTCAGTCTGGACTCACCAGAGCACATGACCTTTTTTCCATTGGTGCAAAGTCTAATCTTTACACTCCCTTAATTTAAGTGTAGTTTTTTTTTCCTGATAAGTCTCACTAAGAAGTGGTTTTCTTATGGACACACAGATGTTTAGTCCCAATCCTGTGAGTTCTCGTCACACCGTGCATGTGGAAATGCTTTTACTTTTACTATTAAATATAGCTATGATTTCTTTTTTTTACCATGCCTTTTTACAAAGCATTTAACTCCAAGTTTAAGGTTCAGCAGAGTTTTTAACAATGTGTTCTTAAACCAATCCCAGTAATTTTAAATCCCCTTAACTGTTTTTTCGGGACTTAACACTGGACAATAATTTGACCTGAAGTCTTTTTTTTTGACCAGGCATTTTAATTGCAAACCTTTCATTTTGTGTACTTTTAGCACAAAAAAAACCTCTATAGAATGAAAATAAAAGACTCATTAAGTTGTTATGGTTGACCCTATTCACAGATATGTAGCTCTAGTCTGTAAACACACCTTTTTAAGCAGTCAGGCTGTAATATTTCCCAATGGATTCCTCTCCTCTGAGTTATATATATTTTCTGATCTCCAGTTGGCAGTGTTCATGTGCAAGTGACAAACCTTACGCAACCCTCATTCCTCAACCCTCAGCAAAAATAAATAAATAAATAAATAAATAAATAAATAACGTCTTTCTGCACTGTACGTACCCAGGTCTCCATCTCCCCAAGGCACGTCTAGCCACTGATACGAGTACGACATGACCGCCTGCGGATGAAAGCACTCCTGTCATCTTTACACTCCAGAGCATTTTTGATGAGTTTGATGATTGACCGAGTATCATGATAAAGAAATCTAATCTACCTTTAAGGATAACTGTTGGCGCTGTTGAGCTTAGTGTGGTTGTGGTGGTGGGGGTCACCATGTGTCCCGTGCCTGACCAGTGCTTAACTAATTTCTTTGTGGTGGTAAAATCACACTATATGCATATGCAAATGTTGGGCTTGTTTTATAAACTTTTAGCTAACACTTTTAAAAAAAAGATTTATTTTAAGCATTAATTAAACAACAGACTTGGTTACTCTCTGAGACTAGATAAATTATTATTATTATTATTATTATTATTATTATTATTATCATTATTGTTGTTGATGTTTTAACAGTTATTTTTATTAGTAGGCTGTTGTAAGCAGTAGGTAAGAGTATCAATTAAAATGCATTATATAAAAATGATGCATCAACTATTTTTAGTAATTATTATATAATTTATTTAACTTTGCATTTCATCATTTATAGATAAGTAATTATATATAATAAAAGTAACTGCATATAATTCATCTTTACACAAAATATTTAATAGAAAGAACTAGAGGCATTATGAAAACCTGATTAAAGGAAAATGTGAATGGGGAGAGATGGATGAAGGAAAGAAAGGAATGTAGGAGAAAAGAATGGAATGAAGGAACACATGTAGGAAGAAAGAAACTAAGGAAAAAAGGAAAGAAAGGAAGAAAAAAGATGAAAGACGAAAGAAAGAAAGAAAGAAAAATAAATCCAGGTTCAGAAACCACATTGCCTGAATTAAAGTAAGCAATTTTACATAAAAAAAAAATAAAATAAAATAAAATAAATAAATATATATATATATAAAACATAAAACAAAATGTACTAAATAAATGTGAGGTTTCCACCAGTAAGAACAGCCAAGTTTTCCCAGTCACTGGGTTTCTTATTGTTTCCAGGGTTGTTCTCTCGCTGGTTTTGACTGCAGCACTGAGGGATTCTGGGACGTTTTCTCTTTATTTAAAAGCCCTTTCTGTGTGAGTCAGTGGAAGCTGATTAATATTCTGTAAAGTGTTTAGTCCCTGGGATTTACCGTGTACAGAAACTCGAGCTCCAGTTAGCACAGACACAGGGGTTGTATTTGGTGTTTATTTGTAATATTTAATGCTTTTTGAAGGCTATTAGTGGTAATGATTGAGGAGGCAGAAATCACAGACAGACACTTAGGTCTAGACATAGTTGCTGCTCTGATTATGGATTACAATTTTAAAAATGTAGATTAGACATTCTGATTAGTGAAGTGCTCCCTGTCTGTGTTCCTCTCACACACACACTGAAGCGCTCTTCACTTTAGCTGCATTAGCAGCATGACTTTGCTAGATGGGGTCGAATGTCCTGAACTAAACATAGAACAGATTTCACATGCCCTTCCCCAAATCTGCTATTTACAGCAAATAATTACTGCATTTTAAAATAATTAGTGTAGACGGTGAAGTAAACAAATGCTAAAAAGCTAAACATCAAGTCAAGTAAATCCTAACACTGAAGTGTGTGGCATTTATAAACCAAAAAGGCCAGATTTTCTCAGGAAGATTAGCATACCTGAGTGCTTATGTATTATGAACTGAAATGTATATTTAATTGTATATATAATGAGCTGTGTTTTATTGGGAGAAAAACACACACATTGCTACTGAAATAAAAATTTGTCTCCACTGGTCTGAAATGTTATGTGAGATGTGATATATATCACATATTGTTTTATATATATATATATATATATATATATATATATATATACTGTATAATTATACATAATCAAATAATCAATTCAAATAAACTTGACTAACTTCCCACGCTTGGCACACATTTCTTGTATTAAATAGGTTTCAAATGATTTTAATGTAAAAATATCCAATCAGGTTACATACAGTGTAAGGAAAGAGCTGAATAGCTGAATGGACAGCCAATGGGGACAAACATTAGTGTAAAATACAGCTCTCAAACTTGTTTTACTGCTGCAACTCCATCCAAGCGATTAATAGTATTTCACATTCAAAATAAAAATATATATATATATTAGCCAATGTTAACAATCCAGGGTTCTAATTTTAATTCCCTAATGTGAATTTACTGAAACAAATGACCAAATTGTTTAGTTAAATGACTTCTTAAGAATTTTATGCATTAAGCTCTGAATAAATTCATTACATTTAGGGCATAAATTATTTTGAATTTTTCATTATTTTTTTTTACTAGAAACTGTGGACAAAATCAAGTCTGTTAAGTATCATGGTTCTTGTATGTGATGTATGTATCATCCATTTCAAAATAAAATTTTGTTTAATTAAATTTTTTTGCTTTTTGAAAGATTTTAAATAAATTTTACATAAATTTTACATTTATATATGTTTGCATTTGAGATGGTAAAATGTTACTGTTTCTCTCTAATCCCACAGGTGGTTTAGAATTGTAACAAAATCTGAAAAAAAAATGTAAAAAAAAATTTGAATCTCGACATTTATTAAATCGTGATACAGAATCGCAAAAATAAATAAATAAATCAAACCCTTAATGTAGGCTTTTTGATAATATTGGCAGGTTTTCCCTGGTGATTTCTATCACCAATTTTTCTGTAATAGCCCCTCATCAGTATCAACTCGAAACATCATATCTGAACATGATTAACACACACAGCTGACTGGGCCTAAAGAATGTTTAAACCATTGAGTTAAAATGAAATGCTAGATAATGGGAATGTTATAGTGAAATGTAAGTGTTATCAATTTCCTACACAATATCCTAAAATCACTGGCAGCACAGTACACCGTAGAGTACTTGATGTTTACCATAAAGACTCACTGGCGCCACCCAGCATCACTAGCGTTTCGTATTGCCTATTGCTAACTCAGGAAAGGATCAAAATTCAAAGTATTATTTCTACTGAATACGTATCACTTTAGCACCATCATGAAAATATATTTAAAAAATAAAAGCTAAACCATCAAATTTTGTGTTATGTGTGGATGAAAAATATATTAAATATTGATTTGTGCTGTTCATGACTTTTAAAAAAGCATCATAATTTTTTTTTTTTAATGTTACATTTGGTTACTGAAAATTTTACTGTGTAAATACAACAAAATTCAGGAAACTGACTTTAGCGAGGGCAACATCCTAAGTAACAAGAGAGTAAGTGATAGGCTTACAGTTCACTTTTTCAGATTACTAATTATTTTGACTTACAAAAACAAGACATAAACACTAATTAAGAACTATCACACAAGCAAGTGTTCAGTTATGATGAAAAATCAGCACATGCACGATACACCATAGGCAGAAAGCAGATTAATACTGTAGCTTATCGCAGCCATGTCGATAATAAGTATAACAGGCTTTGTTACGAGCATGATCATGCTTTTATACAATAGCTTTTAAACAAGAAATTAATATCAAGTAACTGACATTTTGGACACAATATTGCCAAATGTTGTCCCTTCCTAGAAATAGACCCTGAAGAAGCCACATTCATGATACAGCAGAACATCTAACTCACAGTGATTTTGTAAATTCACATTAAAGATGCTTTCTGTAAAATCTGATTCTCTTCTCAATTTTTTTTTTTTATCTTCATCCAACAAGCTAATATATATGAAACTGAAAGTTAGATTGATGCAAAATGTATCTGCTAGCATGTTTTTTGATGCTGAGAATGTTGCTTACACTACTGTTTTGTACTAGGAAGTGAAACATGACAAATGCAAACACTTAATCTAAAACGTCCCAGCATGACTGCCAGTGTTATACAAAATATATACAATCTTAACATCGCTCAACTTGTTGCCTTACAATACTGTGTAATTATTAGAAATGGAGGAAAAATTTTTTAGAAAAAACTTGGGTCCAAATCTGATTAAAAAAAAAATAAAAAAATGTTTATAATATACTGTAGATAAACCGATTGACCAGTGACCAAAATTAGCTGTGTTTCAGTATGTTTGGTCGTGAGCGGTGATCAGCCTCAGATATACCGCACACAGAAGCTTCTAAAGGGTGCAACAGAAACGCATTTATTTACCTTATCAAAAATCACAAGCCTCTGATTTGCCTTTTTCTTCAAACTCTGTGAGACAGTTAAACATGCTTACACAAGTCTCAAAACACTGTAAGCGCAAATTAGATGAAAATCATGCGTTAGAAGTCCTGCGTGTCTGTGTTATAAGCCGGATGCACCCGCGTGCTCGCAGTCACTCAACTCGCGTGCTCAGTCAAGTTGAATTTTAAGACTTTGGAGGCATCTGAGGAGGTAAAACATCACAGTTTCTTTATAGTCCTACAGGTGGCGCACTCTGAACTATTTACACATTTTCATCCTGTGTGGTGGGAGTGAATGGTTTATCTATTTGCCAAGTTTGTTTAGAAATAATTATTATGACGGATGGCAGAGATACGTGCTACTCATTAACACTCTCGTATTTGAAGTTAGTTTGTATTGTTTAAAATGCTGCGTTTATGCTGCTATAAAAAATGGACTTAAATTAATCATTAAACTTTTTTAAGGTTTCAAATTATAACAAAATCTGGGAAATGTAATATCCAGGATATTTACACAATCGTGATAGTTATAGAATTGCAATTTTAACTGAATTGGCACAGAGGTATCACGGAAATACTGTATCGGGAGGTGACTGGTCATTCCCATTCCTAGTAATAATGTATAATAAATGTTGTATAGTGAGTACTTAACTTTATTAATATTTTACTAATGCTTAGGATAATTTGTTGTTTAATAGGTAATTTAATCCTATTTGTCCCAGATAAACTACGCAATCAGGTACAACGAGCTTTAAAAGCATCTATTTTGATTAAAGTCCTTTTTTAAAGCATGCCATTTGTCAGGTTGGTGTGATTTATTTATAGATATTTTGACCCTCTAGGCTTTCCATATGAGGTGCACCACGTTTGCGTTGTTGATGTTGTTGCATAACATCCATCCTCTTACTAAGGCATTGCTGCCCAAACCCAGACCTAGTGATGAGCTGATCAGTTACTGATTATCAGTTCTATATTGATCCTGTTTAACACGAGCTCGACATCTGCTCACTTTGCACAGCACGGTCTCATGCGCAGTGTATTTATATAAAGAGAGAACAGTGAGACACAATCACACTGCACTCACCCTGACTAGTTAAAATCCCCCAGCGAGATTTCTTTCTAGCGGACAACTCGTCCAAATACTCCTGCTTTCTTTTCTTGCTCGTGTTTCCGGAGCGCTCGTGCTCTGCGCCGGGAACTTCAGGCATGTTTGTTTGTGCGCTATATGGAGAACATGCGCGAGCACGAGCACGAAAGGGAAGCGGGTGCGCGCACGCAGAGAGTGAATCCTGATAGCGGGAACGCGCGCGACGAGGAAAGGCTGCGGTTCATTAGTGAAATTAGAAAGCATCACTATTATTATACGTAATGTAGTGTTAAATAGCATGCAGAAATAGTTCTTTACCTTTATAATTCTAGACATAATATTCAACTTAAATAAGCTGTTTATAAATAAAACACTTTAACTATTTTCTTTCCTCAAACATGGATATTTCTTACATATTGGGCCTATTTATACATCTCGGTTATTAAATACTTCTACTTAATATATTTTTGTTATTTGGATTACCTTGAGAAATATGCCAAAAAAAGCTAATAAAATAAAAAGTTATACAGTCATGATCAAATGTTAGGGCCCCTCTTTTAATTCTATGTGTTTTTCTGTAAATACATATTTTTTAAATCATTGCATTATATTAGAACTTAGCATTAGGCAAATACAACCTTAAATAACAACTTATAACTTTTATTTAGTTCTTATTTATATTTTTAAAAAAAGATAAAACTTTTGGACAAAACTAAGTACCCACCTGCATTAGAATGCAGAACAGAGGTCTGCACACCTGCTGATGATCAATCAAGGGCTGATGATTAGCAGCACCTGGCTGCAACATACCCTCTTAAACCCTGTGGAAGCAGTAAGGGGGTACTTAGTATTACCCGCATGTTTTTTCTTTTTGTTTTAATTATTACATTTTTATTGCATACTGTAAATAATGGCATGATGAAAAAAGTTATATGTTGTTTGTTTGAGGTTGTATTTGTATTTGTTGTATTTGTATAAGACGAATAGGTGCTTTTTATGATGCTCCCTACACAAACACACAATTAAAAGAGGGGGCACTAAGTTTTGAACATGACTGTGTCTTTGAAATTCTTGTTCCTTTTTAAACCACATTTGCTTATCGAACTGACATGGATGCTAATGATGTGCTGTTGCTAGGCAACTGGGAAATATGATAATCTAGCTGTCTGAGGTAAGCGACTAAACTGGCTAGCATGTTATGCATTTTACGCACACTGTGTACATGAACATTGACAGTAGAAACAGAGACATCGGGAATGTGAACCTTTATCCCAATTTATTTGAAAAATTAGTAAAATAATAATAATAATATTAATTTGCTGATAAAACCTATTTAAAAAAAAAACTTGACAACATTTTTACTACAATAAAATGTTTCACCACATACTGCAGAATTAAATGTTCTTACCAAATAAAAATAATCAATACAAACAAGAAAAATAAACTAACTGATTTCTTTAAACTCTTGTTCTTTTTTGCCACAGAGCTGACTTTAGCTCATGCTAGTTAGGTGGCAGACTAGCAGTGCACTGTTGCTAGGCAACCAAGAAATATGGACACATACATAAGTCATCCTTGAGAACGTGGACAAAACATGTCCAGCACATAATATTGTGTTTTTCTGTAAAATTCAGAAATAATTAATATTTTGATTATGATATATTTTTTAATTTAATTAGATTTTTTTTACTTGTGTGTAAGTGTCCCCACTACACCTAAAAGTCCTTTTTCCAGAGAAAAATCCACATTTTCAAACTGCTAAATTTGAAATTACATGCTAGCTATGTAATTTGTCAGTCACTGTAAAAACAAAACAAAACAAAATTGGTAATTTTTTGTAAATTAAGGCATGTCTTTGGCTAACATGTTACTAAAATAATGTTAACATTTACCGCAAAGTAAATAAATAAACTAGACAAGACAAATAATAAAATGCTTGTTAGCTTTTGTCACAGAGAACTTGAGCGCTATCTAGCTATCTGACTGACTAATGTGCTTTGTTGCTAGGCAAGAAGAAGTAATGGATACGAGCATAAGCTAGCTGATGTCTGAGGTACATGATTAAACTAGCTTAAAATAACTTAAAATAATGTTAGCACTAATCACTACATGAAGTTTTATGGATTTGGATGTACTGAGTCACATGACAGGTATCAGAAAACTTCTAAAGTAATGAACACGTAGGATGAAGTCATACTTTCTCAACATAATGAACACACAGCCTAAGTGGAACATAGCATAGCTAGCTCCTTAAATTCACACATTTTAAATATCAGCGTACTGACAACATCCAGCCACACAGGAAGCACAGATTTGACATTTATCGTCGTGTGTTTCCGATACGCAATGTGTTGCTAATGTTAGTAATGGCGTGAGGTAATTTATAACAGAGATAAACATGTAGACTATTTATGGCCTGTGTTTACTTTCCCATTGACCTACAGTGTGTGTGTGTGTGTGTGTGTGTGTGTGTGTGTGTGTGCAGCTTGTTGAGCTATTTATGGCTCGGATTTAATCTTCAGCACAGAATTAACTCGGCCTCTTTGATAGGATGCGTCACGTTAAAAGGGAAATTGTTCCATCACATGAGACGAATGTTATGAATGTGGTCAGCAAAATAGCTGATTGTTTTCTAGATTCTTTTACTGAAGGTCATTGTTCTTCTGACAATCCAGCACAAAGACTCTGTAGATAGTACACAGACTCCTGTCACCTTTTAAGCAATGAGCTCCGTATTAATTTAGATTGTCTTTGTAAACTTTATAGCAGAACTGGTATAAAGCTGATTTAAAAGTTTTTCTTGTCAAAAGTTAGTACCCCTTTTTTAATTCTCCTTTCTACATTTTGTATAAAAGTATAGTTGTATAAATATAATCTGATTGTATCAGGTCTCAGTAGGAGAAAAATACAACCTCAGACAAATAATAATAATATATAACCTTTTCACAATGCCATTATTTATTTAACAAAAATAAGTTAAATAAAAATAAAATAATAATCTGCTGGCCAATACTAAGTAGCCCCAATAATTCAATAGCTTGCAGATCCAATAATTTCTCTCACATCATTGTGGAGGAACTTTGGTCCATTCTTTTTTACTACATTGCTCAGATTTTGGGCATTTGCTCATACACAGCTCTGTTAAGGTCCCACCAGAGCATTTCAGTTGGGTTGAGGTCTGGACATTAATTCTGTTATTTGCATTCTGATCTAGATTTACTGGTGTGCTTTGGATCAATACTCTGGTATAGAGAGAAGTTAATGGTGGACTTATTGACTGCCCAGGCCCTTTGGCAGCAGCAACAATTGCTTCTCTAAGATCATTGCTTGTCTTTAACTCTTCTCTATAAAAACTTCTGCTTTTATAGAGGTCTACACACCTGATGATGATCAATTAATTGATGGACGATGATTAGCAGCACCTGGTTCCAACTTACTCTTTTAAATTCTGTGGAAGCAGCAGGGGTGGGGGTGGGGGTACTTAATATTGCCCACATGTTTTTCTTTTTGGCTTCATTTTTGTTAAATAAATAATGACACTAAAAAAGACAAGGTTATATGTTTTTTTTCTTTTTTTTATATATATTTTTTCACCTATATTGTATGTATACATACACTGTATAATGAGTACTAGGCACAATTTAAATACCAGTGTTTATTTCCAAATAATAAGAAGAGATTGTGTCTTAACTTTTATATATTAAACAATAATAATAATAATAATAATAATAATAATAATAAATTCTACATTGTTACTGTAAGGGAAAAAATTTCAACATTATAATTCAAACAATACTATGTAAACAAAGTAAATATTAAATAGTATAAAAGTTTTTTTTGTTTTGTTTTTTTAACATGGTGATTTTGAGCATGATACTGTATAAACACCAGCCTTGTGAGAAACTGCAGTAGCATTCCTACATTTGTAGTAATATTTTCATCATACAGGAGTCATAAACTTGTCTATTCAAAATCAGCTTTAAAAGGATTTGAGTCAGTGTACTTGTTGCATGCCAGTCATTTTATTGAGACATTTATAAGTGAGGCATGTGCATTGAAATCAAAGAAGAGTAGTATGATACATTCTTGAGTGCTGTAGGCTCACACTGCGACCCTGAATCGTGCAGCATAAAGTGTACCACAACTTTGCTCTATATTTGTATTTCCAGAGAAACTGACCAATCACAATAGCCTGGAATCTTATCTAATCATGAACATGTCAGCAAGGCTTTCTTCGACAATCCTCTATGCTTCACACATTACAGATTTGTGAACACGCTCACTTACAGCACACAAACACATTTGCACAGACACAAACACGCACACACCTGCATGAAGTGTATGAAGGCTTGTAGAAAGGCATAACATGTTCTCCAAAACCCTCTCCATGTCTCTCGGAGAAACTCGGATCACTTACTGTGCCCTTGGCCGAAATCGTAGAACTCTGCAGCGATTCGTGCCGCCTCCTTCCGGTTCCCCTTGACCACGTAGAAGTGTGTGAGGATGTTCAAGCTGATCTTGACGAAGAGCTTGAAGCAGAACAGTGCAAAGATGGACAGGTAGACGTTGGTGTAGTGCGAGCCGAATGGCCGCTCCTCCAGAAAGTCAGTCATTGCTGCTGCGCGCTGCTGATCTGTTTTGGAATGAGGGTCAGCATGTGCTGACACGGATCAGATGGCACGGCGACCCACTTTTCCCTCTCCGGGAACGCCCACTCCTGGCAGCCGAGGGCCCGAGCTGGAGAGATAAGGCAGCTGTGGAAAAATGGACCACTTGAGGCATGGCAACAAAGTTTTGTTGTCATGGAGAGAGAGAGGGGGGAAATAAAACGTAGTGCACGTCTCATCATGGGATTGTTGTGGAAAGAAATGTGAAATAAGACACTACAGTGAGGCAGATAAAGACAGAACCTTTTCTAGTATAAAAATTTGCCTTTGACTAGGGGTGGGCAATATGTCAAACATATAATATCACAATTATAAGAAATTATATGTATATAGTTTTTTCTCACAAACTGCTAGCAATATGTTTATATGTCTTTTTTTTTTTTTTTTTTTTACTGTTTGTTGGCTTATAGTAATTTTTTATCATGATTACAAAAATGATAGACGGATACAAACATTTGCACATCATGATCTATATCTTCTGTATAAATATAGATTAGTTGTCACTTTGAGTTTTTATTATTATTATTATTATTATTATTATTATTATGTTACCTTCTATTTACAAAACAAATTACATTTCTTTGCATCTTCCATTGTAATAAAGTAGACTCCAGACAAAACTTTGGAGTTATTTTACTTCAACTATTTTTTTCTTTAACATATAGATTGTTGAGATTAAATAACCATGTGAGAAAGTCAATAACAATAACAATTCTCTTTATTAATAAGTGTGTTTATAGGTATGTTTATATAATTTAATTAGCATTTATTTAATTCTGCCTCCTTGTCTTCATGTTAAAATATCTAATTTGAAAATAGCAACTGCATTAAAAATATTTATTGTTAAATGATTTGTTAAATTTCAATGTAATTAACGTTTTCACTGTATCCTGTTTACTGTAATGTATCCTGCTTCAAAATTACTTCAGATTTTAAAAAGTATATATATTTATACATCTTGGAAAAGACATTCTATATATAAAACATAAAATTATATGCATTAAATTTTTAACCAGCGTTTCCCAAAGTGAGGGCAGTGACCCCCTAGTGGGCCAGATATAGATACTACAGATGTAGTACAGTATGTACTGTAGTATGACATGTCATGATCGGTGTTGGCTGTGGGATTGGGGTTAGGCATTGACGCAGAGGGAAGTACTCGTGAGTCTTTTAATCAGAACACAAAACAAGAACAAAGAAAATAGGCTTTACGCCAAAGTATGTTTTAAACAAAACATTTAACAAAAATTAGGAGCCTATACATGTTAGGAACTTAGACAAAGAACTTAAACACAGGCTCAGAGCTTAAACAGACTGGGACGAGACGGACTGGGACGGGAGAGACTAGTGGCTGAACAGGTTAGTAGATAAGCGGGTTAGTAGCTAAGCGGGTTAGTGACTAAACATACTAGAGGCTAAACATACGAGAGGATGAACTTACTAGAGGCTAAACACACTAGAGGCTAAACAACTACTGTAGAAGACACACTGATCAGGAGACACACAGGCATTGGAGACACGCAGAACAGGACACACACAGAACAAGAGACATTCTATCTAGCGAAATTAACTAAACAAAATGCAAAACTTAACTAAACAATGCCAACATAACAAAACAATGCAAACATACCAAAACCATGAACACTAAACAAAAACAGCTGCACAAAACAAATGCCAATTTAACATAACAAACTCAACAAAACAAAAGCCAACTTAACACAACAAACTTAAGAAAACAAATTCCAACTTTACACAACAAATGCAAGACCCGGACAGAACAAAGAGATCGCAAAGTCACTATAAAATATTAAAGATTTTCTTTAGATTAAAAAAAACTAAACAATAATTAAACAAGCTCATTTTGGTTTAAATGATGTATTATTATTGTATTTATGTACAATTGTAAATTATATAGATTTATACTTAAATTTAAACTTGAACCTTAACAAGGTTAGGTACGACACTTCAAGTAAACTTAAACTTTGTCATGAAAGTAAAAGTTTTAATGTCCCATATCTCAAAATCTCAAGTAACTTAAACTGTCAGGGTCACAAACCAGGAATGGTTTTTTTTAATGACATGTTACATGTTGGATCAGAATTTTGCAGATGAATACTTGACAAATAACAACAACAACAACAACAACAATAATAATAATAATAATAACAACAACAACAAATAACATTATTTACCTTTATAGGGAAAATAATACAATAATGTGGAATGAGCACAAGTAAACAAATTATGCTTTTCAGCATGTTCAGTGGTTTTTCCCTTAAACTCCAATATTTATTGTTTTATTTTAATTAAGTCTTTAAGTCGTTATTATGTGATGCAGCATTGAGAATAACGATTCATATTATTATTAATACAGTGGTACCTCAGCATTTAAACACACTGCCTTAGGAATTTTTACCTTAAGAACTGAAATTTGGAAAGAAATTTGCCTCTGCATGAGAAGCATTTTCAGCTTACAAACATTTTCAGCATACCAAACCATTCAAAGATTATTTGCATTAGTGGAAACCCAAGCCAAGTGAGTTCATGTAATTTTTTGTGGGGTTTATTTTGCATTTTGTGCAAGAAGAAAGTATGGCAGCAAGGAGAAAAGTGAGCCACCTCCAGTTTCGTTTTTAAAGCAGCCGGTGCCAAGGCGAATCATCAATTAAGGTTAAGTGAAGTTTAATGTCTATTCATGTCATATTTTGCTTCATTTACATGTGTTTTCTAAATATTATGATTGTTTTAATTTGCAAAAATAAGATTATAGTGTTAGATATTGTTAATATTGGTAATATGTTTTGTGTGACTGGAAGGATCATCTGCATTTACATCATTTTCTATGGGAAATTGCGTCCTAAGAACTCGCCTCCAGAACGGATTAAATTTGTATGCCAAGCGATCACTGTGTTATGTTTTACTTCTTCTCCTGGTCATTAAGTGGTGATGTCACACTGATCTCTGATCAAAGATTTTTTTTTGTTTCTTAATTTACTTAAAAGAAGACAGTAGACTGTTAATTTTTCATAATTTTATTTTTACGAAAGTGGCGTACTCTGCTACTAATATTAAACTCTTCCAGATAGTACAGCAGTTTCATGTTGCAGGAATCCTTTTTTTTATTATTATTTAACAATTCACAGCAAGGAATCTTAAACCCCCAGCACAAAGACCAACACAGTTTATATGTCAGTGTAACACACACACAAACATTACTTATAGTGCAAATCAAAACAGTTTTTTTGTAAAGGATAAATCAGAACATGTGCATCCATTCACAGAAGAATATTTACAGTTCACCCACAGCCCACCCACCCCACCCCACCCCACCCCACCCAATCTGTCTGTATCTGCAGACTGATGAAACGTCTAAGGAAGCATGTCAAGCTCCAGGATTATTTTTCCTTCTGAAAGTTCAAAGGAAATAAAAACAGCATCATGTAAATTGACAGACCTTTACACAATGTTTAAATATGTTTGAAAAAAAAAAGAAAACAATTATTACCTTATTATCGGGTTCTCCATTGCTTGAGCCTATAGAAATGGAGGTGAAGGAATGTAAACATACACACAAATAAAATTAGTCACAGTGATAACTTACAATTCATACAATTTATCTGTAAAAATTAATAAGTTACCATTTATAAGATCAGGTATTGAATGTTAACATTAAATCAGTTCCATTCTGTAATTATTTTAATAATATCCAAATAAAATAAATAAAAATATAAAGTCTATGATATAAAATACAAAGATGATGAAATCCATGATATCTCTGGAAAATGTATTGTGTGCATGGGCTCTGTGGTGTGAAAAACAGTACAAATACACACTGAGTAAAGCTTAGCTTACCATTAGAGCTAAAAGTCCAGAAAAAGACCTTTATTACACCGTAAAGTACAAGAGCCACTGCGACCATCGCCATGGAGTCCTCAATGGACGGAGCACTGACACCTACAAAAAACAAACAAACAAACAAAAAATGTAATTAAAAAAACAAAAAAATTTGTATATATATACAATGTCTTTTTTAAATTGCTTATTTTATAATTAAATTTGTTTGTTGCAATTTGTAAATCATAAACCTATTAATTTATGTTCTAATATAATATTTGATAGAGGTTATGTGTGGTTGGGGGGGGGGGCAATCCGTGGGAGGGAAGCATTTTAGCGCATAACATTAAAAAAAATTCAATAACTTTTTCGTTGTGTGGATTACACATATAAAACCAGTTGTACAGGGTGGGCCATTTATATGGATATACCATTGTTTTTCTTGTGAAATTTCCAATAAGTTTGATGTGTCACATGACCCTCTTCCTATTGAAAGAACAAAAGTTGGATCCAAAATGGCCGACTTCAAAATGGCCACCATGGTCACCACCCATCTTGAAAAGTTTTCCCCCT